>CM049567.1:40743159-41180659 GCA_027123335.1 Amphiprion clarkii
TATTTTGTGTCTCTGTGCTTGTTTTGTGTCTCCATGGTTGTCTTGTGTCTCTTTGTGGTTGTTTTGTGTCTCTTTGTGGTCGTTTTGCGTGTTTTTGTTGTTGTCTAGTTTCTTATTGTAGTTGTTTTGCATTTCTTTGTGGTTGTTTTGTGTCTCTTTGTTGTTGTTTTGTGTCTCTGTGCTTCTTTTGTGTCTCTGTGGTTGTCTTGTGTCTCTTTGTGGTTGTTTTGTGTCTCTTTGTGGTCGTTTTGCGTGTTTTTGTTGTTGTCTAGTTTCTTATTGTAGTTGTTTTGCATTTCTTTGTGGTTGTTTTGCGTGTTTTTGTTGTTGTCTAGTTTCTTATTGTAGTTGTTTTGCATTTCTTTGTGGTTGTTTTGTGTCTCTTTGTTGTTGTTTTGTGTCTCTTTGTGTTTTGTTGTGTCTGTTTGTGGTTATTTTGCATCTCCCTGTAGTTTTTTTGCTTTTTATGGGTGCGGGCTCAGGTTTTTCAGAGGTCTAACATGTTGTGTGTCCTGCTGCTGTGACACTACAGTTGCTGGTCTAGAATCCTCTGTACTGTGTTGTGTTGCATCATTTCTCCTTTTAAACTTCTTGGTGAACTCTGAAAACATCGTCTCCATCTGCCTTAAATGCTGGAAACAGAGCAGTTGGATTTTATTTTGGTACTTTTCAGAAGGATTCAGTTGTTTTAGGTGAAATGTATGAAGTGAAATGAAACCAGGGAGCGTAATGAAAACTTTAAATGTTACTTTAATGTTTTTTCCACTAACCCTCGGCTTCAGACAGGATTCTCTGTGCAGCTGCATCAGGATGAAGGATTACTTCAGACCAAACTAAAACTCATTTCTCTGCTTTATATAAACAACTTCATAGTTTTAAATCGTCTACAAATAAAGTTGACTTGGCTCGTCGATGCTTAGGTATCTTTTAGCTCAGAGACCAGCTGGCTCGGTAAACATCAGTGAAGCAGCGTTAGAACATCTCAGTGAGGCGTTCAAGGTCTGTCGTCACAACTAGACTCTCTTCAGGTGAGAGTAGAACTCTGGTCTGAACCAACAACCGAGGTTCAACAAATAGTTTCGGACAAGTTTTGAGTTATATTGAACAAATGTTGAAGCATTTTGGGAGGTTTTTGTCATTTTAGATGTGTTTCGGGTCAGTTTGAAGAGATGTTTGTCATTTTGGACAAATTTGAGGTAATTTATGGCAAGTTTTAAATCATTTTGGACAACTTTTGATGCACTTTGGGATATTTTGGAGAAGATTCAAGACATTTTTGTCATGTTTGGTCGAGTTTTGAGTTGTTTTGAACAGATGTTGAAGCATTTTCAGGAGGCTTTTGTCATTTTGGACATTTTTTGGGTCAGTTTGAAGAGGTGTTCTGCATTTGGGGCAAATTTGAAATCATTTATAACAAGTTTCAAGATATTTGGGACAAGTTTTGAATCAGATGTTCAAGCATTTTGAAGAGCTTTTTGTCGTTTTTGACAAGTTTTCAATCATGTAGGCGAAAGTTTGAAGACATTTTGGACAACGTTTGAATAATTTTGGACAAGTTCCAAGACGTTTTGGGTCATGTAGGAGAACATTCAAGACATTTTGGACATGTTTTGAATTGCTTCGGACAGGGTTTGAGTCATTTCAAAGACGTTTCTGTCATCTGAGATGAGTTTGAAGACATTTTGGACAAGCTTTAAATAATTTTGGACATTTTTTGACATCCTTCACAAAGACACATTTGAGTTCTGGTAAAGACGGTCTTGGTGATTTTTAAGGCTTCAATACTCTCCTGTGTGACACCATTTGTCCTCACATCGCCTTTTTTTTGCAGAATAAATACATTCAAACAAGTTTCCTATTTCTCAGTTCCAGATATGAACTTTCTTTCTCCTTTCAGAGCTGTGTTCTCTGTTGAAGTCTGATGAATCCAGTTAAATGTTGTCTATGTTGTTTGGATGATTTCATTGTTGAGAAGTCGTGAATCCTGCAGCGTCTCCTGACTAATGAGGCTCTACATCGCCTCCTTGTGTTCAGGCTGTGAAAGCGACTTCTGGGGTCCCCACTGCAGTAACCGCTGTCAGTGTCGCAACGGTGCCAAATGCAACCCGATAACGGGCGCCTGCGTCTGCACCGACGGCTTCCAGGGCTGGCGCTGCGAGGAACCCTGCGATCCCAACTTCTACGGGAAGGACTGTCTGCTGGAGTGCCAGTGCCTCAACGGCGCCACCTGCCAGCACCAGACCGGAGAGTGTCTCTGCGCTCCAGGATACACCGGAGCCTTGTGAGTAGATCCACAGTGATGCTGTCCACCTGGACGTCCCATAATAATCCAAAAACTAAGACAACACCTGGGGTTCTGTTTCCCTGCAGCTGTGAGGAACCGTGTCCTCCTGGTAAACATGGTTCTCTGTGTGAACAACGATGTCCCTGTCAGAACGGAGGAACCTGCCATCACGTCACCGGAGAGTGTTCCTGCCCCGCCGGATGGGTGGTACGACTACACAACTACACCATAGATACAGCAAACACAACACATCTAACACAAGAAACACAAGAAACACAACACATCTAACACCATAAACACAGCAAACACAACACATCTAACACAAGAAACACAACACATCTAACACCATAAACACAGCAAACACAACACATCTAACACAAGAAACACAACAAACACAACACATCTAACACCATAAACACAGCAAACACAACACATCTAACACAAGAAACACAACACATCTAACACCATAAACACAGCAAACACAACACATCTAACACAGCAAACACAACACATCTAGCACAATAAACACAACAAGCACAACACATCTAACACAAGAAACACAAGAAACACAACACATCTAACACCATAAACACAGCAAACACAACACATCTAACACAAGAAACACAACACATCTAACACCATAAACACAGCAAACACAACACATCTAACACAATAAACACAACAAACACAACACATCTAACACAAGAAACACAAGAAACACAACACATCTAACACCATAAACACAGCAAACACAACACATCCAACACAAGAAACACAACAAACACAACACATCTAACACCATAAACACAGCAAACACAACACATCTAACACAAGAAACAACCAAAACATCACCGGAGAGTGTTCGTGCCCCGCTGGATGTGTGGAAAACCTGAATGTTAATGAATCAAAGTATCAATAAGTTGGATAATGACATGCTAAAGTGCCAATAACTTGGAAATAAACCCACAGCAGTGTGAAAAACCTGGATGTTAATGAATAAAAAAAATCAATAATTGATGTAACACACTAAATAAAGTATCAATAACTTGGATATTAACACAAAAAATTATCA
Organism: Amphiprion clarkii; assembly: GCA_027123335.1. Lineage (NCBI taxonomy): Eukaryota > Metazoa > Chordata > Actinopteri > Pomacentridae > Amphiprion > Amphiprion clarkii. The sequence goes on from CM049567.1 coordinate 40,746,516, forward strand.
ATAACCTAGATATTAAAGAACTAAATTGTAATAAACGTGCATATTAAAGAATCAAAGTGTAAAAAACCTGGATTTTGAGATATAAAAATATTAGTAACTTTGATGTTAATGTACAAAAATATCAATTTCCTCTAAATAAACCCACTAAAGTACCAATAATTTGGATAGAAATCGTAAACTACCCAGATATTAAAGAACCAAAATGTCAATAACCTGGATTTTAAAGCGTAAAAGGATCAATAACCTAGATATGAATGTATAAAAGCATGAATAACCTGCATTTTAACTTTCTAAAGTATCAGTAACCTCAATATTGACACAAAAAATTATCAACAACCTGGATATTAATGAACAAAAGTATCAATAACTTGGATATTGGTGTGCTAATGTGTAAAAAACCTGGACATTCAAGAACCAAAATGTAAAAAACTTGGATTGTGAAGAACCAAAATGTTAAAAAAAAAAAAAAAATGACATAAAGGATCGATAACCTGGATATTAATGTATGAAAGTATGAATAACCTCAATTTAAACACACTAAATTATCAGTACCTTGGATATTAATGTACTAAATTGTAAAAACCCTGGATTTTAAAGCATAAAACGATCACTAACTTGGAAATTTATGTATAAAAGTATGACTAACCTTGATATGAACTAGGGCTGGGACTGTAACGCGTTAATTTGGATTGATTAATTACAGCGGAAAATAACACGTTAAAACTAATAACGCAATTAATTGCACCCTCCTCAGTGCCCTAATTTCTGGTAACTCTGATGAACACTCCAGCCCAGTAGGTGGCGGTAATGAACCTAAAGTCTGTTTGTAGCCATGAAGAAGAAGCACAGGAAGTACTGAGTGAAGTCAGGCACTGGTGAACAGTGAAGGAAGACCAGATTGAGCTTGTTGGACAGAAAGTTTCCTTTTAAAAATCTTCCTGATGGCAGCTTGGATAAAAGCCTGGTTGTGTGCAAATTGTACAACAAAGAGTTTTCTGATCACTGCGTCACTTCAAGCGGACGGTATCACCTCAATGTAAAACATGTTGCTGTTAGCACCAGAGCTAACGTTAGCTACGAGTCATGCTAACGGCTAACGGTGGAGCCATCCCATAATAGACCACTTTTCTAGACAGTGCTTGAGTTTACAGAAAGTCTTAAAATGTTGAATAAAATCGCTATAATTGCACTTAGATTTGCAGTAATCTGTGAATGTAGCAGACAGATGAAAAATGCAGATAAATAGAAATGAAACATTTTTGTGGTTTAAGTTTTTACTCCATCGAGGCTCTGCCTTCTTGGAGGAGGAATAACCTAAACAACAAAAATATCTCTTTTAATAACTTCATTATAATCTTTTTTTATAAAAAATTAAATAAAAATTGATCTTCCTATAAAAAGAACCATGAAAATTACACCATTTATCAGACCCAGAAAAGATGAAAACAGAATGAATCTCTGGATTTTCAACTTTCTGAAGCTCCTTGAACTACTTATGCTGATTTTATGTGCCATACAGTGGAAAAAACAACTAAACTCAGGCTTTAAGTCATCAAAATCACTTTTTTCTATATGTCCCATTTTCCTTTTTTTAAAAAAATAAATTTTAAATTATAAACATGTATATGTCTATTCATTGATTCAACTGTCAACCACAATTTTATTTGAAATGAAAAACTTCACTTATTGTGTCAAATATCGCTATTTGACAAAACTGCAACTAATTGCGATTAATTAATTACAAAGCCTGTAATTAATTTTTTAAATCGCGTCCACCACTAATATGAACACATTCAAGTATCAATAACCTGGATACTAAAGAAGCAAAATGTAAAATCTTTGAAAGGATCAATAGTTTGGACATAACAGACTGATGTCTTAGTAACCTGAACATTAAAGTTCTGATCTGGTTCTGTTTCCTCCTCAGGGTCCAAATGTTAACACACTAAAGTCTTAAATTCTTACTGTCCTAAAGGTTCTGATCCGGTTCTGTTTCCTCCTCAGGGTCTCTAAAGTCTTAAAGTCTTACTATCCCTAAGGTTCTGGTTCTGTTTCCTCCCTAGGGTCTGGACATTAACACACTAAGCTATTGTTCAGGTTCTGATCTGGTTCTGTTTGCTCCCTAGGGTCTGGTTGTTAACACTCTAAACTCATTAAAGTTCTGGTTCTGTTTGCTCCCTAGGGTCTGGTTGTTAACACTCTAAACTCATTAAAGTTCTGGTTCTGTTTGCTCCCTAGGGTCTGGTTGTTAACACTCTAAACTCATTAAAGTTCTGGTTCTGTTTGCTCCCTAGGGTCTGGTTGTTAACACTCTAAACTCATTAAAGTTCTGGTTCTGTTTGCTCCCTAGGGTCTGGTTGTTAACACTCTAAACTCATTAAAGTTCTGGTTCTGTTTGCTCCCTAGGGTCTGGTTGTTAACACTCTAAACTCATTAAAGTTCTGGTTCTGTTTGCTCCCTAGGGTCTGGTTGTTAACACTCTAAACTCATTAAAGTTCTGGTTCTGTTTGCTCCCTAGGGTCTGGTTGTTAACACTCTAAACTCATTAAAGTTCTGGTTCTGTTTGCTCCCTAGGGTCTGGATGTTAACACACTAAACTATTGTTCAGGTTCTGATCTGGTTCTGTTTCCTCTCTAGGGTCCGGTCTGCGCCCAGCCGTGTCCGTTCGGATCTTTCGGTATCAACTGTTCTGAGGACTGTTTGTGTCGTAATGGAGGTCTCTGCGATCACATCAGCGGTCAGTGCCAGTGCACCGCCGGCTACATCGGAGAGAGGTACGACTACTTCCTGTTTCCTGCAGCCTTCTGGGAAATGATCTGTTGGAGATGCAAATATTAGCAGAATTCATCTGAGAGGTAATAAGCAGTAAATACAGCGGAGGAACTAATAGAAACAATGAGGCGCTGCTGTAAATATGTGGCCTGGAAACATTAGAGTGGAGCCGCATCAAACATTAATGCAGAAATATTCAAATCTGGGTTTCTGCTTTAGAGGAACCAAGAGTTTTATCATCGGAGGTTGTTTCAGGTCAAAGCAGTCGGAATAAAACAGCACAAATACAAAACTAATAGTCCTGTGTTTAGTGTGCATCTTTAAACGTTCCTTGTTTTCATTTTTCTAACTGTTTTCTGACTTTTTAACCTCATTCATGTGAGACCAGAACAAAGAGACGTTCATGATCGTTCAAGTTTGGACGAACTTTGGGTCATTTTGTACAGATTTCAAAACATTTTGGTCACGTTTTAGATTGTTAAGGACAGGGTTTGAGTTCTTTTCAACAAATGTTGAAGCAATTTGAAGAGGGTTTTTTTTCATTTTGGACATTTGAAATCATTGAAGACAAGTTTGGAGACATTTGGACAAGTTTTGACACATTTTGAGTCACTTTGAAGAGGTTTTTGTCCTTTTGGACACATTTGAAGTAATTTATGACAAGTTTGAAGACATTTTGAAAAGATGTTGAAGCATTTAGGGGAGTTTTTTGTCATTTTGGAGAAGTTTTGACGCATTTTAGGTCATTTTGGAGAAAATTCAAGGCATTTTGGAATGTTTTGAATGGTTTAGGACAGGGTTTGAGTCATTTTGAAGAAGTTATTGTCATTTTGGGTCAGTTTAAAGAGGTGTTTGTCAGATTGAACAAATTTGAAGTAATTTGCGACAAGTTTGAAGACATTTTGTCCAAATTTTGAATTATTTTGGACACGTTTTGACACATTTTGGGTCATTTTAGAGAAAGTTTAAGGTATTTTGGACATGTTAAGAATGGTTCAGGACAGGGCTTAAGTCATTTTGAAGAGGTTTTTGTAATTTTGGACACTTTTTGGGTCAGTTTGAAGAGGTTTTGTGATTCCTGTTTTACGGTTCAGGGGTTAAATGAAGAAAAAATGGTCGAAAAAAACAGTCCTGGTCTGTCCCTGGTGTTTTAATTGATTTTTTACATTATAGCAGATTGTGGCGAGTTTTGACATCGGAGGTTGTTTCAGGTCAAACCAGTTGGAATAAAACACCACAAATACAAAATAAATTAGAGTATTAAATCTTAACTAGTCCTGTTCAGTTTGCATATTTGCGTTTCTCGTTTTAATTTTCGAATCATTTTCTGACTTTTTAACCTCATTCATGTGAGACCAGAACAAAGAGACGTTTTTTCCATTTCTGCTCTTCGTATAAAATGTTTTCAGGTGTTTTATGACTCATCCTGGACTCGAGGGCGAACACATAAATTTATCCAATTAAATATGATTTTCCCAAACATCACATTTGGTAAAACCTCCACTGACCTCATTAGCCGACGGGTCAGAGCGGCAGAAACACCGTCGACATCATCATCATCATCCTTTATTCTCCGGTTCTAAATCTAATTTCTCCTCCACATGTTGTGTTTTAATCTGAAGCTAAAGATTCTCCGACTGCTGCATTCATTCAGATCTTTATTTTAACTCTGAGTCGCCCGTTGCACCTCTCTACTTCCTGTTTACTCTACATGCAGCTTATGAAGAGGGTTTTATCATTTTGGACAAGTTTCAAGACATTTTGGACAAGTTTTGATTCATTTTGGAGAAGATTTGACGCATTTTGTGTCATATTGGAGAAAGTTCAAGACATTCTGGTCGTGCTTTAGATTGTTTAGGACAGGGTTTGAGCCATTCAGAAGAGGTTTTTGTCATTTTGGACATTTTGTATGTCATTTTTTATGAATTTCAAGGCATTTTGGTCACGTTTTAAAGAATTTAGGACAGGCTTTGGGTTATGAACAAATGTTGAAGCAATTTGGGGAGGTTTTTGTCATTTTGGACACATTTGAAGTAATTTATGACAAGTTTTAAGACATTTTGGACAAGTTTTGATGCCTTTTGGGTCATTCTGGAGAAGGTTTAAGGGATTTTAGACATGTTTTGAACGGTGTAGGACAGGGTTTGAGTCATTTTGAATAGATTTTTGTCATTTTGGACACATTTTGGGTCAGTTTGAAGAGGTTTTGTGATTCCTGTTTTACGGTTCAGGGGTTAAATGAAGAAAAAATGGTCGAAAAAAACAGTCCTGGTCCGTCCCTGCCGTCGTGTTTGTTGAAAAAGAGTCTTGTAATTTTATTTTTTAGTATAAATCCCTCCTTTTCTCTCTCAAATACTCATGGATCGCTTCCATTTTGCACTTTTTCCTCCTCTTCGGTCCAAGTTTCCTCACCAGAAGTGTCCGTTTTTACCCAGAATCCTTTAGAAATACTTTAATTGCCTCCATCATCAGAAGTTTTGTCCTCCTCGCCGGTCAGCTCCGATCCTCCGTCGTTATTCTCAATTGAGCCAAATTACCTCCATTCATTTGGGCCCAGACAGGTGATTTACCCGGAGAAGCATCCTCAGATTGAGTCCTCCTCGCTCCGTCCACGTTCTAATGGAATTAGCAGAGATAAGAGTCCAGAGGAAGCCGGCGTGATTTAAACGTGACACTAAACAGAAGTCCTCGCCGAGCCGCTTTAATTGAGTGATTTGTCTACTTCCTAATGGTCTGGACTTGTGGACGTGTTGGGAATGATGCAGGAGGAGAAACTTCAGCCTCTTCTTCTTCTTCTGGGCTTTAATGTGCAGCCCGCCGACCTTCTAATGGACCCGATGTGCAGCTCGTCATCTGCCAGGAAAATGGAGTTCAGTCAGTCAGAGTGGGTCAGGTTTTACTGCCAGCTGATATTAGAGGCGTCGCTGGACTGTAAATGAGAATCTAAAGCTCCGTTCAGGCTCCAGTGACTCTCAGAGCTTCTCTAAACATCAGCAGAGTGTTGAGGGCATCAACAGAACTACACTGTAAAAAGACTGAACAGTTTTGGACTGTAATTAAACACACTAGATTACACAAAATCTGTAGAAAATGACATGAAATGTCCAGAATTACACAAAATCTGTGAAAAATACTCAAAATTGTTCAAAATTACTCAAATTCTGTTAAAAATGACTCAAAAACTGTTTGAAATGACACAAAATCTGTTAAAAATGACCCGGAAACTGTTCAGAATGACATAAAATCTGTTAAAAATATTCAAAATTGTGCAGAATTACACAAAATCTGTTCAAAATGACTCAAAATCTGTCCAAAATTGACTCAAAGACTCTTACAAATGACTCAAGGACGACATAACAGCCTGAAATGTGATGTTTTATCTTCTTCTTCGGCAGGAGTCAGAAAGGTTTTAATAAAAGTCTGTGTTAGGGGGCGCTAGTGAGCTGACAGCAGTGTCGACGTGTTTTTCTAGAGCTCCTCACGCCACAGCGTATCTTACTATTCGAAACCGCTTTTTTGTACACCTGACTTGCTCTTTCCGTCGTGCTTTGGGTTTTTTTTCTACACCACCCGGAAGTAGAACTTAGAAATGTCTGTTCAAACACACGAGGTGGAAAAGGAGCTGGCCGCGTGCTAACCGACACAGCAGCTAATGCTAGCTGCGCTCAAGCTAGCAAGAAATCACAGACAAGTCACCAGTAGAGCAGGAAGATGTCAAACAGGCTTCTGCAGTCCTTTAACGAGCGGTTTGATAAGTTAGAGCAGAGTTTCCAGAACATTTTGTCCACCCAGCGGGAGCTAACCGAGAGACTGACTACCGGAGAGTCCGGCTGCAGACCACGCGGTGGAAACTTCAGTCACTGAACTGCAGAAAGAGAATAAAATGCTGCGGGCCAGGCTTTCGGATCTTGAAGGGAGATTCAGGCGCAACAACATAAGAATCGTTGGCATCCCGGAGGGTGAGGAGAAAGGGAGGCCGACCGAGTTTGTGTCCAACCTGATCCCGAAGCTGCTGGGGGACGACAGCTTCACCAAGCCGGTCGTTACTGACGGAGCGCACCGCATCCAACAGCCCAAACCAGAAGGATCCAGACCCCGCATGATCATCGCACGGCTGCATCTAGCGCAGGAGAAGGAAAAGATTCTGCGGCTCGGGAGACAGAGCTCAATGGAATATGAAGGTAACCTACTCCTGATCTTCCAGACTACACTGGAGGTGATGGAGCTGCTGACAGAGCGGGAGATCCGTCACTCGCTGCGCTTCCCGGCCAGACTTCACATCCATTACCAAGGGCAAGTAAAAACATTCAACCATCCGGATGAGGCTCACATCAAAAACTCTGAAAGCTCATTTCTCTGAACACAGATGAAGAGAGTCTAAGCGTGTTCTGAGCAGACTTTCACTTTAGCGGTCTTTGTTTTCAGTGATAAATTCACCTTTTTCTACTCTGTGTGCCAGTAAGGGGCGGTTAGATGGAGGTTTGGTTTTCTTTTTCCCGGCGATCCCAGATGTAGGGTAACTAAGCTTCGTTTGGGGAAGCTTTGGGTAGGGGATTTGTTAACTGTTAACGTTATTGTTTTGTGTTTGAGACTGGCTGCCAGACTGAATGTTAACTTTGTAATTCACCCTAATGCAAAAGGTACCATCTGTGAATAATGCTCTGGATTTCATGTCCCTGGTCTCTTGGAACTTATGCGGTTTAGGGCACCCAGTCAAACGAAGCAAAGTTTTTTCACATTTGAAATCACTGAAATCCGACATTATATTTTTACAAGAAACCCATGTTAAAGCCACTCAGCTGAGGAAACTCAGGGCTAATTGGATCTCACAGGTTTATCAGTCATCATTCACATCAAAAGCTAGAGGCGTCACCATTCTCTTTTGGAAGACTGTACCCTTTCAATTTCAGTCATCAACTACTGACCCAAATGGCAGGTTCATAATTGTAACTGGGAATATCAGTTCATTTCCTGTTAAAGTAGTGGATATATATATGGGCCCAACACAGATGACCCAGCTTTTTTTCTAAAGGTGTTCGACCTGATCCAGATGATGATTCAAGCCACATAGTGATAGGGGGTGATTTTAATTGCTACCTGGACCATTGCTTTTGTTTTTGTTTTTTTTGTTTTGTTTTTGGTTTGTTTTTGGTTTTCTTCCTCTTTTCTTTTCTGTTCAATGGTTGCCCTGTTGTGGCATGTTTTGTAAAGGTAAAAACCTTAAGAAAGTATTAAAATAAATAAATAAAAGTCTGTGTTGTCGTTCCAGGTGTCAGGAGGAGTGTCCGGTCGGGACTTATGGACCTCAGTGTGCTCATAAGTGCGACTGTCAGAACGGAGCTAAATGCTACCACATCAACGGAGCCTGTCTCTGCAACGAGGGCTTCAAAGGTCCCAGCTGCCAGGACCGCTTCTGTCCAGCCGGACTCTACGGACTCATCTGTGATAAATACTGTCCCTGTAGGACCACCACCACCCTCAGGTAGATAAATACTGTCCTGTAGGACCACCACCACCCTCAGGTAGATAAATACTGTCCTGTAGGACCACCACCACCCTCAGGTAGATAAATACTGTCCCTGTAGGACCACCACCACCCTCAGGTAGATAAATACTGTCCTGTAGGACCACCACCACCTTCAGGTAGATAAATACTGTCCTGTAGGACCACCACCACCCTCAGGTAGATAAATACTGTCCCTGTAGGACCACCACCACCCTCAGGTAGATAAATACTGTCCTGTAAGACCACCACCACCCTCAGGTAGATAAATACTGTCCTGTAGGACCACCACCACCCTCAGGTAGATAAATACTGTCCCTGTAGGACCACCACCACCCTCAGGTAGATAAATACTGTCCCTGTAGGACCACCACCACCCTCAGGTAGATAAATACTGTCCTGTAGGACCACCACCACCCTCAGGTAGATAAATACTGTCCCTGTAGGACCACCACCACCCTCAGGTAGATAAATACTGTCCTGTAGGACCACCACCACCCTCAGGTAGATAAATACTGTCCCTGTAGGACCACCACCACCCTCAGGTAGATAAATACTGTCCTGTAGGACCACCACCACCCTCAGGTAGATAAATACTGTCCTGTAGGACCACCACCACCCTCAGGTAGATAAATACTGTCCTGTAAGACCACCACCACCCTCAGGTAGATAAATACTGTCCTGTAAGACCACCACCACCCTCAGGTAGATAAATACTGTCCTGTAAGACCACCACCACCCTCAGGTAGATAAATACTGTCCTGTAGGACCACCACCACCCTCAGGTAGATAAATACTGTCCTGTAGGACCACCACCACCCTCAGGTAGATAAATACTGTCCCTGTAGGACCACCACCACCCTCAGGTAGATAAATACTGTCCTGTAGGACCACCACCACCCTCAGGTAGATAAATACTGTCCTGTAGGACCACCACCACCCTCAGGTAGATAAATACTGTCCTGTAGGACCACCACCACCCTCAGGTAGATAAATACTGTCCTGTAGGACCACCACCACCCTCAGGTAGATAAATACTGTCCCTGTAGGACCACCACCACCCTCAGGTAGATAAATACTGTCCTGTAGGACCACCACCACCCTCAGGTAGATAAATACTGTCCTGTAGGACCACCACCACCCTCAGGTAGATAAATACTGTCCCTGTAGGACCACCACCACCCTCAGGTAGATAAATACTGTCCCTGTAGGACCACCACCACCCTCAGGTAGATAAATACTGTCCCTGTAGGACCACCACCACCCTCAGGTAGATAAATACTGTCCTGTAGGACCACCACCACCCTCAGGTAGATAAATACTGTCCTGTAGGACCACCACCACCCTCAGGTAGATAAATACTGTCCTGTAGGACCACCACCACCCTCAGGTAGATAAATACTGTCCTGTAGGACCACCACCACCCTCAGGTAGATAAATACTGTCCTGTAGGACCACCACCACCCTCAGGTAGATAAATACTGTCCTGTAGGACCACCACCACCCTCAGGTAGATAAATACTGTCCCTGTAGGACCACCACCACCCTCAGGTAGATAAATACTGTCCTGTAGGACCACCACCACCCTCAGGTAGATAAATACTGTCCCCTTTTTTTTTTTTTACTCATTTTTTTGAACATATTTACAAGAATTTTCTTGCCAAATTTGGGGGATTTTTTTTTTTTTTTTTTTTTAAATAAAACTTTTAAGGGAACCTTTTAAGGAATTATTGGAATTTTCTTCCTGAAGATTTTGCAAATTTTCAGAAATTTGAGGATTTTTTTGCTGATTTTTTGCATTTTTTTCTGACAAGGAAACAATATTTTTTGTGCCTGTAAATGAGGACAACAGGAGGGTTAATACATCTCAAATTAGGAGGCGAAAATCTATTTTTGAGTGAAAAACTGCTGCTTTTTTTTTTTTAGCATGTCTGGCTTATTTTAAGACACCTCAGCTTGACAATCCTGGTAAAACAGAGCTTCAAATAAGTTTTCCAGCTAATTCTAAGATCTCAATAGTCTAAATATCATATCTTATTTCTAGAAATCTTACCAAGACATTTTTCACTTGTTCTGTTGGCAGATTTTTTCACTTACTTCAAGGTCAAAGTTCCTTGAAATAAGTTTCTTTTTTCATGTTTTGAGAGGAGCATTTTTTCCAGTGCATAAATCATTAGATATTTATCAGATAAAACCTCAGGATGTTTCTGCTTCTATGAACTCTGTCAGTTTTTCATGATTAAACTCTTCTCATAGTTCAGTAAACTTCTGATTTTTCATAAAGTTTCAGTAGAAATGAAGAACTTCTAGGATCTGTTCTTAGATCAGGACAGTCTGAACTCCGTGTAGTTGTTTGTTTTTTTACTCCTGTCCCATGTTTCCTCACTGTTGGTTCATTTTTCACTGCAATATGAAGTCCAATATAAAGACAGAAATCATTAAAACAGAAAGATTTAAAGTTGAATTCCTTTATTTGTTTTTCCAAAATTGAAAAAACTAAGAATCAACACGTTAACTGCTGTAAAAATCATACAAAATGTAAAACTTAATGAATCAAAATTTGTCCAAAAGTCCAAAATAACTTGAAATCTGTTCAAAATGACACTAAATCTGTTTAAAATGACACAAAACTCACTCAAAATTGTCCAAAATTGCACCAGATTTGCTCAAAATGATTCAAAATCTGTTCAAATTGACTCAAAATATGTTTAAAAATTTACTCAAACACTTCAAAGGGACTGTCCTAAATGACTCAAAAAATGTTGATTTTATTTAAGATATGTCGCCCATCAAACAGGTTTTTGGCTTCAGAGGGATAAAAGTTCCTTGGCAGGTCTTCCACAACCAGCAGATGTTTCATTTTTTACTAAAAAATTATCTACAATGTCTCAAAATCTGTTCAAATGACTCAAAAACTGTCAAAAATGACACAAAATCTGTTAAAAGTTCGACAAAATCTGTGATTTCTGCTTTAGGTAGCAGCTCTTAGATGACGGATCATCAGTAAGAAGGAGGATTCATGTGCATCTATTCTCAGTATTTTCCCATAAACATACAGCTGGTGACAGATTGTTGTTGGTTCTCCAACATGTGGACCATTTGTTTCAGAATGTCTTCATTTATTCATGGTGTCTGTTAATCATCTTCTGTGAGCTTCTAGCAGGTCTAGATGGTTTCCATGTGAGGCCTTCAGCATGACGTCCCATCAAACACATCAGTTATTAACGTATTAACTGTTTCCTCCCAGCTGCCATCCTCTGTCAGGTGAGTGCACCTGTGCAGCCGGGTGGGCGGGGCTTTACTGCAGCGACACCTGTCCGTCAGGTTACTACGGCGACGGCTGCAAGGAGACGTGCAGCTGCATGAACGGAGCCGACTGCGACGGCGTCACCGGAGCGTGTAGCTGCGCACCTGGATTCATAGTAAGTGGAAGAACTCACCTGTCCAGGTGTGTCAGCTCTTAATCGCCTTAAAGACGGACTGCAGATGTGTTTAAATGTGTTTTCTGAGCTGGAAAGTGATGAAAAAGGTGAAAATAATGGTGGTTATACCAAATTTATATTTAAAAAAATGTTTAAAATCATCCTGAACCTAAATTTTACAACAATTTTATAAAAAATACTGTTAAAAATCAACTTGGACTTTCCAGTTTTTGCTTTACCACAAATGTAAAACACAACTTTACATCAAACATTCCGTCCTTTTCTCTATTCTTTAAGAAAACAAAGGCTGAGTTTCAGCAGAAAAAGGAGCATTAAACATAATTTATTTCACTTTGGCTCACATTTACAACCAGTTCAGAGGACTAAAGTGTAGTTTCAAACCCAGAAAAGTATCTGCGATCATCAAACCTGAAGATAAATGAGGTTAATATTAAAGAAACATCCTTAAATCATTAAAATGTGAACACTGGAGCTGGATGGCGTGAGGTTTCTGACCCAGTTTAACCTCCAGTCACATCGAGCCGTTCACTGATTCAGTCTGTTCAGTCTACCACTTCTACATACAGCAGCTCATAGATGCCAGTAGGGGGAGCTCTGCTGGCATCACATCTGTAAAAACAACACATTATTTAAATCTGGCCTCTTCTCCTGTTGAAGTGTCTCCTAGTGCAGTGCTGCTCTGCTCCCAGAGCTCCTGCAACACTTAGAATTTCTGTTGGAACAGCAGGACCTCCAATTTATGAGTGTTGCAGGACCAATTTTAAATAACACTTGTAGAATTAAGTGATTTTGATGAAATATTTTTTTAATCAACATATTTTAAATAATAATTATACATGGAACGTCTGTCCCACATGTTAGCATAACCTGTTGATGTTTCTGTGTCTCATTTTTGTTATTTTGTCTTGTTTTTCTCGTCGTGTCTTGTTTTTCTTATTTTTGTGTGTTGTTCTTGTCATTTTGTGTCTGGTTTTTGGCAGTTTATGTCTGGTTTTTGTCATTTTATGTCTGGTTTTTGTCATTTTATGACTGATTTTTGTCATTTTATGTCTTGTTTCTGGCATTTTGTGTCGTATTTTTGCCATTTTGTGTTGTTCAGTGTCTCGTTTTGTGTCTTGTTTTTGTCGTTTCCATCATCCATCAGTGTTCCTATAGAATGTGTAGAGCAAAGCTATGTCCTCTCTTCTATTTTCCATCTTTTCATCCCATTGTCAGCCTTGATTGAATGTCTCACTCTACCTCATATTATCAGGATCAGACTAATTCTTTGGACTGTTTTCCATCAGTCAGTTTGTCCTCTTGGTCAGCAGTAACAGCAGCTAAATATCTAGCTTCTACTGCTGAGAAAAAGATCACATTAGCATGGATTAGCAACCCTGTTACTGTGATTAGAGTAGGGTTAGCAAACAACACAGAAAACGTGGAATAAAAATGCTACCATTGATGTGGAAGCTGGAAAAGAGAAGGCTGATTTTTCAAACATTTTGAAGCCCAAATGTCCTCCAGTTCTGGAATGATCCATCTGATAGTTTTTGTGGTGACACATGAACAATAAACTAATCCCAGCATCTAAGTTTGCTGCAGTTTTTCTTTTAGATGCTGATGAAAACACACATATTCCTGTTTCCTGTTAAGTGTTGCAGCACTCTTTGTTTTACAGTCAGATTAAACACTAGTGGATGATCCAACATGTGCTGAGACAAGGGAAACTTCTGGGAAATGTTCCTTTTTTAGCCCGGTCTTTAGAGAAACGTGCCGTCTTTGATCAGAACACGCTGCTATCGACTGGAAGCGGCCTAATGAACGTCCTCTACATGTGTCAGAACTTTTAACTCTGAGCGTTGCATCAGCTGGAGGTCTGTTCTGAGCAGAAAAACACCAACCGCAAGAAATCAGAGGGATTTCCTCAGAAATTTCTGTAACGGACTCCGCTGAACCCAGGAGCTGAAGGATTTTTCCAGATAAAGTTCAGAGGCGGCAGCAGGTGCAGAACACGAAGCGGAACGTGGAGTTAATTTATCAGCTGCTGTTGACTCTGCAGGTTCACGGTGACGTGGCTTTTACTGGAAGAAGGCGACTGCAGGTGCAAACGCTGTGATATAGGTCAACAAGGAGGAGAGGCTGAGATACACTGGAGATAGGTTCAGTTCCTGCAGGACTTTTTCACTGGATCTAGATTAAGATTTATCTGACCTTTGATTGTTTTCACGTGTGAACAGCCAAATATCCTAATTTTATTTAATCAGCTCCACAGGGATCAGTTTTGGATTTGCTTATATTTTGTGTTTGCTCTTGGGTACATAATCAATAAACATGGTGGGTTTATTCGTTTTTATGCTGATGATGTTAGAGTCTCCAGAGTTTTCTAAGTCACTACATTTCTGATGTCAGACACTGGACGTTAATTAACTTTTTGAAGAAAGTTCTGTTTGAAAGTCTGTTGTTCTGTTTGAACAAAACAGATTGTCGTTGTTGGATGGCAGTTCATTGCTAAAGAGATTCTGACACCAGCTGGTTCTTTTTAAAGCATTTTTTGTTGTTCCAGCGAATTTTTAGTAGCGTCATCTCTGAAATATTTCAAAAATTGTTTGTTTTACTTTTGAGGACACAGAGATCATTTTACATAGTTTCATTTCATCACACAACTTCCTCTTTATCTGCTTGAAGGAAAAAGCTGTTCATAAACTCCAGACTGTAAACTGATTTAGCTTCTCTAAACTGGTTCCCAGTATGTTTCAGCCTCTTTAAACTGGTTCCCAGTATGTTTCAGCTTCTTTAAATTGGTTCCCAGTATATTTCCACCTCTCTAAACTGGTTCCCAGTATGTTTCAGCCTCTTTAAACTGGTTCCCAGTATGTTTCAGCTTCTTTAAATTGGTTCCCAGTATATTTCCACCTCTCTAAACTGGTTCCCAGTATGTTTCAGCCTCTTTAAACTGGTTCCCAGTATGTTTCAGCTTCTTTATACCGGTTCCCAGTATGTTTCTGTATGTATATATGTATTCAGTATGTAACTGGGATTTGCAGTATAATTATAAGTAGCTGGTTTTTGCAGCAGTAACTGGTTTGTATAACTGGTATTAGTGCAGTAACTGGTGATGTCTGGACCTCCCACTGAGCCCTGATTTGAGATGAAACCCCTCATAACGCAGAGATGCTGGTAGCGTTGATAACTGGAGTGACGATAGCGCTGATAATCAGAGTAACGGTAGCGTTGATAATCGGAGTAACGGTAGCGTTGATAACTGGAGTAACGATAGCGTTGGTAATCAGAGTAACGATAGCATTGGTAATCAGAGTAACGATAGCGTTGATAACTGGAGTAACGATAGCGTTGATAATCACAGTAGCGATAGCGTTGATAATCAGAGTAACGATAGTGTTGATAATCAGAGTAACGATAGCGTTGATAATCAGAGTAACGATAGCGTTGATAATCAGAGTAACGATAGTGTTGATAACTGGAGTAACGATAGAATTGATCATCGGAGTAACGATAGCGTTGATAATCAGAGTAACGATAGAATTGATAACTTGAGTAACGATAGAATTGATAATCAGAGTAACAATAGCGTTGATAATCAGAGTAACGATAGAATTGATAACTGGAGTAACGATAGAATTGATCATCAGAGTAACGATAGCGTTGATAATCAGAGTAACGATAGAATTGATAATCAGAGTAACGATAGTGTTGATAATCAGAGTAACGATAGCGTTGATCATCAGAGTAACGATAGTGTTGATAACTGGAGTAACGATAGTGTTGATAACTGGATTAACGATAGCGTTGATAATCAGAGTAACGATAGCGTTGATAATCAGAGTAACGATAGCGTTGATCATCAGAGTAACGATAGTGTTGATAACTGGAGTAACGATAGCGTTGATAACTGGAGTAACGATAGTGTTGATAACTGGAGTAACGATAGCGTTGATAACTGGAGTAACGATAGCGCTGATAATCAGAGTAACGATAGAATTGATAATCAGAGTAACGATAGCGTTGATAATCAGAGTAACGATAGCATTGATAATTGGAGTAATGGTAGCGTTGATAACTGGAGTAATGGTAGCGTTGATAATCGGAGAACTCGTGTGGTCTCCGTCAGAATGTCCGTCTGGTCAGCAGCAGCTACATTCGGACTGATCTGATCTCAGCGGAGCTTCTATTGATTCCCAGAGAATTTATGCTGTGCTGGTAACTCTCACCGCGGGGCTCCGTGTGGACAAGAAGCGGCTTTGAACAGAATTTATACGAGCTATTGTCACCGGTTTGGACAGCCGGATCGATCCTGTAAACATGTGCAACTCTGAGCCAAGGTTTGAAATGAGCAGCGATGTGTCATCAGAGAGACCAACAGGAGCTCTGCTGAGTCCTTTACAGCCTCCAGACTGGAAAAGAAAGAAAGAAACACTGGACCTCCGGGACTCTCAGGATCACTGATTCTATTAGGTTTCCTTTTTATTATTAGTCTTACAGTCATTTATACCATGTAGAAACCCATCAGGATTTATGACAGAAAGTAAACATAATCATTCTTATTATCACTGTTTATTAGTGCCTAAAATAATGGATTTCAAAGCAAAACTATGAGTTCAGATCTGCTTTTTACTGTTTGTTTAACAGGTGAAAACTTTGTCATAATAGAGAAAGTGTAGGTTTTGATAAACTCCAGTTCAGTTCCTCATCGTTCTTCATGTTTAATAAATAAATAAAAACACTTCCTACAACTTATCATCCTTTTTTCAATGCACTCCTTTGTCTCATTTATTTTATTTATTGTTTGTGTTCTTGCCGACTTTGTAAACATCTCTAAGTGTTTTGGGAAACACTTTTATGATTATTATTCAGGTGTTTTGCCTCTGTTTTTGTTTTGTGTGTCTTTGTAGTCGTTTTGTGTCTCTGTGGTTGTTTTGTGTCTTTTTGTGGTTGTTTTGTGTCTCTTTGGGATGGTTTCGTGTCTCTTTGTGGTTGTTTTGTGTCTCGCTGTGGTTGTTTTGTGTCTCTTTGTGGTGTTCTGTGTCTCTTTGTGGTTATTTTGTGTCTCGCTGTTTTTGTTTTGTGTCTCTTTGTGGTGTTCTGTGTCTCTTTGTGGTTGTTTTGTGTCTCTTTGTGGTGTTCTGTGTCTCTTTGTGGTTGTTTTGTGTCTCTTTGTGGTGTTCTGTGTCTCTTTGTGGCTGTTTTGTGTCTCTTTGGGATGGTTTCGTGTCTCTTTGTGGTGTTCTATGTCTCTTTGTGGTTGTTTTGTGTCTCTTTGTGATGGTTTTGTGTCTTTGTGGTTGTTTTGTGTCTCTTTGTGGTTGTTTTGTGACTCTTTGTGGTGTTCTATGTCTCTTTGTGGTTGTTTTGTGTCTCTTTGGGATGGGTTTGTGTCTTTGTGGTTGTTTTGTGTCTCTTTGATGCATTTTGTCGTATTCTTTCTGTTGTTTCTCAGAGTTCACTGATAATAAACAGATTCTGCAGCTCTTCATATTAATATAATTCCAGTTTTTCTTCCACCAGAAGCCGTTTTCTCTCCACCTGCTCTTAAATATTTAGTCTTTGGCAGCAGGTTTCTAATATTTCATGACAAATTCTTGCCATTAATTTCCCAGTGGATCCTGAGATCTGCCTATAGGCCGACTTTATTCGAGCTGCAGGAACCTGAGTGAAAACATGAACGGAATCAAAACTCAGCAGCTGCTTCAGCGACCGAACAAGGAGAGAAAACGAAAGCTGTCAGTGAAGCTGGCAGCTGTTTATCCATCACGAGTCCTGGAGAGTTTGGCTGTTAGTCTGTAATGTGTTTATGTTCTCCATAGTGTTTCATTCATAGCTGATGCTCTGTACAGCTGTTGTTTTGCTATTTGTCTCTTTTGTGGTATTTTGTGTCTTTATCATTTTTTGTCTTCTTTGTGGTTTTTTGTCATTTTGTATCATTTTGTGTCTTGTTTCTATCATTTTGTGTCTCATTTGTCATTTTTGTGTCATTTTGTGTCGCTTTTGTTTCAATTTGTGTCTTGTTTTTATCATTTTGTGCCTCATTTGTGTCATTTTTGTGTCATTTTGTATCTTGTTTTTGTCATTTTGTGTCATTTTGTATCTTGTTTTTGTCATTTTGTGTCTTAATGTGTCTTGTTTTTGTCATTTTGTGTCATTTTGTATCTTGTTTTTGTCATTTTGTGTCTTAATGTGTCTTGTTTTTGTCATTTTGTGTCTTGTTTGTCTCATTTTGTGTCTCGTGTCTATCATTTTGTGTCTCATTTGTCATTTTTGTGTCATTTTGTGTCACTTTTGTTTCATTTTGTCTTGTTTTTATCATTTTTTGCCTCATTTGTGTCATTTTTGTGTCATTTTGTGTCTTGTTTTTATAAATTAGTGTCTTATTTTTGCCCTTAAAGAGTTTGTTTTGTATGTAAATAGCAGCAGAAATCCATCAACTAAAGCTCCATACAGATGACAAGAATGAACCCACAAATGTGACACCTAGAAGCTGCTTTATGATGGATTTTCACTGAGCAGAGACTGAGAGACGGTTTTAAAGCCTCAACAAATCAACTTGATTTGTTTCTGTCTCACTTTTCCTCACTGTGGTTCATTTTTCAATCTAAAGTCCTGCAGCTCTGTGGAACCAGAAGAAGGAGAGAGAACTCAGACATGGTCTCTGTCAGGTAGAACGGCAGGAATCAGAAAAAAGAAAACATGGATGTAAAATAACAAAAACAATCCAAAATAACATCCAGCTTCTCCAAATGGACTCAAACAACGTCTAACATGTCTCAAAAATGACACAAGATTTGTTCAAAATGATAATTTTGGAGTCATTGAGTCCCACAACACTGGAAAACAAATGGATATTTAACTATTTCCATGTTTCAGCCTCTCCAGGCTTGTCTCTATACTCACTTATTGTCAATTTGTCTTGTTTGTGTCATTTTGTGTCTCGTTTGTATCATTTATTGTCATTCAGTGTCTTGTTTTTTTTAATTTTATGTCTTGTTTTTGTCATTTTGTGTTTTGTGTCAAATTTTTACCATTTTGTGTCTTGTTTTTGTCCTTTTGTGTCTCGTTTGTGTCATCTTGTCATTTTGTGTCTTGTTCACTTTAAATTGACTGTGATTTTTACCCCGTTGTTGCATTGAATCCTGCTTGTTTTCAGCCACAGGGAAACATTTGATAATCAAAACTGACATTAAAAAAAGGATAAAGGTTGTATTCAACAGTAGAAAAGTAAAAATTCTGTGTAAAAATGCATCTTTTTCCTGTTTCAGTGACTGTAGTTTTGTACAAATATTGACCAAACAAGTCCTGTTTAAGGAGATTTTCCCTCACATTGTGATTTCAACCTCAGATTCTTCCTTTAAGAAGAAAACCTGAAATAAAAACGACCGTCTCTGCTTGAACTCAGACCTGCAGATAAATATCAGGAGCCATCGATCGGTCGCTGATTGTCATTCGTGAGGTCACTTCCTGTGTCCCCTGGGACTTCCCTTGCCGCTCCCACGCTCCTTATTTATTAACAAAGTTTTATTTAAAAAGTCATTAAAGCACCAACTTTTTAATAAGGCCGCTGTCTTCCCTCGTCTCCTCACGTTTGGCCGGCTTTGTGAATATTAGATTAATAGTGATTTGGAAGCAGGCGGCTTTAATTAGTGCTGTTTGCAGCTTTAATTAGCGCTGTTTGCAGCTTAGTTAGCGCTGTTTGCGGCCCTAAGTAGCTCCGTTTGCGGCTTTAATTAGCGCCATTTGCAGCTTTATTTAGCTCCGTTTGCGGCTTTCATTAGTGACGTTTTTGTGTTGAAGGTCCTGATCGATGCGGCGGCTAACAATAAGGTTCAGCGTCCTGCTAGTGTTGAGCTGTCCGTCTGGATCCATCGATCTGCAGGGAGGCCGGCAGCCATCATGGCCTCCTCCTCTATTAAACATGTCTGCTGTTGCATCACAGATTTAAAGATAAATTCTGATGTTTGTCTGCAGGAGACAGAGGAGAAACCTTCATGTGATGCAACTGACACTGAGAATAAAAGCAGCTGCATGAGAAAAGCCTCTGTGCAGTGTTTTAATGGAGACGTTCTCTTCTAAAAACCTGGAGAACATCTCTAGTTTGACACGTCTGCAGACTGACGGCTTCTATAAAACATGATGCTCAGAACTATTGAAGCTGGAAGACAGGCAGTAAAAACACAACTGTTTCTGTTCTGTTGGAGGAATTTTGGAGGAAAAGTGGAGCAGCAGACTGTTGGTATCAGGACTCAGTTGTTTAAATGTTTGCAGAGCTGCTCTGGGTTCGATTAGTCTTTTGTATGTGTTTCCCATTTTAAATATCAGGTTTTAGATTTATTACAGTCACTCACCCAGTCCTGGTTTACTGGGTTACATTAAAGTTTCCACAGTGATCTGACCATCTAAGATAAACTTAGCCACATTAGCTGCTAACACTCAGGATTTACCATCAGTAATAATCCACTGAGTGTTCAGTTCCTCTGATGTGGCAGTGCATGAAGACTCTGGTGTTCACTCTTACAGCTTGTTTTCAAGTCATTTTGGGCACATTTTAAGTTATTTTGAACACATTTAAATTAATTTTGGACCAGTTTTGAGTCTTTCTGGACAATTTTCAAGTCATTTTAGTCTAGTCTGAGTGCATAAATAGAATAGATCTTTATTGTCACTGTTACAGAAAAGAATGAAAATCGGTTTAGTGCTCTCCGAGTAGCAGCATTAAAAATGGTTTATATGACACACCCTAAAATATATACAACATTACAGCAAAACACACCCTAAAATATATACAACATAACAGCAAAATTGCGCATGGCATGAATTGCACTGACTCATAAATATTGCACTTGTGATATGTGATATTGTCATTCAGGGGGGAGGGAGCAGACATCTGACAGCTCGGGGATAAAAGCTGTTTCTGAGTCTGTTGGTTTTGACTCTAAGTGTCCTGTAGCGTCTACCTGAGGGGAGGACAGAGAGTGTCCTGGGGGGTCTCTGGTGATTCTCCTGGCTTTCCTCTGAAGTCTGCTGGTGTAAACGTCTCTGAGGGGAGGTAGTCTGGTCCCAATCACCTGCTCTGATGCTCTCACCACCCATTGCAGGTCCTTCCTGTCCTCTGCAGTGCAGCAGGTGAACCACCTGTACAGCAGTAGGTCAGGAGGCTCTCAGTGGTGGAGCAGTAGAAGTTTATGAGCAGCTTTTGGGGGAGATGAGCCTGAAGCAGCTTCCTGAGGAAGTACAGTCTCTGTTGGAACCTCTCCACCTGGTGAGAGTGTGGGTGGACCATGTGACGTCCTCAGAGATGTGGACCCTGAGGAACCTGAAGCTCTCCACCCTCTCTACCTCCTCTCCATCGATGTAGAGGGCGGAGTGCTCGGTTCGCTCTGATCTCCTAAAGTCCAAGACCATCTCCTTGGTCTTTCCAGTGTTGAGGTTCAGGTTGTTGTGGTGACACCATCGCTGCAGATGCTGGACCTCCTCCCTGTAGGCTGCTTCATCCTTGTCTCTAATCAGTCCTATGATGGTGGTGTCATCAGCAAACTTGACGATGGAGTTGATGGAGTGAACAGGAGAGCAGAGAGTAGAGGAGGAGGCTGAGGACATCCCTGAGGAGCACCGGTGTTCAGGATGAGAGTGGAGGAGATGTGGTCTCTGATCCTGACGTTCTGAGGTCTGTTGCTGAGGAAGTTCAACATCCAGGAGCACAGTGAGCTGCCAAGCTCAAGGTTGCTCAACTTCAGAACCAGTTTATGAGGAAGAACTGTGTTGAAGGTGGAGCTGAAATCCACAAACAGCATCCTTACACAGGTGTTGCTTCCTTCCAGGTGTGTGAGGGCTGAGTGGAGAGATGTGATGATGGCGTCTTCCGTTGACCTGTTGGTCCTGTATGCAGACTGATGTGGATGGAGGTCAGCAGGAATAGCAGCCTTAATCTGGGAAGATATGAGTCTTTCAAAGCATTTGGTTCTGATGGGGGTTAGAGCAACAGGGCGACAGTGGTTCAGCTCACTGGGTTCTTCTTGGTGGCTGTCTGAAGGCAGGTGGGGACTGTAGACTGCAGCAGTGAGAGGTTAAAGATAAACACTGGTGTTCACACTTGCAGCTACTTTGTAAGTTCTTTGGACAAGTTTTTGTAATTGTGGAAAAATTGTGAATCATTTTAGACAAATTTCAATAATTGTGGACTAGTTTTGAGTCAATGTGAACAGATTTCAAGTCATTTAGGTGACGTTTTAGTGCATGAAGACTTGTGTTCACTCTTACAACAGAACATTTGGTGGGTTTTGTTCGTGGTTCAGACATTTTAGTGTGTTCAAGTCCGTCTGGACGATCTTTGGACATATTTTGAGTCCTTGCGGACAAATTTGGAGTCATTTTGGACTAATTTTAGACAAATATTCGGGTTATTTTGGACAGTTTGGAAAAGTTTTTGTAATCGTGGACACATTTGTAGTAATTTGAGAACATTCTAATTAATTTTGAACTAGTTTTGAGTCCTTCTGGACAATTTTCAAGTCATTTTGGTCAAGCTTGTGTACATGAAGACTCTTGTGTTCACTCTTACAGCTCATTTTCAATTCATCCAAGTCATTTTAGACAAGTTTCAATAATTTTGGACTAGTTTTGAGTCAATGTGGATGTAATCTTGTTTCAGTTTTCATGCATGAGGACTCTTGTGTTCACTCTTACAGCAGGACATTTGGTGAATTTTGTTCGTGGTTTGGATGTTTTAGAGTTTAGCTGAAGCAGCTGTAGGAAGTAAATAAGCCTGGTGGACTGAGAGACTCATTCTGATTGGTTCACCTGGAAGCAGTGAGGGGCGGGGCTATAGAGAGGTGGACTGCTATTGGTCCTTGAAGGTACACTGCACTTTGATCGAATTCTCATTGGTTTGTCAGCTTTTATTGTACACAGAACACATTAAAAAGACATTTGGGTTCTTTAACTCATGATACAGGATGTTAAATGCAACAAAAAATAAAATTAGTGGTTGAAACTCCAACAAACAAACAACATGTGAACCGCAATAAAGAGGAAAAACACAAACCTGCAGTTTTACTTCACTAAACCAGCTGCTGTCATGTTGCTTCTTTAACTCTGAGGATGCAGCAGAGTGTATATAAGTTGATGTTGAGCGTTTTCCATCATCTTCTTCCTGTTTGCTGTTTCCAGGGCGACGACTGCTCCATCAGCTGCCCTTCAGGCCTCTTCGGGACCAACTGCACCTCGTCGTGTTCCTGCCACAACGAGATCTCCTGCTCCCACGTCGACGGATCCTGCATCTGCAAAGAAGGTCCGAAACGTTCCTTCATTCGTTCTGTTCTGGTTATTCTCCTGAGTCCCTGAACGCCTCACCGTCCTGCAGGTCCAGAGTTTGAACAGCAGCAGCTCGAATTCAAAGCTTCCTGCTGCTGCTTTGTGGAGGAGGAAGTCTGTCTCTGCCTCGTCGCTTCTCTTTTATTTAAGTCTTGTGTTCCTCCAGACGCTGATTTTATTTTGTCATAAATTCTCCCCTGGAGAACAGCAGCAGGAAGCCTTCAAAGAACAGAAAAAATCTGCTTTTAGACGCTCCTGTTTTCCAGCAGAGACGTTTTTCTAACTCACTTTAATGGTTTTTCCCCTTATAACTCAGGACACATCTTTGTTATTGACCTCCTCACAAATCAATCAGAAGATTAATCAATAAATCGGTTGGTTGATCTGCAGAAAAGTCGTCTGTAGCGAATGTTTGGAGCAGCGAGAAGCAATCACAGCAGCAGGTTGAATATTAAAAGTAGAAGTTTTAGTATTAAAAAAATAAACAGCGTGCAAAAATAACATGGTATTAAAAAAACATTTAAAAATTCTGTCATTTAAAAGTCTAGTGTAGACAAATGTCAAAAACCTGTCATGTTAAAATAACAGCGTGCAAAAATGTAAACAAGAAAATGTAATGTTGAAAGTGATACACAAAAATGTTGAAATAAAATCTTTAAAAAAATATGCAATGTAAAAATATATCATATCAAAAACTAAAACTAAAAAGTAATATAAAAAATATGCGAAACAGTACAATGTAAAAATATATTGTGTTTAAAAAAACAAAGAATGTTTTAAAAAAAAATATGCAGTGTAAAAGTATATCATGGCCAAAAGTATAAGTAGAAAATATTAAAATGTATGAAATGAAATGCAAAATATAGAAAAAAAAATATATGCAACGTGAAAATATATTATGTATAACAGTACAAATAAAAATATTTTTTTTATTTTTTTAAAAATGCAAAAATGTGGAAAGAAAATCTTTTAAAATATGTAAAAATATATCATGTCAAAAAGTAAAAATAAAAAAATTATAATATAAAAAACATTTGCAAAAATGTAAAAAAAAAGCAATTTAATGCAAGAAATCTAGTGTGCAAAGCTGTAAAATAAATAGAATTTAGAACTGAATAAATGTAGAAAATCTGTAATGTAAATGTTCATTGTGTAAAAAAAAAATTCTTTTGAAAAATTTAGTGTTTTTAATACATTTTTAAAGTTGGGAGCATATTTTCAAAGTAGCTTTTTTGTTATTTTAAATTCATGATAAAATAAAATAAAACAAAAAGTAAAATAAAAACTAAATAAGGCAAAGTGAAATAGTATAAAATGCAAAACTATAGCATGCAAAACGTTAGAATAAATGTAATATAAAAATGAATAAATGTGGAAAATCTGTAATGTTAACATTTATTGTGCAATTTTTTTTAGTTTTATAGTGTTTTTATATTTTATTTATTATTTTATTTTATAAATTAAATCAAAATTATGTAAAGGGAAATAATATATAATAAGCTAAAAATCTAACAATTTAAATATAAAATAAATAGTTTATTTAAAAAAAAAAAAAAAAAAAAACGTGTCCGTGGAGGATCATGGGAATCCTTGGATTTTTTTTTATTTCATGTATATTTTTATTTTTATTGTTTGTATATAATCTGCATAATAATCAATGTTAATATGTATTATTTTCATATATATATATATATATATATATATATATATATATATATATATATATATATATATATGTAATTTTCTGTAGTGTTTAATTCCTAATATTTAAATGATGCAGATAAATTTACACCATAAATGACATTAGTGGGTTTTAATTCTAATATTTAAACTTGTTAATGTGCGACATGAATCTGACTGAATCTGTTGGTTGAAATGTTCTGGAGAAATACTTTAATTTACTTTAGATTCAGAGTTTGTACTTTCTCAGTGTAGTATTAGTCCTGGAATGTGCAGAACTTGTTCAGTATTTTGTCCTCGGCTTCTCTTAATATCTCTCTATATGAGGGTGTTTAAATATTAAAGCTCGTTGGGATTTCAGGTAATTAAAGTGGAGAAGAACCGAAGCCGTTCTTTATTCTGAGAGGAGCAAAAGATCCTCCTGATTCTTCAAACATCCCAGAATATTTATATTTATTTAACTTTAATCTGTAGCAGCTGCTGCATTCACAAACAACAACGTTCGTCAATTCTGCAGATCAGAGTCAGGAATCAGAGATAATTAGAGATAATTCAGACTGGATCTAAAATATGGATCAAACTCCTCCAACGTTCACTTTTCTCTGCTTTATTAAAAACCAGCAGCAGAAAAATCAGAATAATGAGCAGAAAACCTGAAGAGAAACGTTCCTTATCCCCAGATTTCTACAGGTTAGGAGCAAAAATTAAAGGAAAAAGAGAGGAGAAATTACAAATATAGCTATGAAATTACATTTAAACATGTAAATAAATGAGATATTAAATAAATTAGACAAAAATAAAATAAGTCAAGTAAAAAATAAACATATAGAGATATTTACACATCTAGAAAACACAGTGGTACTAAACAATTCTAAGTGAGAATAAAATGCCAACAAATAAGATTATTGATCATCATGTAAAAATATTGTACAGAAAGTTAATAAATATATTATATTTATGTATATGAGTGTCTAAGATCTAACATTAGATTGTTTTTTGTGTTATCGCTGCATTTTCTACATGTTAAAAACCAAATCAAGGGGGAAAAAACTCAAAATTACCGATAAAAACTGAAGGAAACGTTCAGATGAAATCTAAAAAATTCATTCAGATATTAGACATAAAATGTTAAATATAGACTTAGAATTAGATTTTTGAGGTCATTGTTGAATTTTCTGTGTGAAAAAATAAAATTAAGAGAAAAAATAGAGAAGAAATTACAGAGAGAAATTACAAATGGAGCTATGATTAAAAATGTAAATAAATTAGGTAATATCTAAACCCAGTGGTGCTAAATGACGATTCAAAGTGAGAATAAAATGCAGAAAATAAAGATTATTGATCTTTGTGCAAGAAAGTTTTTAGACAGAAAATTTTTAAAAGGTCAGCAGTATTCTATTTTATATAAATTCATATCTTGGTAGAGTTTGTTGTGCTGCAGACTGAGCTAAACATGTTTTTCTTTCTATTTAAAGGCTTCCAGGGCGTAGACTTCTCCAGCCTACAGACTAAACGTGTTTTTCTTTGTATCTCCAGGCTTCCAGGGCGTAGACTGCTCCATCCTACAGGCTGAACTAAATGTGTTTTTTCTTTCTATCTCCAGGCTTCCAGGGCGTAGACTGCTCCATCCTACAGACTAAACGTGTTTTTTCTTTCTATCTCCAGGCTTCCAGGGCGTAGACTGCTCCATCCTACAGACTAAACGTGTTTTTTCTTTCTACCTCCAGGCTTCCAGGGCGTAGACTGCTCCATCCTCTGCTCCAGTGGATTCTGGGGTCTGAACTGTAACCAGACGTGTCGCTGCAGCAACGAAGCTTCCTGTGATCCAGTTAACGGGAGCTGCAGCTGCTCAGCAGGATGGAGGGAGGAATTCTGCGACGTTCCCTGTCCGGTCAGTTGTTGTTATAGTATTTATTTGGTCAGTCGTTGTTATTGCAGGAAAAACAGCAACAGGTTTGACTTGATCTCACTTTGAACATCTTCGACCCTAAAACTTTTCATAGAAAATCTAAAATGTGCTGAAAACGTCGACTCAAGTAATAAAATATGTTACCCTACCAGGGATCACACTTCTCAGCCTCCCTGAGAAGTTTACTGTAGGGCGCTGGAAGGGAGGCTATGACTGACTGCTGGACCTCAGATTCAGGAGGAGCAATGTGGATTCCATCCTGGTCGTGGAACAGTGGATCAGGTCTTTACTCTTGTGGAGCTGCTGAGGGGGTCATGGGAGTTGGACCTGCCAGTCTACATGTGGTTTGTGGATCTGGAGAAGGACTACAACTGTGTCCCCCGAGGGCTCTGTGGGGGGAACTGAGGGAGTATGGGGTACTACGGGGTACTGAGGATATGGGGTACTACGGGGTACTGAGGGAGTATGGGGTACTATGGGGTACTGAGGGACTATGGGGTACTACGGGGTACTGAGGGAGTATGGGGTACTACGGGGTACTGAGGGAGTATGGGGTACTACGGGGTACTGAGGGAGTATGGGGTACCAGGTTCTCTGATACGAGCCATTCAGTCCCTGTTATTGAAGCACATTAATAGATCTATCAGGTTCCTCAGGAGGGATGGTTTGTTTAACATTCTGTTTTGGTTCTTTCAGGAGGGATGGTTTGTTTAACATTCTGCTTTGGTTCTTTCAGGAGGGATGGTTTGTTTAACATTCTGTTTTGGTTCTTTCAGGAGGGATGGTTTGTTTAACATTCTGTTTTGGTTCTTTCAGGAGGGATGTTTTGGTTCTTTCAGGAGGGATGGTTTGTTTAACATTCTGTTTTGGTTCTTTCAGGAAGGATGGTTTGTTTAACATTCTGTTTTGGTTCTTTCAGGAGGGATGGTTTGTTTAACGTTCTGCTTTGGTTCTTTCAGGAAGGATCTTTCGGTCTGGACTGCAGAGAACGCTGCGACTGTCTGAACTCTGACGGCTGCGACCCAGTGACTGGATTCTGTCGCTGTCTGGCCGGTTGGACCGGTATGTAAGAAAGAGACGGAAAACTGTCAGGAAATTCATTAACCAGGGTCATCAGGAGCACCTTTCAAAATAAAACACGTCACAATAAGAGCGTTTATGAAGAATAAAACCATAGAAGAACATAAATATGAGTACCAGAGCAGCAGACAGAGGTTTAATGAGGAACCGTTTTAAAGTTTACCTCATTAAAGAAGTTTCTGTTCTTCAGCGTTAAACGATTCTTTTACTAATTGTCTAAAAGCCGACAGATGTTTCCTGACTTCCTGTTTTCTGGGAGCATCCAGACGTTTCATCTGGAATTCATTTCTGAGTTTTATTAGATCTCTGCTTAAATATGTGGAAAACTTACAGAATGTTTATATTTTCATATCTGGAGATGGACTTTAAACTCTCTGAACAGCATCATGAACCGACACGTTCACCACAAACATGAACATTTATCAACTTTTTATCACAGATTTACCATCAAATAAAACAAAAAATTTTTTAGATTCACTGGAAAATAACTGAAAATTCTACAATAAATACAAAATTTTATGATAGCAGATATTAATTTTATAAATTGTAGATTTACAGTTAAATAACAGAAAATCCCCAATTTTTTGTTTTGTTTTTTTGTTGTGTTTTGTTTTAGTCGACATGCTGCCTATCAACAGAAACCTCCTGTTTTATTATTTTTTGTTTGTTTGTTTTTGTTTGTTTTTATTTTGTGGACACGCTGCCTATCAACAGAAACCTCCTGTTTTTTTAGGGTTTTTTTGTCGTTTGGTTTTTGTTGTTTTGTTTTAGTTTTAGTCAACAGAAACCTCCTGTTAATGAGCTGCAGCACATTTTCTCTGATTAAATGTGTTTATTTCCTGGCTGGTCGCTAGAAATCAGCTTCATAATTAGTCAGGAGGCGACAGCAGCAGAAAAACAGAACATTGACGGATGGACGAGGAACACATGATTAACCTTCAGTCTGAACTTTAACTCCCATCAAGCAGGAGAGGAAACAGCTCAGAGAATAAATAGAAATAAACTGAGAGGAGGCAGAAAATCTGTCACCAAGTCTGTGATTCTAAACTTTCTGCAATAATTTAACAATTCACCTGCTTTAATCTGAGACCACACTAGAAAAAAATAACCTTTTTAACAGTTTAAATTGCAGTTTTTACAACCAGTTACTGTTAATTTACAGATTTTTACTGTTGCTAAATTACAGAAAATGTCTATTAAAATTAAATTGAATAATTTATGAGGTAAATGACCCAAACTGTAAATAATGTCCACATAAAATTATATATTTGTAGAAATCTTAATTCATTCTTTTATAATAATTAGCTATGAAATTGCACAATATAATTATTTTACCGTTTTTTTCCTGTTATTTAAAAAAGAAATATTAAAGATTTAAAAAATAAAGACATTTTTTAAATTAATTAATATCAAGTTTAAATCAGCTATAAATATCTTTATTTTACAGAAATTGGCATTTTTTACATGATTTTTTATAGTTTTTGAACCTAATATTTTCTAGCATTTTTTTTTTTACAGATTTATTCCATTTTTTGAATTATGTTTACAGTGCATTCTCTGGTGGTTGTGTGTTTTTTATGTCAGATTTTTAAATCTCAGCCACCTCTGTGATGTTCATGTCAGAGCTCTCCTTATTTAGCCGTTAATGATCAATCAGCGAGGCAGTGAACATCGATATGAAGCCGATGAATATGGAAAAGCCGCTTTAATTCACTGCCGGAGGGAGAAGTGAGGATGAACTGACATTGGGAGAAAATCCAATAAATCGATGAATATTTAGATCAAAGTTTACTTCAGAGGTTTGGGGCTGTAGAGAAGTGAGACGAGTCGTTGTTGGTGGACAGTAAACCCAGGTCAGGTGGAGATAATTAGAACCTCTGAGATAATCCAGATGTTTCTGTGAAGCTGCAGGAATAAAAATCAGTTTCAGCTTTAAAATTTTCAGTATAGTTTCTCTTCTGATCAGTGAAAAATTCAATAAATTGAAGATTTTACACATAATGAAACTGGTTTTCATCCAAATTTACCTCAATAAGGAGCAGAACAAGAAAAGCAGGAGCCAAAAAAGCAGTTTTAGAGGAAGTGATCTGGACCAGGACCAGAATTTAATGAGATCTTCTTTTGTTCATTATCCACCAAGTTTCATGACATTTGGCTGAGTGGGTCTGAAATCTATGAGGTGGTTCTATGGGAAGAGACGCAAAATGACAATAAAATAAGACAAAAAAACCACAAAGAGAGACAGAACAACCACAAAGACACACAAAACAACCACAAAGAGACACAGAACAACCACAAAGAGACAGAACAACCACAAAGAGACATAAAACGACCAGAGACATAAAACAACCACAAAGAGACACAAAACAACCACAAAGAGACACAGAACTCCTATAAAATGAAAAATAACAACTTCCTGTTCATTTCAGTTTGGATTTTTAGTGCAGTTTTTCTTAAATTTTGTAAAAACCAAATGACGAATCGCTATCAAAGTCACAAAACATCATTCCTGAACAAAATCTCAAGACCGGGGAAAAATTTTAAGAACGTGTTTGCCTTTCGCGCTGGTGGATTGTAACTAGGCTGTAATTAGAGCTTCAAAATGGAAAAATAAGAAACAGGACAAAAAAACTGAGAGTAGACAGTTTATTGAAAACTGCATTTAGACTCAACCAGGCTGCTCATCAGCTGATCCAAAGTTTAAGACCGTAGACTATAAAAGGTAGAATCTGCTCAAAAATCTGGCTTTCACATCATTTCCTGTCAGGTATTCACATCGTCATGACCTCCTGAAGGCAAAAAGACTTTCTGTCATTGAGCTTTGACAGGATTATTGAGCTCCAGAAGTCGAGGTTGGACGCAGTGAGACGGTCATTTAAATTTCTTAAAAGATCCTGAGGGTTGTGGGACAAAAAAGCCAAGAGGTAGACCCCAAAAAGTTTCACCTGCACTGAGCCTGAGGGTCCAACGGGCCGATCCTCGACCCAAATGAAGGCCCTTCCTGGTGCTGACTGCAACCCAATAACCAGAAACCAGAAAAAGGACTTAAAGAACAAAAAACTTCTCCTCAGTCAGTTCCATCCGATGGAATCAGTGACATGAATAAAGTTCTTCATCCAGCTCCCTCTGTCCAACATTGCAGTCCTTTCAGACCAATGTCTTCTTCTAGAACCTTCCTTAATGTTGTTCTCGGCCTGCCAGTCCTTCTGATAGCATCAAGTTTCCATAGCAACGACCAGCAGCTTCGTTGTGTCTCTCCACAAGTCCATCCAGGGCTGGTCTCCATTCCTAATGATGGTGGATGTGGACCGTATAGTGACTTGTTGGTGAGGTGATGTTTTGTTCCATCCCCAACATTCTGGTCTAAGTGGTAAACATGTCTTCGTTAGAGACCAGGAATCAGATCCATAGAGCCAGATGGATTCCACTGACGCCTTCAACACTCTCGTTTTGGTGTCCTTTTCATTGGAGATACCCATATGTTTGACAGAGTTCAGTGCTGCCCGAGCTTTTGTTTCTTTATCATGCTGTGTTGGTGGAGCCTCCAAGATCTAGGAAAGCATCAACTTTTTAGATTTCTGACCCATCTAGTGCTGCAATGTCTCCTCAGATGATAAAGATAAAAGGTTGAGGTGCATGAACTTCGTTTTTCCAGTAACCAGGAATAGTCCAATCTTCTCCCACACCACGAACTCACTCGTTTCCAAGGAGACCAAAGATGAGACATCAAAAGGTGGAACAAAGTTTTATTCTCTGAGAAGACAAATTTTAACCTGGACTGATGGTTTCCAACGTTACTGGCATGACAAGGAGATCCTACTGGAGATGTTTTCTACGAGGCTCCATCATGATTCTTTCAATGGACCAGTGGAGCTGCAGGTTGTTGCAGCAGAGATCATTCTGGACTGACAGTCCTCGCCTAGTTGGTGATATCAACAAAACAACATTGACGAAGGACATCTTCCAGCAGAATAACGTTGGTCTTTTGGACCGCCCCTCAAGTTCCCTTGATCTAAATCTCATTGAGAATGTTTGGGGAAGTTCACAACGAAAAAAGTACGTCAGTTCCAGACCCTTCATGAAGCCGACTTCACCACATGGAGCAACGTTCTCACCAACCTCCTGGAAACACTTGAAGTGATCAAGAACAACGATGGGGATCCTCACTGCTGAGATCTTTTCTGACACTTTTAGTTCTGTCTTTGGCGGTTCCTCTGGTTCTTTATTTCTTCTCCATCTTCTGGTTTTATGTTTCTTCATCCTCTGGTTCTTTATTTCTTCTCCATCTCTGGTTCTTTATTTTTTCATCTTCTGGTTCTTTATTTCTTCTCCATCTTTGGTTCTTTATTTTTTCATCTTCTGGTTCTTTATTTCTTCTCCATCTCTGGTTCTTTATTTCTTCTCCATCTCTGGTTCTTTATTTCTTCTCCATCTCTGGTTCTTTATTTCTTCTCCATCTCTGGTTCTTTATTTTTTCATCTTCTGGTTCTTTATTTCTTCTCCATCTCTGGTTCTTTATTTTTTCTCCATCTTCTGGTTCTTTAGTTCTTTTCCATCTCTAGTTCTTTATTTCTTCATCTTCTGGTTCTTTAGTTCTTCTCCATCCTCTGGTTCTTTCTTCTCCGTCCTCCTCCTCTGAGCTTGTCTTTCATCTTCCCAGCATCTGGTTTCAGCCCTTCATGACTCAGAGGTGTTTTATTAATTGAGTGATAATGGATGTTCCTTTCTCTTCGGTTTTTAGAGGAACTTTGTAACGAGCTGCTCTATATTTAGAGCCGTGGTGGAACCGTGGATGTGGCCTCCTGGGTTCTGCTGGCTGTCCCCAGTGAGCAGCAGGGTTCTGATCCCATCTGCAAACCAACCAATACACACCGACACACACATGCAAGGCTGATGAAAGACGGAGACACTTCGGCGGCGGATTAAAGGCAGAAAAGTCTCGAACAGAATCTGAGAAATTTAGATTTTTTTGCGCTCAAAATGTTTGTTCTGATCGAGACGCTTTCAACTGATCGGCTTTGACTGCAGCTGCCGTCACACAGGAAGAAGAATAACAGCTTGAGATGCTGCAGATGGACGTTTAGTCAGTAATTTATTGATTTGTGACATGACACAAGAACATGAAGTAAAATAAATCACAATAAACTCAGAGATGAACATGAAATGAGAAATGATCAGAAAGAAACAAAATGGATATGAATAGGCATAAACGGACAGAACAACAGACGCAAAACGACCACAAGGAGACGCAAAACAACCACAGAGACACAAAGCAACCTCAAAAAGATGCAAAATGACCACGAAACAGCCACAAAGCGATGCAAAACAACTGTATAGACACAAAATGATCACTAAGAGACACGAAACAACCACAGAGACGCAAAACAACTACAGAGACACAAAACAGCCACAAAGAGACACAAAACAACCACAAAGAGATGCAAAACAACCACAAAGAGACAGAAAACAACAACAAACAGATGCAAAATGACTATGAAACAGCCACAAAGCGATGCAAAACAACTGTATAGATCACTCAGGTGATCACTAAGAGACACAAAACAACCACAATAAGACACAAAATGACCACAAGAAGACACAAAACAACCACAAAAAGACACAAAATGACTACAAAAAGACACAAAAGAACCCAGAGACACAAAACAGCCACAAAGAGACACAAAAAAACCACAATGAGACACAAAATGAAAACAAAGACACAAAACAACCACAGAGACAAAACAATCACAAAGAGACAGAAGAAGACACAAAGCAACCACAAAAAGACACAAAACAGCGACAAGGAGAGAAAAAATTTCCACAAAGAGACGTGAAACGACTACAAAGAGACAAAACATCCGCAAGGAGACACAAAACACCTGCAAATTGACACAAAGGGCCAGAAGGCAACACAATTTGAACACAAAAAGACACGAGACAGCTACAACATATGAACACCGTCCATTCCAACTCATCCTAAACAGAGGGTCTCTGTTTGCAGGTCATTGAGCATTACAGAAGTCTTTGTCATGGTGGCCCATGGATCTGTTGAAGTTTTAGTATTTTATTATTACTGTAGGGTCACAACTTTAGCTCTAAATTATTCAGGTTAATCTCTATAACTGGTAATTAATATTATTATTATTTCTTGTTTGAAGGAGAGATTGCTAAAATATCACCAGTTTCATCCTTTAACAGGCAGGTTTTTAGCTTTACTCTTTGCTGACTTTTCTTACCTTTTGTCTTTGTCCTCTCACCTGAAGCAGCAGTTTTACCTCCGTTAAAGCTCAGATCTTCTCTGTACACTGATTATTCATTATGTTTTGTGTGTTCAGGCGTCCACTGCGACAGCGTTTGTCCGGAGGGCCGCTGGGGACCGAACTGTTCCTACAGCTGCACCTGTGAGAACGGAGGATCCTGCTCACCTGAGGACGGCACCTGCGTCTGCACACCTGGATACCGAGGCACCAACTGCAGGAGAGGTAACCCAGAAAACACAAAGAACACAACATTTACAGGAATATTACACCTTCCAACCACAGAATCATCGTCAGCAGGTCTGACAGGTGTGTTATCACTAGAAAAAACAGCTAAATGACACCTTTTACCTGCCAGAGACTGTAAAAACAGAAAAAAATGTTGGGTTTTCTACTTTCTGACAGTTCCAGAGCCACTCGTCAGTCACATGCAGAATTATTAACAAAACAACCACAAAGAGACATAAACCGGCCACAGAGATGCATAACGACTACAAAGAGACACAAACGATCACAAAGAGACACAAAACAACCATAAAGAGACTCAAAATGATCACAGAGACACAAAACAACCACAAAGAAACATAAAACGACAACAAAGAGACTCAAAACGACGACGAAAAGACACAAAACGGCCACAAAGAGACACAGAATTTCTGAATCATCCTGAAACTGAACATATTATTTCTTTCCTCCTCTATAATTATATAATAACTGAGGCTTTAATGTCTGATATTTTCTTTTGTAGCGACTTGTTGATGCTGATTGTGAGATAAAATGAGAGTTTGTGTCTGAGGAGCTTCCTGTTGAAGTTCCTCTGCTTCCTCCGCCGATGCATTCACGGCCTCTCAGATCACAGTTTAGGCAATTATCCTAATTAGTAGAATCCTGTAGCGAGAGGGAGCAGCTGAACAGCAGAGCAGGTTGTCTCCCCACTTAGACCAACATCAATTAAAGCAAATTAAAAGCTTTAGGAAGACGTATGAGGAGGAGAGAGGAGCTAGCGGAGCCAAGAGGAGGAAACCCGCTAATGGACTGGGTCGGTGTGGATGAATCCATTACCCAGCATCCCTCAGTAACGATCCGTCTCCTGCAGCTTGTTCTCCGGGGTTCTTCGGCCAGCGCTGCAGCCAGTCGTGTCCTCAGTGCATCCACAGCGACGGGCCGTGTCACCACGTCACCGGACGCTGCGAGTGTCTGTCCGGGTTCTACGGGTCGCTGTGCAACCAAGGTGAGTCCTCAGGATCATACAAG
Source organism: Amphiprion clarkii (assembly GCA_027123335.1). Taxonomy (NCBI): domain Eukaryota; kingdom Metazoa; phylum Chordata; class Actinopteri; family Pomacentridae; genus Amphiprion; species Amphiprion clarkii. Next base: position 40,781,715 of record CM049567.1, read on the forward strand.
CACATGTATGTAAGACTGCAAACAACCACAACGAGATGCAAAATGACCACAAAGAGACTCAAAATGACCACAAAGAGATACTAAGCAACCACAAAGAGACTCAAAATGACCACAAAGAGATACTAAGCAACCACAAAGAGACGCAAAATGACCACCAAGAGACACAAAATGACCACAAAGTGACTCAAAACAACCAAAAATTTACTCAAAACAACCACAAAGGGACACTAAACAACCAAAAACGGACTCAAAACGACCACAAAGGGACTCAAAATGACCACGGAGAGACAAAAAATGACCACAGAGTGACTCAAAACGAGCACAAAGAGACACATGATGACTACAAAGACACAAACAGACACAAGAAAAGAAGACAGAGACACAAAACAACCACAAAGAGACTCAAAATGACCACTGAAAAATTTTTACCAACATTTTTTACAATGCGGGCTGTGTCACATCAACTTAGTGTGTGATTAGTTGATATCCTTGAATAAATCAGTGTAGTAATACTGCTAAACCCTAGCAGTAGTACTAGTAGTAGTAGTACTAGTAGTAGTAGTAGTACTAGTAGTAATACTGTTGTACCAACACATGGCTGATATATGAAGCTTTTCTGGAGCCAAAAACACAAACACTTCACAGAGCACTAAAACACCTTGATTCATGGAGCTGTTATTGATAATTTTAACCTCCGATAGGACATTTATAACATTAAGTTAAATTAGTTCTGCTTTGTTGCTCAAATATATGTTATTTTATCTTTATATTCAAGGACTCAAGGTTCTTTACTGGGCATGTGTGCTTTTCAACATTAAATCAAAGTTAATTTAATCTGACTTTACAGCAAAAGACAGATTTCTACAAAGTAATGTCAGGTAATTAAAAATATAAAATGTATTCACCTCCTTCCAGACAGTATTTAGTAGTTGCAGCTTTAATTGTAGTTCCGGCATTGATCCTGTGCTTTAATCAGTCTGAACATCTAGACGCTGAAGTTTTACCTCATTCTTCCACCATGCCTCACATTATGACGCTGATGATGTTCAGTGTTTGATGTCTAAAAGCTCCATCCTGGTCTCCTCAGACCAAAGAACCTTCTTCCAGGTGTCTTCAGTCTCCACATGTCTTCTGGTGAACTCTAGTCCAGATTTAATTGGAGCTTTTTCCATCAGAGAGCTTCACTGGTGAAGAACAGACAACAGTTGTTGTATGAACAGTCTCTAACATCCCAGCTGCTGAAGCTGGAACTCCTTCAGAGGAGTCATAGGAGTCTTGGTGGCCTCCCTCTCTAGTCTCTCAGGTCTTGAGGACGTCCTGCTCTAGTCAGATTCATTCATGTTCCATCTTCCTTCCATTTCTTAATGATGGATTTAACTGGACTCCAGGAGATCTTCAGGAACTTTAAATGTTCTTGTATCGTCCTGACTGATGTTTCCATCAAAGCTGCCTGTTTGGCTGCATCTGTGTAGAATTATCGTCCTGTATTTGTTTCACCTTCCAAAGAGACGTCGTTTAGAAGCGAAACATTCGATCCTCCTGCCTGATAAACGGCCGTCTGTCAGAGTCGCTGCTCTGAGGTTGTAATTTAGGGTTTCCATCAATCTGCAGCCTTCAAGTCCATGACATGATGACGAAGGTTACCTCAGAGAAAGATAAAGACTTTAACCCTCTGAACTCCAGCAGCAGCTTCTGGGTGGTTTGTTGTCTTCCTGATGCATTTTAACTCACTGTGGTTCATTTTAATCGAAACTCCTGCAGCTCTAAACAGAACAACATGAAGAACTCAGAGATGTCTAGAATGATACAGTTAGAATGAAGGAAACCTGGAAAAGATCTTTTTATTTTTGATTTTATTCATCCAGTAGCTTTGGTTTTCCTCTCAGTAAAGTAACTCAAAATGATTCCAAACTTCTTCAAAATACATAAAAAGTGATGCCAAAGTACTTGAAAGTAGTTTAAAATGACTCAAAATGTGTTCAAAATGTTAATTTTTGAGTTATTATAGACTATTTTAGTTATTTAGAACCATTTTTACTCCATTTTTGAGTCTCATGTTTCACCATGCTGAATGTATCTCCAACAAGCTCCTCCTCTGTTCACTGTTTCTGAGCCATGCTGCATTTACATGATCATTTTCCTCAAGTTTTGAGGCATTTTGAATATATTTTTCAGCCGTTCTGGATGAGTTTATGCCATTTTAGACCATTTTTGATTCTGTTTATGTGAGTTCATGTAATTTCAGACAGTTTTTCATTTTTTTCTGGTCATTTTTGATTTAGGTTTTTTCATTTTTGACATTTTTTTTGTCATTTTGGTTATAAACAGTTACATTTTGAAATCTTCTACAGACTTTTCCTCTCTACTCTTATTTTGTGTCTTGTTTTTATCATTTTGTGTCTTGTTTTTGTAATTTAATGTCATTTTGTGTCTCATTTTTGTCCTTTTGTGTCTTGTTTTTATCATTTTGTCTCTCGTTTGTATCATTTAATGTCCTTTTGTGTCTCATTTCTGTCCTTTTGTGTCTTGTTTTTATCATTTTGTGTCTTGTTTTCGTCATTTTAGGTAATTTTGTGTCTTGTTTTTGTCATATTTTGTGTCATCTTACATCAGTTCATATCCCCGGTATGCCCCGTATACCACAGATATTCTACATCTCTAATATGTGGAACAGAATCTAAGTGAACTCTCAGCCTCTTGACTTCTTCTCCGTCTCCTCCTGTTCTTTGACTTTATTAATAAAACCCTGACGTCTCTCATTAAGTTCAGACTCAAACTGAAGTCCTTCAACTTCGTGTTTCAGCAGAATCGGAGGTGATGATGAAAAAACTCCAACCTTGAGCTGCTTCTGTCCCTTTTTTCTCCCTCATCGGCATTTCAGGTTAAACAGGTGTTAATTCTCCGGTGAAGGTCCGCTGCCAGCCGACTTTAAATAGAGACGCTGCTGTGAAATATTCATCATCATTAAACATGAAGCTGGTGGCCTGTCCTACATCAGAGCAGCTCCAGAAACCCGTCCTGAAGAATCCGAGGTCCGCTAACGATGTTATTGACCATCAGCGACCATTAACAGGAACTAGAAGGCTTTTATTTTACTGCTCTAATGAAGAAATCAGACGCTTGTTCAAGTGGAACGCTTCTGATCTGCATATGGAGATTACAGTTCTAGCTTCAGCTCTATATGCAGAAAATACACCAGAATACAAATATAAAGAACCAGTTTTATTCTTCGGAAGCAAAGACAAATCATTAAAACCTAAATTCTTTAACCTATTTTTTATTTAAATCACAGACAAAATGAAACTCATCCTAAAAATCATAGAAAACACATAAAAACAGCAGAAATGATATTTTTGTCTCATTCTTTTATTGTTTTGTGTCTTGTTTGTGTTGTTTCTGGTCTCCTTGTGGCAGTTTTGTCTCTTTGTGATGCATCTTTGTCATCTTTGAATTAACACAAATGTTTAACTGTTTCCACTTTTACAGTTTCAAACTCTAAGAAACAGTTTAGTCTCCTTTATGTTGTTTCATGTCTCACAGTTCTCATTTTCTGTCTCATTTGTGGTATTTTGTGTTTCTTTGAGATATTTTTCTTTTTTCTGTTTTTTTGTGTCTTGTTTTTTTATTTTTTCTAATTTTTCTTATTCTGTCTTATTTTTTCTCATTTTGTGTCTTATTTTTCTTATTTTTTCTCATTTTTCTTATTTTGTTTATTTTCCTTATTTTTTTAAATCATTTTTCTTATTTTGTGTCTTATTTTTTCTTGTTCCTTATTTTGTGTCTTATTTTCCTTGTCTTGTGTAGTTTTGTGTCATTTTCAGACATCTTTATTCAGTGGTCATTTATAATTCATTATGTGAAGGTTTTTTTTAGCTGTTTATAGCTTTACTCTTTTTTCAGCAATTTAGCATTTTACATACTTTTCTTGTTTTGTTAAATAATAGTTATATTAATAATATCTGGTATTATTCACAGGAAAAATGCATAGGTTTTAATATTAACTCTTAAAAACAGGCCAAAACTGCAAATAACTTCCACATTAGAGATCTGTAATTTTGAAAATTATTGTTATATTTTATTTTTAATTAATTCTTCTGCAAAGTTTGACTGCAAAATATTTTTTACTGTGTTTAAATCTGAAAAAATTCATTATTTTAGAGATGTTTGCTGTTATTTGAAAGGACAATACATAATTTATGTACATAGTGTTGAAAACCAACAGATAATATTTGGTAAAATTAACAAAAACATAAATAATGTCATTCTGAATTTTCATCTTAAATATAAAAAAATAAAAAATAATTCTGTTTTCTGGACATATTTTTGAGTTTTCCTTCATTTTAGGTAAATTTTGAGTCATTTTGGACAATTTTTAAGTAATTTTGGACACAATAAGTCAGTCTGGACACATTTTGAGGTATTTTGGGTTATTTTTATGAAATAAAAACCAAAGAAATGTTTATTTTGTCTGATTTCCAGACATTTCTGAGTTCTGTCTCTCTTTCATGTTGTTCTGCAGGACTTTAGATTAACAATGAACCGACAGTGAGTTAAACTGAGCCAATAAAACACTGAGATGTTTGAAACTGTACCAGAGTTTTCTCAGTGGAGGGCTGAGTGGCATCACTTCAGTTTAAGGAGGATAAAAACGACCAGAATCACCGGGGAAACTGAACAATCCTCGCTCTGTTAATTATCTGCATCATGTTTCTGCTCTTTGATCTGAAGTTTAGTGGTCAAACAGCAGCAGCAGCGTTAGTTAACCATGTTTACTGGATCATATTCACAGTAAAAAAAAAAAAACTCCAGGGTTTTATTCCAGCAGCTAATGGAAGGAATACATCAGATATTTAGATCAACAGGTGGGAGATGTAGCAGAAGAGTAATATAATGTATGAATAATGAATATCTACACGTATATAGAGCAGATTTATCTAAACATTAGCATCAGGGTCAGACTCAGAATATTTACCATCAGGTTCATGAATAACTTTAATAAACACTTTAATGTAATAATCCCACTAATGTGAGCTGAAGTCTTCCTCCTGGTGTCCCGCTCATGTTAATTAGCAATAATCATAAAGCCCAGAGCACATTAATATATTATCTCTACAGTACCCGTGTTTTATTGGTGTAACTACATTTAGTGAAGTTTAAATAAGAGGAATATTACATCCTACAGCAGCGTTTCTCTCAGATGATTCCATGGAAACAGAATAAAGCTCCTCCAGATGCTTTTAGTGTTTTCTGAGCTTATCTGGTTAGAAACAATCAGCAGTGATTCATTTCTGCCCGTCTGAGCAGCAGGTTTGCTTCAAAGCTGCACAAAGTGATGTTAGATGACCAAAAGAGAAGATAAGCTCAGTGTGGAGATACCAGCAGCACCGATCACAGCACTTTATTCCAGATATGTTTCATGAGTTTAGCTGGAAAACATCCTTCACTTCCATAGTTTAAATGACAAAGAAGTCAGTGATGTTTGGGTGCATCGTGAGGATGCAGCTTTCCAAAATGTAGATAAACAGAAGGACGATCTGGAGTCTGACGCTCACAGAGTTCTCATCTCATGGAGTCAGTCCAGAAAACCAAGTTAAAAACCAAGTCCGAAACCAGCTCAATACTGGTCCAAAACCCAGTCTAGAACTTGGTCTGAAAACAGTCACAAATCAACCCAAAACCAGCCGTAAAACCAAGTCAAACATCTGCCCAAAACCAGATTTAAAACTAGATCTGAAAACAGTCCCAAATGAACCTAAAACCAGTCCCAAACCAACTTGAAAAGACGTCAAAATTTCTCCAAAACTAAGTTCAAAGCAGCACCAAACCCAAGCCAAGGGCCAGCCTAAAATCAAGCACGAATCAAGTCCAAAACCATGTCAAAACTGGTTCCAAACCACCTCTAAAACCAGGTCTGAAAACTGTCCCAAATGAGCCCCAAACCAGTCAAACCTTAGTCTAAAATCAAGTCTAAAACTAGATCTGAAAACAGTCCCGAATGAGCCATAAACCAATCCCAAACCCAAGCCAAAGTCCAGGTCCAAACCAAGAACAAAACCAGTCCAAAACACTCCAAAAAATCAAGTCAGAAACCAAGTCTAAGACCAGGTCTGAAAGCAGTTCCAAATCAACCCAAAACCAGCCCTAAAACCAAGTCAAAAGTCAGTCCAAAATACTGTCAAAACTAGTCCAAAAATAAGTCTAAAGCTAGGTCTGAAAACAGTTCCAAATTAGCCTAAAACCAGTCCCAAACAAATCTAAAAGCACGTCAAACTTTGTGCAAAACTAAGTTCAAACCAGCACCAAACCTAAGCCGAAGAAGAGGTGTAAAACCAAGAAAAAAACTGTCCAACACCAAGGCAATACCGGTACAAAACCAAGTGAAAACTGGTCCTAAATGATGTCTAAAACCAGATCTGAGAACCTAAACATAATCTGAGAACTGATCTGAGAACTTAATCAACATAAAACCAGTCCAAGACCAAGTCAAAACTGGTCTAAAACCAGGTCTAAAACCAGGCCTGAAAAACAGTCCAAAATGAACCTTAAACCGGTCCAAAACCAATCTAAAAACACATTAAAAAACCAAACGAGAAACCAAGTCCATGAAACCAGTCCAACACCAAGCCAAAACCAGCACAAACCAAGAACAAACCAAGCCAAAACTGGTTCCAAATCGTGTCTTAAACCAAGTCTGAAAACTGTCCCAAATCAACCTTCAAGTTCAGAGCAAGACCACAACCAAGCCAAAGACCAGGTCTAAAACCAAGAACAAAACCAGTCCACAGTACATCAAAAGACCAAGTCTACAACCAGGTCTGAAAACAGTCCCAAATGAACCCAAACCAGGTAAAAATCAAGTCCAAAACCACTCATAAAGCAAGTCAAAGTGCAGGTTAGAAACCTGGTACACCAACCCCAAACCAGACCACAACCAAGTCCAAGACCAGGACAGAGGCAACTGAAAAATAAGTCCAAAACCCGTCCTAAACCAGTGAAACCGTTGTGTTTTTGTTCCTCTTCAGTGTGTCCCAGTGGGAAGTTCGGTAAAGCCTGCAGCGAGTCGTGTTCCTGCACCAACAACGGAACCTGTAACCCCATCGATGGTTCCTGTCAGTGTTTCCCTGGATGGGTCGGAGACGACTGTTCCAGACGTAAGAAACTACATTTACCCTGTAATACTGCATTTACCCTCTAATACTGCATTCACCCTCTAACACTACATTTACCCTCTAACACTACATTTACCTTCTAATACTACATTTATCCTCTAATACTACATTTACCATCTAACACTACATTTATCCTCTCGTACTACATTTACCCTCTAACACACCATTTACCCTCTAACACTACATTTATCCTCTAGTACTACATTTACCCTCAGATACTACATTTACCATCTAACACTACATTTATCCTCTAGTACTACATTTACCCTCAGATACTACATTTACCATCTAACACTACATTTATCCTCTAGTACTACATTTACCCTCTAACACACCATTTACCCTCTAACACTACATTTATCCTCTAGTACTACATTTACCCTCAGATACTACATTTACCATCTAACACTACATTTATCCTCTAGTACTACATTTACCCTCTAACACACCATTTACCCTCTAACACTACATTTATCCTCTAGTACTACATTTACCCTCAGATACTACATTTACCATCTAACACTACATTTATCCTCTAGTACTACATTTACCCTCTAATACTACATTTACCCTCTAACACTACATTTACCCTCTAATACTCCATTTACCTTCTAGTACTACATGTATCCTCTAATACTACGTTTACCCTCTAACACTACATTTACCCTCTGATACTACATTTAGCCTTCTACCAGAGTTTTACTACAAGGTTCCTGAACACCTACAGAACATTGAGGACCAGACTAGAGGTATAAATGCAGTATTCCAACAGATACTCTGGACTGGTTTTAATACCTTTAATGTACTTAAAGTGTGTATTATTGAGGAAATGTTGGACTGGAACTCTGTATTGGCAGAAACTAAATATTAAATGAGTTGGATCAGATCAGGACTTTCCTACGAACACATGAATTATGGATGTGAGTCTGACCAGATGTGTAGTTCTGACTGTGTCTGTGTTGTCCTTAGCGTGTTCTGACTGGATCCGTGTTGTCCTTAGCGTGTTCTGACTGGATCCGTGTTGTCCTTAGCGTGTTCTCAGGGCTCCTGGGGTCCAGACTGCATCCACACGTGTAACTGTCACAACGGAGCTCAATGCAGCGCTGCAGACGGAGAATGTAGCTGCAGCCCTGGATGGACGGGACTGTACTGTACACAACGTAGGACAGACACACACACACACACACACACACAGACACACACACACACACACAGACAGACACACACACACACACACACACAGACAGACACACACACACACACACAGACCTGATTTAAAACCTTCAAACCTGCAGCTCCATCTAGTGGCCGAATACAGAAACACCACAAGTCTTTTCCTCAGAAAGCAGGAAACATTTTCCTATAAGTTTGAATAATATCTTCAGGAAAACATTTTCTTCTCATGCTCAAAAAATGTTTTAAGGGAGTTCCTAATTTTAAATAATATTCCTATAAGAATAAAAGTTTAGAATTTTCTGTGTAACCCACATTCAGAGAATAGTAAAGTTTAACCCCTTGACGCCTGAATTTATTTACAACTATATGAAAAACATCATATATTTTTTGTGTTTTTGCTTTCAAGCTGATGCTAAATGAAGTGGACATTGTTCATTTGTCTATAGCACATATAACAGATATATAATAATAATAATATATATAATGTAATGTATATAATAAGAGTGTCAGCACTGTATGAAATATCACACCACTATGAGTGCATTTATAAATGATTAAAGACCTACTGTTGAGAATGTTTGTCAGATTATGTTGCACTTTTTTTGAAAAAAAGGAGAATATTCTTGTCTTAAATTTGAGCATTTTAGTGGCCGATTACAACAGTCTGATAAAAAAGTACAATTTACAGATGTTCCCTAAAAGCCTCACTAGTCTCCATCAGTTTCTGCAGCAGCTCAGAGACCAAATATTAGTTTAAATCCGGAGCTCTGACGTCACATTTACCTGAACCAGGTGAGTTTATTCACTGTTCAGGTTTAATATTTGGTTTGATCCTCGGAGCTGCTGATCGCTGACAGACCAGATTAACGGATCCCAGAACAGCTGATCTGACTCTACAGATTATCTCTGAGGAGAGAAACACTGACTGGTTCTAACTCCCGTTGTTCTCCTGCAGGTTCTCTGATGGGTTCTAACACTACCTGTTTTCCTTCAGGTTGTCCGACGGGTTTCTTCGGTTCTCAGTGTTCTGAAGTGTGTCGCTGTCAGAACGGAGCCGACTGTGATCACATCAGCGGTCAGTGTTCCTGCAGAACCGGATTCATCGGACCGAGCTGTGAGCTCAGTGAGTGTTCAGCTGTTATTTATACAAACATAGACCCAGTTTAACATCTGGACACTTACTGACTTTATCACACATTTTATGACAACATTTTAGGACCTTTCATGTTGTAACATGAATGTTCTGAAATGATGTGAATTTAAGAACAAATGCAACACTTTTTTTCTCAATTTCTCAACATTTTTAAAACTTTTATTATTATTTTTATCGGTATCTAATGTTTTCTGTCTATATATATATATATATATATATGTATTTTATTTTATTTATTTATTTTTTTTTTAAATCTTCTATTTTTCTGTTTTTTCTCCAGAGTGTCCCGCCGGTTCGTTCGGCTACGGCTGCCAGCAGCTCTGTGAATGTCTGAATAACGCCACCTGCGACTACGTTACTGGAACCTGTTACTGCAGCATCGGATTCAAGGGGATCCGCTGTGATCAGGGTGAGGAAACAGAGAAGATATTTAACCCTCATGTCGTCCCGTTTGTCAAATTGACCCGTTTCAAAGCTTGAAAATGTGGGGAAAAAATTATATTTTCACAGTGAAACTTCTGATGTCCACATTTTCAACATTTTTGGGAAATTTTTGAACATTTTTTTGGTGGAAAAAAGAAATGTTAAAAAAAAAATTTAAGAATATTCACACAAAAAAATCAACCAAAATTTCCTGGATTTTGGTTGATTTTTTTGTGAATGTTCTTAAAGAAAATATTAAAAGTTTTGCTGATATGTATGGAATCACTTTAGATATTTTTAGGATTTTTTTAGAAGATTTTTACTAATTTTTTGAAAATATTTACAAGAATTTTCTTACCAAATTTGGGGGATTTTTTATTTTTTTTTTTAAATAAAACTTTTCAGGGAAACGTTTAAGGAATTATTGAAATTTTCTTCCTGAAGGTTTTGCAAATTTTCAGAAATTTGGGGAATTTTTTTTGCAGAATTTTGGATATTTTTCAGACAAGGAAACAATATTTTTGGTGCCCGTAAATGAGGACAGCAGGAGGGTTAATAAAGGAGAAGATTCAGCAGAACTTCAGATAAACAAACCTGCTGAGTTTGTCTGAGACTCAGACGGACTCACAGTTTCCTTCCTGTCACACTGAACGTTTATTTTCTGTTAAAAGACAGCATCACGTATAGTTGCCCGTATAGTTGAGCGGGTTAATCGGGTGACCCATGTACAGGGCTGGTCCCCGACGCAGCGGCCCAGCATCGATTCACGCTCACGGCCCTTTGCTGCATGTCTTCCCCCAACTCTTCTCCCTACTTTCCTGTCTGCCTCTTCAACTGTACCTATCAATAAAAAAAAAGCTGAAAACGGGCCAAAAAAATAACTTTAAAAAAAAAAGAAGACAGAATCACATCTCATAAATATCTGTATATGTATATATGTGTGTGTGTGTGTGTGTGTGTGTGTGTGTGTGTGTGTGTGTGTGTGTGTGTGTGTGTGTGTATATATATAATTTTTTTTCTAGATTAACATTTTAATACAATAATTAAATAAAATACTTTGGACGTTTTATGAATAATTTTTAAGTCACAGTTTTTGGACTTTCTGTTCATTTTTTTGACTATTTTTGTGACATTTTACTGTTGTTTTATAGAGACGTTTCAGGTGTTTTATTAATATTAACCATTCATTTATTGGGTGGATTTTCAGATCTAAAGTTCTGTGTACTAAGGTTTGTGGCTGTGGCTGGTTTTTCATAACATCTGAACCTTTTTTTTCTCTCCCTGCAGCGGCCCTGATGATGGAGGAGCTGAACCCGTACACTAAGATCAGTCCGGCTCTGGTGTCGGAGCGTCAGTCGGCCGGCGCCGTCCTCGGCATCGTCTTCCTGCTGCTGCTCATCGTGGTCATGCTGGGTCTGGTGGTCTGGTTCCGCTACCGGCAGCGGGAGAAGGGAGGTCATGTTCCCAACGTCACCTACACCCCGGCCCTGCACATCAACTCCACCGACTACTCCCTGTCAGGTGAAGGCCCACTGGGTTTACTGGGTTCACTGGTTTCACTGGTTTAATGGTGTAACATTTCCTCCTGCAGCGTCCAGATGTTTGAGCAGCTGTCTAACCTGTAAATACAGATGTTTATAAATGTTTCTTAGCCTTTATTTGTTTACAGGTGTTTACAAATGCTCAGATGTTTACTTACAGGTGTTTCTAGATATTTACAGACGTTTAGAGATGTTTCTAGATATGTACGGAGGTCTCCAGTATTCAGATGTATACAGATGTTTATAAATGTATATAGATGTTTACAGGTGGATACAGATGTTTTTGATGGAGCTGTGAATGTTGATGTACAGAGCAGGTCTGTAGCATTCAGATGTCTACAGATGTTTCTAGATGTTTATGGGTCTTTATACATGTTTACAGATGTTTCTAGACATGTATACAGATGTTTATAGATGTTTACAGATTTTTATAATTGTATACAGATGTTTCTAGACGTGTACACAGCTGTGAATGTTGAATGTTGGAACAGGTCCCCAGCGTTCAGATGTTTCCAGATGTTTACAGAGGTGTGAATGTTGTATGAAGCAGGTCTCCAGCGTGTAGATGTTTCCAGATGTTTACAGGTGTTTACAGAGGTGTGAATGTTGTATGAAGCAGGTCTCCAGCGTGTAGATGTTTCCAGCTGTTTCCAGCTGTTTACAGAGGTGTGAATGTTGTATGAAGCAGGTCTCCAGCGTGTAGATGTTTCCAGCTGTTTCCAGCTGTTTACAGAGGTGTGAATGTTGTATGAAGCAGGTCTCCAGCGTGTAGATGTTTCCAGATGTTTCCAGATGTTTACAGAGGTGTGAATGTTGTATGAAGCAGGTCTCCAGCGTGTAGATGTTTCCAGATGTTTCTAGCTGTTTACAGAGGTGTGAATGTTGTATGAAGCAGGTCTCCAGCGTTCAGGCCTCCTCTCCTCAGAGGAATCTTCTCCCAGCAGCAGCTGCTTCTCCAACCCCAGTTACAGAACTCTGGGTCCCTGCAGCTACTCGGCTCATTACGCCAAACCGGACAAGAGGAGCAGCAAGGTGGGTCCAGAACATCAATGTTTTTATTTAAAGAAACATCTCAGAGGAGCAGCAAGGTGGGTCTGAAACATCTCCTGGTTTTATTTAGAGGATGAAGGTCGGCCTCATCTCCTGTGCAGATAAACTCTGAGATGTTCCTTTAGATAAAACCCTTCCTTCAACCACATGAGCAGAAAAATATCCAAAAAATAAAATAAATGGACTCTTTGCACAGCTAGTTTGTAGTTTTCAGGAGATTTTTTAAATTTTTTGTATTATTATAAAATATTTTTCAGCTATTGTCCATTTGTAAAATATTTTATTAACATGTTTATGAATATTTTAGGATGTCTTATTTATATTTTTCAGACCTGTTTTCTAAAAGTATTTATTCATATTTTTCAGTCATTTTCCATTTTTTCATTATTATTTCTACCAGTATATAGTATTTTCCACCCCTTTTTTAAACGTATTTCTTTCCCAGATGAAGGTGAAGAAGCGCCACAGGAACAGCGCTCCAGAGTGGGGAGCTTACTGTAACCTCAGCGACATGGGTCAGTGTTTAACGTGTTTAACGTGTTCAGGTTAGAATAAAACGTCTGGATGAACTTTATCAGGTTACATCATCTGCAAAAAACAGAGACACAGTCCTGAGGTGTTCTGTCCATGAAGACCACGAACAGGATCGGAGACAAGGGACAGCCCTGGAGGAGTCCAACACCCACTGGAAACGATTTTGACTTTGTGCTGAGTATGTGGACACAGCTCTCACTCTGGTTGTACAGGGACTGAATGGCTCGTATCAGTGACCCTGGTACCCCATACTCCCTCAGTTCCCCTCACAGAGCCCCTCAGGGGACACAGTTGTAGACCTTCTCCAGAACCACAAAACACATGTAGACTGGCAGGTCGAACTCCCATGACCCCCCTCGGATATGGATGAAGATTCCCCCGAGTCTTCATGCTCTGCCTCCTCTACAGAGGATGTGTTTACCAGATTCAGGAGTTCCTCAGAGTGCTCCTTCCACTGCCCAACAGTATCCCCAATAAGGGTCAACAGTTGTCCACCCCGACTGTAGACAGCCTGAGTAAAACCCTGCCTCCCATTCTGAGGCATCGAATGATTTGCCAGAACTTCCTTGAGGCCAATTGAAAGTCCTTCTCCATAGCCTCCCTGAACTCCTCCCACACCTGAGGTTTATTTTCTACAGCTGTTGCCCTTTTGGCCGACTGGTACCTGTCAGCTGCTTCAGGAGACCCCTGAACCAACCAGGCCCAAAAGGCCTCCTTCTTCAGCCTGACAGCTTCCCTCACCGCTGGTGTCCACCAGCAGGTTCTTGGATTTCCACCGTGACAGGAACCAGTGACCTTCAGGCCACAGCTCCTAACAGCTGCTTCTGCAATGGAGGCTTTGAACATGGACCACTCAGACTCCATGTCCCCAACCTCCCCTGAGATGCAGGAGAAACTCTTCCAGAGGTGGGAGTTGAAAACTCCATGGACAGGGTCCTCCACCAGATGTTCCCAGTTCACCCTCACTACACGTTTGGGCTTACCAGGTCTGTCCAGCAGTCTTTGGATCCAACTCACCACCAGGTGGTGATCAGCTGACAGCTCTGCTCCTCTCTTCATCCGAGTGTCCGAGACATACGGCCACAGGTCTGATGATACGACTGTGAAGTCCATCATGGACCTTTGGCCTGAGGTGCTCTTGTACCAGGAACACTTATGAGGAACCTTATCCTCTAACATGGTGTTTGTGATGCACAGTCTATGACTAGAACAGAAGTCCAATAACAGAACACCGCTCAGGTTCAGATCAGGCCGTTCCTCCCAATCACCACCCTTCAGGTTTCTCCATCGTTGCCCAAATGGGCGTTGAAGTCCCCCAGGAGAACTATGGAGTTCCCAGGTGGTCCCCCTTCCAGGAACCACCCAGAGACTCCAAGAAGGCCGAATACTCTGAACTGCTGTTCTGTCCATAAGCACAAACAACAGTCAGAGTTTCCCCCTCTGCAAGGCAAAGTCTCAGAGAGGCGACCCTCTCGTTCTCCAGAGAGAACTCCAACAAAGTGGCCATCAGCCAGGAGCTCGTGAGTTTCCCCAAACCTGCCCGGCACCTCTCACCCTGGGCAACTCCATAAAAGGACAGAGTCCAACCCCTCTCCAGGATTCTGGTTCCAGAACCTTTGCTGTGCGTGGAGGTGAGCCCAACTACTATCTAGCCGGTATCACTCCACCTCCTGCACCAGCTCAGGTTCCTTCCCCCCCAGTGAGGTGATGTTCCACCAGAGCTAGTCTACGCCACCAGGGGGCGGTGTGCCTAGACGCCCACTCCTCCCTACTGGTGGTGGATCTACTGGGCAGCGACCTGTGTTACTTCAGGCTGGGCCCCACAGGGGCCCCAAGGCTCCACCAGGTGCTCTCTGGTGAGCTCCCCCCAGACCTGGCTCCAGAGGAAGGTCCTGGTTTCCCTAACCTGGGGGAGGTAGCGGCTTCACCTTGTGCTTTCATTGGGGTTTTCTGAATCGCTCTTAGTCTGGTCCCTCCCCCAGGACCAGTTTGCCCTGGGAGACCCTACCAGGACCACACAGCTCCCAGGATCACAGAGACACTCAAACCCTCCACCGAGATAAGGTGGCGATTCAACAGGGGGCATCTAATAATAATAAATAAAAATAATAATAAACAAGGCAGAGCAGTCAAATAAGATAAATAGTAAAAATGATAATAAGTTAAATGAATAATTAGCTAGATTAGGACTCATGTCATACAAAGGAACTGGGCAGCTTAAAAACTGAAGAATAAGGCTTAGTTGAATTCATGTTTCTGCCGATAACGTTTCTTTCTCGTGTTTCTTCAGGCGTTTATTGCATCGACCGGCGCTACAGCTACCACCTGGAGCCTCGCTACAGAGGTACACGATGACATCATCACCTCCCAGCCAATCCTGCTGCTCGATGCCTGAAACAGATTTTAATGCTCACCCTGAAACTACCTGATGGTAGACAGTGAAATAATGAAGCATGATAGACGTGGAGCCTCAGGAAGCTGCATGTGGAGGAAAATAACCAGGATTTCTGACGATGATTCCTGATTATTCCTGCTGACTCCTGTTCATTATTCCTGCTGATTATTCCTGCTGATTCCTGTTCATTATTCCTGCTGATTCCTGCTGGTTATTCCTGATGATTCCTGATTATTCCTGCTGATTATTCCTGCTGATTCCTGATGATTATTCCTGCTGATTCCTGATTGTTCCTGCTGATTGTTCCTGCTGATTCCTGATTATTCCTGCTGATTATTCCTGCTGATTCCTGCTGATTATTCCTGATGATTGTTCCTGCTGATTCCTGATTATTCCTGCTGATTGTTCCTGATGATTCCTGATTATTCCTGCTGATTGTTCCTGCTGATTCCTGATTATTCCTGCTGATTATTCCTGCTGATTCCTGCTGATTATTCCTGATGATTGTTCCTGCTGATTCCTGATTATTCCTGCTGATTATTCCTGCTGATTCCTGATTATTCCTGCTGATTATTCCTGCTGATTCCTGCTGATTATTCCTGATGATTGTTCCTGCTGATTCCTGATTATTCCTGCTGATTATTCCTGCTGATTCCTGATTATTCCTGCTGATTATTCCTGCTGATTCCTGATGATTATTCCTGCTGATTCCTGATTATTCCTGCTGATTCCTGATTATTCCTGCTGATTATTCCTGCTGATTCCTGATTATTCCTGCTGATTATTCCTGCTGATTATTCCTGCTGTCTGTGTGTTTGTGTCTCTGCAGGATGAACCTCTCCTCTGTGTATTCTCCCCTGAGGATGAACCTCCTCCACAATAACTGAATGCTTTTCCCGTCTCTTCATGCGTTTCTTTCCTTCCTTATAGATCGTTTCAAAACTCTGAATGTCTTAAAATCAAACCTGTGACGTCTAACGTGTTTTTTTTTCCTCTAAATGTTTTTTCTTTCCAACTAATCCTGTGAAATTTGCTGCAGAGTCGCTGTTGTTGAATTTATTTTACTCTGCTGTTGTCATTTGTTGCTGCTGCTGTTCTCTGGATTCATCCGCCGCAGAAAATAGTCCCCAAACAAACGCTCTAAATAGACCTGTTAGATTAAAACTGATGTTTTAGGAAAGTAACTGAGATTTATTTAAACACTAAATCATAGAAGCTGTGACTTTAGAATGTCAGAGAAGTGATCAGAAGCTGTTTGCTTCCTAAGCACAACAAACGCCAAAAATAAAAAGGCAAATAGAAATAATATTTAAAAAATATATAACAAATTAATAAATGAATTATTATTATTAATAATATAATAATAATAATAATAATTATTATTATTATTATTATTATTATTATTATTATTATTATTATTATTATTATTATTAATAATAATAATAATAATAGATAATTTTGTACACTTTTGTTTAAATTCTGACATAAAAAACACTTTGCAGCTTCATTTTTTGACATTATTCTTTTAAAAAATAAAGAACATTTGCATTTTAACGGAGGCAAATTTGTAAAAATATGACAAACTTTACGTCACATAAGAAATGTTAAACTTCTATTATTTTGCATTTTTGAAATTAGAAAACTAAACAAAAACGAGACATTTAACAAATTATTTTGATTCTATATTTTACATTTGTCTACTCAACATAAACTAATGATGCAAAAGCTAAAATTTCATTTAATTTAAACATTTTTATTTTTTTCTAATAAGGTTAAATAAATTCTAGTTTCTCAGCATAAACCAAATAAACACATCTTTGTAATTTTCCAAGATGTTGGTGCAAAAAACTGAGACAAACATTTTCTTTGCACCACATATCAGTATCAAGAATATAATTAACTGTATTTTGGTGCCACATTTGAGTAGCAAACATAAAATAAACCAACAATATTCCAACATTAAGTGGCTTCATGCAGCGTAAAAACCTATCAAACAGAATCTGAGTGGCAAATTGAATTAAAAATATATAGTCTAATAATACAAGAGACTCACAACTAGTCTTTATAAACAGTTTACTAAAGCATATATAATATATTTATGTATTTTTAAAGACATACAGAGCCACAGTTAGAGCAGAAAAGTCAAAAAACTAATTAAAAAATGCACCTTTTTTCCATCTTTTTTGCTGCTTTCTGACAAATTTAAAAACACAAAACAACTCCAGTCTCATAATTTATTACATTTGCAGTCAGAATCCTTTAAAATGTGAAATAATTTATTTCAGAATCCCAGCAGCAGGACGTTTCTGACACCTGTTGATCAGGGAGTGGATGCGGTTGCCGTGGTAACCGCTGTAATAACCAGGCAGCCAAATCATTCAGAAATGACACAGAAACATGTTTTTAATGAAAGCTGCAGGGTTAAAACCTTCAACAGACTGATTCAGGCTTTTAACAGCGTTTATGAGCCTTCAGATGGAGGTTTTTAGTCTCTCAGAGCCACATCTGAGCGTTTTTATTCATCTTAAACCTGAATACCGGAGCGGTTTCACCTCACGGTGGCGTTGTTTGTTCCTCTACAGAATACATGAAGGGCTCGTTGTCCAGCACCTGCTCCCTGAACAGCGAGAATCCCTACGCCACCATCAACGACCCCCCGACTCTCTGCAAACACTCGGAGAGCAGCTACGTGGAGATGAAGTCTCCAGCTCACCACGAACACGTGACGCACTGCTGCTCGGCCGCCGCCATCATCACCACGACGACCAGCACCACGGCGCCCGCCAAGAACGTCTACGACATGGGTACGGTCTGTTAGTGGGCAGCGTTCGAAGGAAAACCAAACCCACTGGATGGATAAATAAATGCAGCATGGCTCAGAAACAGTGAACAGAGGAGCTAGTAGTTGGAGATCCATCCAGCATGGTGAAACATCTTTCTGCTGATGATGAACAGAGGAGAGAGGAAAAGTCTGGAAACATAGTTAAATATGTATAATATGTGAAGACAAAATGAGCACAAACAGACAGAAAACAACGAAAAACAAGACATAGAATGACCAAAATGAGACAGAAAACAAGAAAGGAGACAAAAAAATAAGAGAAAAGAGACGATAATGAACCTAAAATTTGTCCAAAATGATTTTTAAATTGTCCATCATGACAAAAATATGTCTAAAATGATTGAAAAACTTGTCCACAATGACTCAAACTTTCTTCAAAATGATTTAATCTTTCTCCAAAATGATAAAAACATCAATTAAACAAAGTGAGCATGGCTCAGAAACAGGAGATCCATCCAGCATGGTGAAACATCTTTCTACTGATTAAAAAATGCAAATATTCTGAAATTCAATATTCCAAAGTGGCACAAAATTTATCCAAAATTATTTTTTAAAAAAAACAATTAAAAAAACTCAGTTTGACCATAAATATTGAAAAAATCGCCTGAAACGACACAAATTCGTCCACATTGTCTCAAAGCTTGTCTAAAATGACAGAAATCTTTCAAAAGTGGTTAAAGATTTTGCTGAAAATTGGAAATTTTAGTTCATGAGCATAAGTAAATGTTTCCAGTCTCTCCAGATGTTTCCTCTCTGCTCCTCATCAGTAGAAAGATGTTTCACCATGCTGGATGGATCTCTACCAACCTGCTCCTCTGTTCACTGTATCTGAGCCATGAGTATTTATTTATTCATCCAGTAGCTTTGATTTTAAGCTCATATTACTTTTTAACAAGTTTGGAGCATTTATAATACTTTTTTTCAACAATTCTGCACAGGTTTGTACCATTTTAGACCATTTTTGAGTAGTTTTATGCGAGTTCATGTAATTTCAGACAGTTTTTGAGTCATCTATACACTAATTTTGCAAAAGTTTGTCATTTTGAACACATTTTGTGTCGTTCTGATCATGAATAATTCCATGTTTTCAGTCTCAGTCTCAGTTAAGTAACACAAAATTGCCCAAAATGTCTCAAAACTTCTTCAAAATACAGCAAAAATGCTGCAAAGATATTTGAAACTACAAGTACAAACTTCAAAATGTTGATTTTGTTTCATCTTTATAGACAATTTTAGTCATTTTGAACAGTTTTTAGTCCAGTTTTGAGTCTTTGCTCATCATCTGTAGAAAGATGTTTCACCATGCTGAATGGATCTCCAACAACTTCCTTTATACAAATTTTAAGTCATTTTAGAGTCTTTACAAATTAATTTTGTTTTTGTTTTATGGACAGTCTTTTGCCACTTTTTTGAACAATTTTTTTTTTAAACAAATTTTGTCATTTTGAATTGTTTTTGTCATTTTCAACACATTTAGACCTTCTTAAATATCCTTTCTCTGTGCTTTTTTTGTTGTCATTTTGTTATTTTTGTTGTGATTTAGGGATAAAATTGTGTCATTTTTTGAACCTTTCGTTTCGATTCTCCAGAATCTCAACAGGACTGGTTTAGGTTAGGTTTTGGTCTGGTTTTTGACTTTTCTAAAACTGGTTTCAGTTGTGGTTTTGGGCTGTATTCTGACCGGTTCTGGACATTTTTTGGATTCTCCAGAATCTAAACAAAATGTTCAAGAACCTACAAGAGAAGTCCAGTTGATTTCTACTGAAGCTCCGACGATTGTTTTAAATGATCTGTGGTTGGTCTCCAGACTCAGTGCAGAGGTGAACAGGTGTGAATATTTACTATTTATCTTCCTCTCTTCCAGAACCCACCATCAGCATCGTTCAGGGTTCTGGTACCATCGTGGTTCCTGGTTACCCTCAGAACCCGTACGACCTGCCCAGGAACAGCCACATCCCGAGTCACTACGACCTGCTGCCGGTTCGTCCGAGTCCTTCCCACAGCCAGAGTCCCCCCCTGCCTGGTAGCCCCACCAGCTCGCTGCTGTAGACCCACCCAGAGCTCCCAGTTCACCTGGAGCTCCCAGTTCACCCAGTTCACCCGGAGCTCCCAGTTCACCCAGTTCCACCCAGAGCTCCCAGTTCACCCAGAGCTCCCAGTTCACCCAGAGCTCCCAGTTCACCCAGTTCACCCAGAGCTCCCAGTTCACCCAGAGCTCCCAGTTCACCCAGAGCTCCCAGTTCACCCAGTTCACCCAGAGCTCCCAGTTCACCCAGAGCTCCCAGTTCACCCAGAGCTCCCAGTTCACCCAGAGCTCCCAGTTCACCCAGAGCTCCCAGTTCACCCAGAGCTCCCAGTTCACCCAGAGCTCCCAGTTCACCCAGAGCTCCCAGTTCACCCAGAGCTCCCAGTTCCACCCAGAGCTCCCAGTTCACCCAGAGCTCCCAGTTCACCCAGAGCTCCCAGTTCCACCTGAGCTCCCAGTTCCACCCAGAGCTCCCAGTTCACCCAGAGCTCCCAGTTCACCCAGAGCTCCCAGTTCACCCAGAGCTCCCAGTTCCACCTGGAGCTCCCAGTTCCACCCAGAGCTCCCAGTTCACCCGGACCTCCCAGTTCACCCAGAGCTCCCAGTTCACCCAGTTCCACCCAGAGCTCCCAGTTCACCCAGAGCTCCCAGTTCACCCAGTTCCACCCAGAGCTCCCAGTTCACCCGGAGCTCCCAGTTCCACCCAGAGCTCCCAGTTCACCCAGTTCACCCAGAGCTCCCAGTTCACCCAGAGCTCCCAGTTCACCCGGACCTCCCAGTTCACCCGGACCTCCCAGTTCCACCCAGAGCTCCCAGTTCACCCAGTTCACCCAGAGCTCCCAGTTCACCCAGTTCACCCAGAGCTCCCAGTCCAGCCAGACTGTGGACTGTGTGATGTGAGTGCAGGTGGACACTGAGAGGATGAAGGACTCTACTTTATTCAGGTGTGCAGACCTCTGATCTTTTATCTCTGTATAATATCCGAACAGTCGACATATTGGTGTTGTTTTGTAAATTCCCGTCCGTCGGCTGAGTGGAGGGAAACTACCAGAACATATGCTCACAGGCGGACTTGTTTCTCAGGAGGCGGCGATTCAAGGACATCAGGAGAAGAAAAACTCACCTATTCCTGTAAATTTGCAGTAAAAGTAAAAGCGAGCCAAAGACTGAGGCCCGCTTCACGACCGGATCCGACACCGGAGCACCTGACGGGTTTTAAGGTTTGGACTCAAGCCTGAACAGAAAAGGTGCTCATTGTGAAGAAAACCTGCAGAAACGCACACAAACTGCAGACTTACACGACCTGTACAAGTCTGGTATTTTTACACATCGTTTCTTATTTCCAGTTTACATATTCAGAGATCCGGCCGGGTCCATGTTTTCTATGTCCTGCAGACGGAGCGCTGTCTCGGCTTCCTGTTCACTAGTGCTTGTTGTTGTTGTGGTTCTCCTTTGTTGTGTCGAGTTTAATACACACCTGCATGCCAAAGACTATTCCAGATACGATCGTTCTAGCCAGAAGTACCCTGATTTCTGTTTGGCTCTTATTGGGATCAGATGACAAACGTCCTTGTGGAAACGGCTTTTTTAACCCTCCTGTTGTCTTCATTTACAGGCACCAAAATATTGTTTCCTTGTCTGAAAAAAATCCAAAAATCTGCAAAAAAATTCCCCAAATTTCTGAAAATTTGCAAAACCTTCAGGAAGAAAATTCCAATAATTTCTTAAAAGTTTCGCTTAAAAGTATTATTTATTTATTTTTATTTATTTATTTTTTTAAATCCCCAAATATGGCAAGAAAATTCTTGTAAATATTTTCAAAAAATGAGTAAAAATCTTCCAAAAAATCCTAAAAATCTCTAAAGTGATTACATATATATCAGTAAAACTTCTGATATTTTCGTAAAGAACATTCACAGAAAAATTTTGCTGGATTTTAGTTGATTCTTTTGTGAATGTTCTTAAGAAACATTTTTAACATTTCTTTTTTCCACCAAAAAATTTTCAAACATTTCCCAAAAATTTTGAAAATGTGGACATGAGAAGATTCACTGTGAAAATATTTTTTTTCCACATTTTCAAACTTTAAAACAGGTCAGTTTTGACCTGCAGGACGACACGAGGGTAAAAATATGCACTGATGTGTTTGTTACCATGTCGTGGTTTCTCTTAGACATCGAGGATGTGCAGATGTTGAAGAAAACTTTGTCTGTTGACACTGACTTACTTAATAACAAAGTTTTATTATAAGGAACAACAGCATCGATCAGACAGAGAGTGTGACTGGGAGGATTCAGCCAAATGAACCTCTCCAAACGACAAACGGAGGTCACTTTTATATGTTTTGGACAGGTATGAGGTCACAACAAATGTTTCCTATTTAGAAGACATCTGGTCATGGAACAAGACCCCACTGATCAACCCCCTATCAATAAGGCGCCAAAAGAGCCATTAGGGCCCAGAGATCAATGATTATTACCTGGACATCATGACTCCCAATCTAACACAGCAATGACTTCCTTCAGCAGAAGAACACATTCTGTTCTGACAAGCAACACATATCTCAGGTCAGATACTACAACCACAAGGTCAGAAATGGAAGATCCTCAGATAAGACGGCAAGAACATTTCTACAGATCAGTTCAGTTTAGCTCCTCCTCAGCCCGGATGTCATCACAGAACCGCTGGACTTTCCCGCAGTATACAAGAAACGTCACCCAATGATTCTACACTGTAGCTCCTTACAGTAATCAGATTACTTCTAAGTTGAACAGTAGAGTATTTCCCCTAATGTCAGATTACAAACTACTAGTTTAGATTTAATATATTAATAAATTCAACACTACCAACCGCCGTGCTTCACTGTCAGGATGGTGTGTGGTAGTCTAGTCAACAGTAAACAGATGCACAACGACCACAAAGACACACAAAATCACCAGAGAGACTCACAAAATGACCTCAAAGTTGTTCACTGTCAGGACTATTCATCCACCGTGGTAGTCCTGGTCAGGTTCTCAATAAACATCTGGACTCCATCTGAGCCCAACTCATTGATCTTCATCTGAATGTTCTCCAACATCCATCAGGCTTCTTTAAATGTTCTTTGTGAAAGTAGTTTACTGTCCATGGAGTCATTTTAGGAGCTCTGATCAGTGGTACTATGACTCCTTCTAGACCTCCTGATTAGTGGAACTATGACTCCTTCTAGACCTCCTGATTATTAGTGGTACTATGACTCCTTCTAGACCTCCTGTTTATTAGTGGTACTATGACTCCTTCTATACCTCCTGATTAGTGGTACTATGACTCCTTCTAGACCTCCTGATCAGTGGTACTATGACTCCTTCTAGACCTCCTGATTAGTGGAACTATGACTCCTTCTAGACCTCCTGATTAGTGGTACTATGACTCCTTCTAGACCTCCTGATCAGTGGTACTATGACGCCTTCTAGACCTCCTGATTAGTGCTACTATGACTCCTTCTAGACCTCCTGATTAGTGGTACTATGACTCCTTCTAGACCTCCTGATTAGTGCTACTATGACTCCTTCTAGACCTCCTGATTAGTGGTACTATGACTCCTTCTAGACCTCCTGATCAGTGGTACTATGACTCCTTCTAGACCTCCTGATTAGTGCTACTATGACTCCTTCTAGACCTCCTGATCAGTGGTACTATGACTCCTTCTAGACCTCCTGATCAGTGGTACTATGACTCCTTCTAGACCTCCTGATTAGTGCTACTATGACTCCTTCTAGACCTCCTGATTGGTGGTACTATTACTCCTTCTAGACTTCCTGATTAGTGGTACTATGACTCCTTCTAGACCTCCTGATCAGTGCTTTCATGACTCCTTCTAGTTGCTCAATGATCTTCCTGGATCTTTTCCATCTTTGTCGAGTCTCTCAGTCAGATTTTTGTCTTCCTCTGTTCAGTTCTTTTCCATGTGGAGCCATGATGCAGACATAGATAGACCCATAGGTCCAGAACGAAGAACGTTCATTTTAGAACCATGTTCATCAGTTCGACTGAATCACAGCTGGACTCATCTTTATAAAACGTTCTACTGTTCCACTTAGAAATTATGCAATCAGTAAGAGAGGACTTAAGTTGGAATCATTTGACATTTAAGTGATTTTGCCCCGGGGTGTCCTCACTGATGTTGTATACTGTAATTATATGTAGAATAGAGATAATAACGTGTAAGATCCTGCTTTATTTTACGTTCACATACCAGTCAGTTCTTTTCAAAATAGTAACAGAAAGTATTGAGACTTATTTTGTACACTTTAGTGTTGTAGATTTAATTTTAAATGGAAAATATAGATATATTTTCACATTAATCTACACTCAGTAACCCAGAATGACAAAGCAAAGACACAAAAATGTCAAGCAGTTTTAATTTAATTGATTTAAAGTTATATTTCCAACATTATAAAGTGTTCTGGAGTCTGAATACTTCCTGAAACGACTGAAGGTTCATCGTTGGTAAATAGCAATAACAGGACATGTTGACAATCAGATGTTTCTCTTGTTTGTTTCCTCCTTTAGCTCCATCTGCTCCCACTTTATCTTGCTTGTATGTCATTTCTTCATTTTTGCTAATGGTTTGAGCTTCAGTAGATGTGTCGAGTGCTGCTTGTTGTTTTTTGGTTCGAGCTCTAAACTGAATAAAGTTGTCGCAGCTCAGCGGGAGTCGAGTTGTGACTTTAATAAAATAACTTTATTTACAGGTTTCCAACAGAGATGCACTGGAAATGAAACTGAGATATACAATCCTGTATCATCTGTGTAAATATGATGAATGTTTTTCAAAAGAGAGTTGTGTATATAAAATGGAAAATGACCCAAAACGCTTCCCTGTGGAACTCCATAGACTGATATAATGAATTTTTCTACAAGTAATAATTATTTTGTCAGTTAATCTGTACGTTGTTTTCTGGATGAATCAATCAGTTGTTTGGTCTCAAAAAGTCAGAAAATGGTGAAAAATGTGGATTTTATTTCATAAAGTCAATGTCTTATTTTATGTACAACCCAAAGTATTCAGTTTTACTGCAACAGAGGAGGAAAGAAACCAGAAAATATTCATGTTTAAGAAGCAGCAATCAGAGAATTTAGACTTTTGTCTTTACAAAATACTCAAACTAAGTAATCAAATAGTTTGTTGATTAGCTGGTTTAATTGTTGACAACTAATCAATTTATTGTTGCAGTTTCTATTGAATAAAATTCTGTTAACTCATGATATTTACAGCCCAATATGAACATATTATTTTTATATTATCCTTCAAAGCAAAATGTTGAACTATCATCATAAAAACAGTTAAATGAATGGAATCTGTGTTTTTTTAAATGCAAGCTTTGTAATTTGTGATCAAACTGGAATGTTGGTTTAGTTATTTTTAGATGTTTTAATGCAGAAATCTGACATTTTAAAGGTTTAGCTAAGATAACATCAGTTAGCATGCTAGGCTGCTTTACTCCAGCTGGAAATTCACAACACGTCTGGAATTACTACAAGAACAAGTAAGACACGTGTTTTAAATTATTATAACGCCAGTGATCCTCTTAATTCTTTATTTAGTGCCAATATGAGGTCAAAACTGTACTTGTGCTGGGTGCTAATTAGTGGGCGTTAGCATGCTAACATACTAAGCTAATATGGTGACTGTGGTAAAAAAAAAAAGTGATACCTGCTACACATCAAGTTTAGCATTAGCATGCTGACATACTACTCTATAATGGTGAGTTTTATGAAAGAAAAATTACCCGCTACACATGAAGTTTAACTTTATTTAATATGTAAAGATTCTTTAAAATATTTAGCATAATTTCATGGAACAAGACGACAGTGCTCAGTGTTCAGTCTGTTAGCTTAAAGCTAACTGTCAACATGCTAACACACTTTCTGTCTGTAAATTAGCAGAAAGTTTCAAATATTCTCTGCTGCAGCTTCCAGATGTGAATATTTCTTAGTTTTCCTGTTTTCTATCAGTGAGTTTTACACATAGACTGGAAAACAAGCAGTTTAAAGATGCTTTGGAATTTTTTTTTTAATAGTGTTTGTGTATTTTTCAACACAAAACATCTACAAACAACCTCCACGGTTGCATTTGTCCTAACTATTCCTTGTCTGTTTTCAATTTAACTTTTATTTTTTTACACTTTTCCTTAACATGTACAATAATATTCAGTGAAATAATCCTATTTTAAGCATAAAAACAAAGAACTAATCAAATAGTATGAACATGTACGGAGCCACACAGGGGATTTGACTTATTTCACCTTTTCATCTATATTCAGATGCATTTATTCATGTTAGTGAAGTGGGTTTTTCCGGTGATGTGGCCCAGATGTGATTAATTAACCTTAACGAGGACTCACCTGGATGAAGCAGCCGTTGTTCAGGTGTTCAGCTGATTCTCTGCTGCGACTGTTTGCTGGGAAAAATTAGCTTCTGGGTTGGTAATATTTCATGATTTTAATCCAATTCTGAGTCATTTTTCCCCCAAAAAATGACTGCAGCTGGAATCACATCCTGAGTTTGAGTGAACTGGATGAGAACAGGTAGGTACTGCTGATGTTTCTGAGCCTAGTTTTAAGTTTTTATGTCATATTTTTATCTTTAAAAGAAGCCGAATTAGCCGTTAGCAGCTCCTGTTAGTGATACAGCCTAGAAAGTAGAAATAATCATCACTGGATCTCTGTGAAACTAAGAAAAACCTAAAAACAAACAAATTCTCAGTGAGGTTCTGAGTGTTCCTTTCAAACTTGTGCACATATATTCTGTGTTAACTATTATTTATTCTGTGTTATTTGTTGTTTATTATCCTGCTGAGTTTGCAGAACTTTGTCTCTCCTCCTGGATCTGTGATTTCCTCAAACGTTTCCTGGACTTTGTGATTCGGAGCTCGTTAAAACTAAAACAGTCCAATTATATAGAAGTAAACCCAGAAAACGTGTCGGCGGGAAGCTTCTTTCTACAAACTGCTGATAAATAAATAACTGGAGATCTGTCAGATGTTTTATGTGGAAAAATACTCATCAAACTATCAGAAGAAATATTTAAAGTGACAGAGAAAGAGAAATTGTGCTTTTTTTATTTACATGGTTAAATAAGAGGAATTAAAATTTAAAACTATTTTCTAGGAATTTTAAAAAGTAAAACATCAGAAAACTATGGGAGCTGTAAATGAATTAAAAGTACAAAACTGTGAAGCTTCAATATGAAGGTTTAAACTGCTAAAATAATTCTGTGAACGAACTTTTATGTCAGATTTAGTGGATTTTCGTTAATGTGATAAATTATAATTGTTTCTGTAAAAGACTTTGAAGCTAGTTGGATTAAATCCAGAAAAACTGAAGCGTTGTTTGTTTTCTTCAGATCTTCAGGCATCCAGAGAAGAAGTTTTAACCTAGAACTGGACATAACTGTGAGTAAAATCAAAAAAATATTCACTTGTGTTGTATTTTGATGTACTTTAAGTATTTCCATTTTATATTTTGGTTGGAAATATTCGACTTTGTTCTCCACTAAATGTATTTTAAAGTTTTAATTACTTTCCAAATTCAGATTAAGATTAAATCCAAAAATAAACTAATAAATAATGTTAAAAGCAATAAGCCTCAGGCCGCCCTGCTGCAGTGCATGATGGGAACAGTGGAGTCTCTGCCCTTTAGGGAAATGAATTCATGTGTGTGTGCGTGCGTGCGTGTGTGCGTGCGTGCGTGCGTGCGTGCGTGCGTGCGTGCGTGCGTGTGTGTGTGTGCGTGTGTGTGTGTGTGTTTTACCTGAAACCTCCTCATGTCTCGAGGGTTAATGGTAAATTAAGCCAAACAGCAGTGTGTAAAATAATGAAAACTAGGTCCAGCTGCTACAGTAAAGTGATGAACACGTTTGGGGTCGATCACTATGTTTTTTTTCAGGCCTAATATTGATTATTAATAATGAATGAGACTGATCAAATAAGAATTACTATATTAAATATATATATATTTATATATATATATATATATATATATATATATATATATATATATATATATATATATATATATACATATATACATATATATATATATATATACATATATATATATATATAAATATTTAATATAGTAATTCTTATTTGATCAGGGCCGCATTTATCACTATCATTGCACAGTAACTCTTGCTATAGCATGCTGTGGTCAGCTATGAACAGAGCAGTCTAGGGCAGTTCATTTCAAGCTATTTGCTCACAGTTGTAACTACTTTGACTGCACAGTTTAAAACCTTCCAAGATCAGGAGTAATTTAAAATGAATCAAACCAGGACATTAACTTGAGCAGAAAACACACATAATAAACAAAGTGTTAGCTAGACTAATTCAGGTTGCTAGGTGACCAGTTTCTTTACACTGCTCTGTGACTTAACTGCATTTTCGGGCGCATAAATCACACTTCTACCCATTTGTGCGGTTTATAAAATTGTTACTCAACTACCCAGCTGCAGAACATGCTGTCAGTGTGACCTTATTACTGTGCTAGCGCGGCTAACGCTGTATTAGCGTGGCTAACGTTGTGCTAGCGCTGTATTAGCACCAGGTGGTGCTGTGACTGGGAGTGTATTTCGGTCTATGATGAGGGCTCGACTCTGATCACACATGTAAAGTTTCAGGCAGATTGGAGCATGTACAGGCTAGTTAGACGGCACTTCCTGTTTCATGCCAAAACGTCGAAATTCCACCAGCCGCCATTTTCACGCCCTCAGATTTCTGCCAGTCATTTCCACCCAGACCGACCTTTAGTGCGTTCTCAGACTCCTACGTCAAATGAAATGAATTAAAATCCACTCCGAAGTAAAGGTTTATGACTGGTGCGCTTTATTAAGATGAACTGATAACTTAAGATATAGACACAATTGTACAATTTATCAATCTGTACAAAACATAAAACCATTCATTTTGACCCCCCTCACATTTAATCCTCCAGATTCATTGAAATGACGCCATTTCACTCGTTTTACGTGTTTACACTGGAATTACAGTCAGTTATAGAATTCAATATAGTAAAAAAAAAAAAAAAAAAATCATAAACATAGCTCTTAAAAATACAACGGAAACAAACGGAGGTACATGAAACGGGTTCAGAATGATTCTCAGATTAAGGAATCGTCCACAGACTGCTGAGTCCGGAGAGGCCCGGCTGGCGGCGCCGTCTGTTCGATCAAACGCCATTGGCGCCGCCAGCAGGCCTCGGCCGACACTCCAGAGCCACAAACACACGACACACACCGAGTTCAGGCGCTTTAACGGCACTACGGGTCCAACAGAACCCTCTGGAGTCCGTTGGTCCAGCTAGCCTAACCTTCAGGTTTCATGGACAGCGATGGGAATGTTAGCTACGTAAGGCGGTACGACGCGGCGCCGTCGCACAGGAAGCCATGCATTGTGTTGAAGTCAGAGGCAGCTCGGTGTACGTAGGCTTTATGTGACGGGACGATGAGCGGTTAGCGGGTGAACAGGAAGTGAAGGAGGCACTATGACCAGAAGTTGGCGAGAACGTGGCTGAATCCGTCCGGCTCGTCGTTCCTTCTGTTCACCGACTTCTGAGATTCAGCCTCATGTTTTGGTTCTTATGCAGCGATCCGACAAATTAAAAAAAAACAGGTCCAGCAAAAGAAAAATAATCTAACCCTATAAAATAAAAGCATGTTTACTAGATTAAGGTTCAGTGCAACATTTAGACAATTTCAAGCTCATGAAATCTGACCTCCGGTTCTACTTCCTACGGTTCTGTGGTTCCATGCAGATGACAGATTATTAGTTACTGAGTTTATTAGGAATGTCAGACAGGAATACTACTTCTGCTGTTTTAATTCCTTCATTTGCTATAGAAGTGCACGAGGAATAAAATCCAAACAGCCAGTT
Source organism: Amphiprion clarkii (assembly GCA_027123335.1). NCBI lineage: Eukaryota > Metazoa > Chordata > Actinopteri > Pomacentridae > Amphiprion > Amphiprion clarkii. The sequence continues at coordinate 40,811,937 of CM049567.1, forward strand.
TCTGCATAGTTGTAGTCAAATACGAGGGTCGATCACAAAGTTCAGACTGTTTGTATCCAAGCGTGTTCCAAACGTGTCACGGTCCTGAAACATGTTCCAGATGAAACTCCAAGACCTCTGCTTTCTGTTCCCCACAATGAAATTCAAGTGGAAGTTTTTGCTGGTAACATTCAGCTCATCACAGGTTGAGTTTGACAGAACAGGACTTCCAGGGAGAGTTGTGAGTGTTGCAGGAGCTCTGGGAGCAGAACAGCACTGCACTAGGAGACACTTTATCTGGGATGATGGCCAAATTCAAAGCAGTTTTTTGATTTTTAGAAACACAGACTGAGCCAAATGTTTGACAGCACTGTATTGTCCTGAGGTGTCTGACTGTACATTCAGAGCAAACCTGTGGCACGAGGAAATCCAAGGAGAGTTCCAGGTGTTGCAGGAACTCTAGGAGCAGAGCAGTACCTTAATAGGGATGGAGACCAAATTGAAATGAGGTGCGGTTTTTGATTTTTTAAAAATTTTTTGACAGCACTGTAATATCCAAAGTATCTGAGGGTCTACATTCGTAACAAACCACCTGAACTGTGGCATGGGGACTTCCAGGGAGCGTTCCAGTTGTTGCAGGAGCTCTGGGAGCAGAGCAGCACTGCACAAGCAGACACTTTAACAGGGATGATGGCAAAATTGAAATCAGGTGTGTTTTGATTTTCATAGGTGCAGTCTTTGAGCTTTTTGACAGCAGTGCAATATCCTGAGGGATTACAGTCAGAACAGAGCACCTAAATTGTGGCATGTGGACGTCCAAATAGTGTTTTTTGGCCACAACAACCTAAAGCATCCCATTCAGCAGGTTAGCAATTTAATCTGTCTCCCCAAAATGAAATTCAAGTTGAAGGGTTTTGTTTAGAAGATCCAGCTCATCTCAGTTGGAGGTTAACGGTGTTGCAGGAGCACTGGGAGCAGAGCATCACTTACATCATGGACAGTCTCTGAACTTTGTGATCGGCCCTCGTATGTCAAAAATTAACAGGTTTTCTTAATGTTGGAGCAGGAAGGCCCGATGGATGATCGCGTGTTCATTCTTTCCGTGTACGAAGCCTCATCAGGACTTAATGTAGGACGACATGAAACCCCGAACGTAGAGGAGTCGTGTGCAGCTTTCCTAAAAACGACACACCCTCAAGGCAATGGTAGTGTTCCACTTAGTCTTCCACCATGCAGCGCAGCCTTCGATTAAAAACACATGCAAAGCCGGACCGAACCCGCCCGAAGCTCGCCAGGCTGAGCGCTACATGCTAGCTAGCTAACACCCGGCCTTCCCACGGCGCTAACTGAAGCTCGGTAAATGATTCTAGCGTCATATTCACAGCAATCCGATGGAACGGCGCGACACTACCGGAGCACGGCGGCGCTCGTACATCCACGTGGTTTCCAAAACAGTACATTGCACTAAAGAGGAGGGGGGGCTAAAACGACAGGGAGGAGCTTGTATAGAGGAATACACTTCAGAGCAACTTCCATGTGCTTTAAATTCATATATACCTAAAGAGTAGATATATGGTACAAGACAGAGATAATTAAAAAAAGGTGGAGAAATCAACAGCACAGAGCGAGAAGAGAAGAAAACAAATCACATTCATATATTAAGACATTTCCGTGACATGTCAGCGCATCTACAGGAATGAAATCTAACGTGATATGAAATGCCTGCTGCCTGCTGTCCTGCAGTCGAATAGAGACACAGGGGCTCTGCTGGGGGGGCCACCCGTCGGTGACTTCGTCTTATACTGGATATATTTACCTGGGGAGGGGGAGGAGCTAGAGGGAGACGGGTACAGGTGAGTACCGCGCCGAGCCGAGGCAGTCTATTCTCTGAGGGGGGAGGGGCTGTGAGCTGGAGGGGGGAGGGGAGGGGAGGTGGGGGAGGAGGGAGCAGCAGATCGTGGCCCGGTTAGATGTTCTGACAGCACTGCATCTTTGGTTTGTTCTCGGTGGGCTGCACCTGGATGTTGACCACGTTGTTGCTAGGCGACATGTCGCTCTCCTGGCGCTCCGACATCTGCTTCTGGGAGACGATACGGTAGATCTCTGGGGGAGGAAGAGGACGGAGGAGAGGAAGGGTTGGATTATACCACGGTGCTGTAGTTTATATGACTTAAAGGTTGTCCACAGGATTAGTTGTCAATATACGTAATATATTCTGGTAGTATCGAGCTGCGTTTAGAGACGTGGACTGAAATCATCCCCTCAATACATTTTACCATCTACAACTACTACATAGTGAAGTATGTGCAGTCATAGACGGGTACTGTATATAAAATACGTCTTATTGCTATATGAGCTTCAGAAAGTTGAAAATCCACAGATTCATTCTGTTTTCATCTTTTCTGGGTCTGATAAATGCTGTAATTTTGATGTTTTTTTTATAGGAATATCAATTTTTATTTATGTAATTTTTTCATAAACAAAAAGTTTATAATTAAGTTATTAAGAGATATTTTTGTTGTTTAGGTTATTCCTCCTCCAAGGAGGGAACTGAGGAGGGTGCAATTAATTGCGTTATTATTTTTGACGCGTTATTTTCGCTGTAATTAATTAATTGAAATTAACGCATTAACGTCCCAGCCCTTATATACATATATATATATATATATGTATATATATATATATATATATATATATGTATATATATATATATGTATATATATATATATGTATGTATATATATACATGTATATACATATATATACATGTATGTATGTATGCTGTGTATGTGTGTGTGTATGTATGTATGTGTGTGTGTGTGTGTATATGTATATATATATATATATATATATATATATATATATATATATATATATATATATATATATATATATATATATATATATATGTCTCCTTTAACACATTGTGTTTGTGGGATACTTTGACTGTGTAACTATGGGAACCTAACATTAGGACAGAACTACAGAACGGCATCATGTAGTGTGACTCGTGATTTCAGATGCAGCCGTTGTGTCGCATTTCCTGAATGTCATTTGCATGAGAGTTCTCAGCAACTTTATGCAAACTGACCGCGTCCATCCATCCATGCATCCGTCCTTCCAACACTCGACACATCTAGAAACTTTCCCTTCAACTAACCGTTACCGATTTAGAATGAATCAGCAGCTTAATTATCGCCTGAAGTGTTTCAGTGATATAAGTGAAGGACTGTTGTGAGAATGACGTCTGTTAGGGTCTAAACTTTAACCTAAATATCAAAGTTACAAATTATCTGACTAATTTAAATAGTAAAATTAAGAGCCGACGATATATATGGAACCTTTGGCAAATGGTCAACAATAACATGACTTTAGAATAATCTGAGCTTCAGTTGGTTCTGATATCAGTTTAACCAAATGAAGGCCTGAGGTTTGCTGTTATCTGACTCAGTTACCAAACAAACAGGCTTTAATAGGAACCACTGGTGTTGACATGCAGCAGCGTTACCTTTCATCTCCATTACAGAAGGCTGGCTGGAGATAAGGCAGCGTTATGTCATGAATCAGCAGCAGAAGTTCACTCATCAGCTGACTTCCTCCACCGTAAAGATCCTCATTAAAAACCTCCGATAACAAAGATGACTGTTCACAGGTTCAGCTCCTCCTCCGGACGCGTATTTAAGAGCAATAAAACCGAAGGGAGCGGCTACTTTTACACATCAGGGCGTTGTTGTACTGCTTTTGTGCACGTGAGAGCACTGAACGTGGAGTTTCAGTCGATACGAACCTGTCAGGATGGTCTGGAAGGCCGTCTCGACGTTGGTGGAGTCCAGAGCCGACGTCTCCAGAAAAGATAAACCATTCTTCTCTGCAGGAGAAAGTTCACCAATCAAATATGTGTTGCATTCCACAGATAGTGAGCCAGTTTGACCCGTTACACACAAATATGTGGCTGTGAAAACACACAGCAGCTTAAGAATACAGCTTAGTGTCATTATCCAGTAAAACAACAACAGAAAAATCATTAAGATAGATGTTTAATCTGCTTTTATTCAGAGCACAGTAGTAATGTTATTATAAACATCTGGTTTCTGGCTCTGGAGTTGTTTTAAATGCTGTTTTAGGAGGAGCTGTTTCCCATCTCTGTTTCTAATTCTGGGTATCTCCAGAATACTCTTAAAGAAAATCTGGTCAGTGAAGGTCTGTTTTCCATGTAGGCAAGGGTAGGTATGGCGTAAATGTCCATCTGGACTATCGACATGTTTAGTAAGAGGAGATTCTGCATCATCTACACCTTTTATTTAACCAGAAAAACTCATGTTTTCTATGGTTCTGTTCATACAACAGATGGTTGCATTGTGTTGATGGAATTTTTATCATCCTCGTGGGTCTGTACAAGATAATTATCTATTATCCACGCTTTTATAATTCATCATCAACACAGCTGTAATTGAAAAAGTTGCTGCAGGACTTCAGAGGAGCTTTGATTTGTTCATGCTTTCCATTTAAGAAGCTCAAACAGCTGGAAGTTTTCAAATCTCCAGATATCCCGTGTTCTGTCCGTCACCTATGCTTGACACAGGTCAGGAATAATCGTACTAATTTATAATTTATCAATGCTATTGAAGTAAACGCTGCAGGACTTCAGCTTGGCTTTGATTTTTTTTTAAATGCTTTTAATTGAAACACAGTTCTAAAACCTCCAGATACCCCGTGCTCGACACACCTCAGGAATAATCAAATTAATTTAGAATTCGTCGTTATTGAAGCAGTTGCTGCAGGACTTTAGAGGAGCTTTGATCTGTTCATGCTTTCCATTTATGGAGCTAAAACACAGCTGGAAGTTTCCAATCTCCAGATATCCCATGTTTTGTCCACCCACTATGCTTGACAGATGTCAGGAATAATTTCATTAATATATAATTCATCATTATTGAAGTAGACGCTGCAGGACTTTGAGAGGCTTTGATTGGTTTTGAAACACAGTTCTAAAATCTCCAGATATCCCGTGCCTGATACACCTTAGGAATAATAAAATTCATTTATAATACATAGACGTTATTGAAGTAAACAGTGCAGGACTTTGGCTTGGGTTAGATGTTTTAAAATGCTTTTAATTGAAATACAGTTCTATAATCTCCAGATGTCTTGTCATTGACACGAGTCAGAAAAAAATCCCATTCATTTATAATTCCTCTTTATTGAAGTAGTCGCTGCAGGACTTTGAGGGGCTTTGATTGGTTTTGAAACACAGTTCTAAAATCTCCAGATACCCTGTGCTCGACACACCTTAGGAATAATCACATTCATTTATAATTAATCTTTATTGAAGCAGATGCTGCAGGACTTTAACTTGGCTTTGATATTTTCTTTTATGCTTTTCATTGAATCACAGTTCTAAAATCTCCAGATATCCTGTGCCCGATACATTTCAGAAATAATCACATCAACATGGTACTACAGATCAATCTGTAAGCAGCCGCTGTATTCTGTAAAAACTGTGTTCAGGCCTACTGTAGTACAAACAGAACTGTAGAAAGTATGAACTTTGAGGTTTTTCTGGGTAAATAAAGGCTAAAATAATAAAACATATTTTCAGTCTCACCAGCAAAAGCCCGGGCCTCATCAGTGGGAACGGCCCGGAGGTGGCGCAGGTCGCTTTTGTTGCCCACCAGCATGATGACGATGTTGCTGTCAGCGTGATCTCTCAGCTCCTTCAGCCAGCGCTCCACGTTCTCGTAGGTTAAATGCTTGGCGATGTCGTAGACCAACAGAGCTCCCACTGCTCCACGGTAGTACCTGCAGCAGAGCAATAAGAGAAAACAGCCTTAGAAACACCTTAACGCCACTGGAACTGGAAATACATCTATGTTCAGGAGCATTTCAGTGAGCAGATCTCAGCTACTCTGTGTTTTATGTTGCTAAATGGTTAAATATTTCTGAGGTTTGTTGGAGATTTTAGTGGACAATGGCAGGAAATTAGAGTTTTGTGTTAACGGTGCGTGCTGAGTAACATCTAATAATCTGCTGCTTGTACAAATGATTTAATCTCAGGGATTCATCAGCCATCACCGTGTGCAATTAACACTATTCTAATACAATTTTACAGTCAAAGAAAAACACAAAGATAAAGATTATTGTATATGCAAATACATTTATTGAGAAGTCATGTTTTTTTTTCAGCAACTGCATAGCCAAATAATCAATTAACCTGAACACCAGAAAATCGATGACCTTCATAGTTCTCCTGATTAGTAGGGCTCCAACTATAAAAAATCTCCATTGATTCAACTGTCGAGTGCTTTCTTATTAACTGATTGGTTTATTGGTCTCTAAAGCGTCAAAATTGTGACTAGACGTCCCAGAAACCCAAAGACTTTCAGTTTACGGTCACAGAGGAGGAAAGAAACACGAAAATATTCACATTTAAGAAGCTTTATTTTTTACCTAAAAATGACTCACTATTCCTGAGGTGTGTTGAGCACGGGATATCTGGAGATTTAAGAACTGTGTTTCAAAGGGAAACATAAATCAAAGCCCCTCAAAATGATGAATGATATAGCAGGTCCTCGGCTTATGATGTCCTCGACCTACGCTGTTTCATCCCTACGTCTCCATCTCCCATAAATTTATTAAGAAAGTCTTGTTCCATCATTCCGACGTACGACGTTAAAACAAATTTTGAGTGGGAACTAGTTGGCGAGCGAAGCGGACGAATACATCGTTACGTGGCGCTATACAAGGAAGACAGCTTTGTTTACATTCGCCAGTTGTACGCCACATGTCACAGTATGTCAGTTCTGACTTACGGCGAAATCGAGATATGTCGCACCGTGATATCGTGCACAGGATATCTGAAGATCTTAGAACTGTGTTTTAATTGAAAGTATAAACAAATCAAAGCCTCTCGAAACAATGATGAATGATATATTAATGTGATTATTCCTGTTACAGTGGGCGAACAGGGCACGGGATATCTGAAGAAGTCATTTTCTACGTCCGCAAGGATACAACTGATGGAAATTTCCTCGTCCACGTGGGTACGTAGAAACTATCCATCATCCAAGCTTTTATAATTCATCATTAACACAACTGTAACTGAAGTAGTAGCTGCTTATTTTCTATCGTCAGAATCTGTGACAGTAAACTGAATATCTCTGGGTTGTGGACAAAACAACATATTTTTCATCTTGGGATGTTAGAAACATTCAGTGACGATTTATCAACGATAGCTAGACAGATGGATAGACAGACAGATATTTTATCATCAAATTCAAGTTATATAGTAGCTCACATCAATGTTATTGAATTAAACTTTGCAGGTCTTTAAGTAGGCTTTGATTTTTATTGAATCACATTTCTAAAATCTCCAGGTGTCCTGTGCTCGACACGACTCAGGAAAAATTTATAATTCATCTTTATTGAAGTAGACGCTACAGGACTTTGCGAGGCTTTGATTTCAAAACACAGTTCTAAAATCTTTAGATATTCTGTTCAAATGTTATATTTAAGACTAACAAGGAAAATAATGTGCAAAATAGCATGCAAATTATGCTGGTAGAATCATTAGTTGCATCCCTATACACAAATGTAGTAAAAAGACAGATGTGCTAACACACAAAGGGGTGACGTGTGAAAGGACGTGTCTAATTAAAGGTATTACTTCATCCAGTCACTAAAACACTCGTCTCTGATTTAAAACACAATAATATGGACACAAACAGCCACCAGTAAACCGGCTTTAGACCTGCACTGAGAGATGTTTCTATTTATTGATAATGAATCAGGTGACTGGCTGTAACGTTAAACCCTCTGAGAGTCGATATGCTCACAGCTCCTACTGCTGTAGTTTGGCTGTTTTTGCTCGTCTTATTCCTGCTGCTTCTATCGTACTAAACGCCAGCCGGCTGTACTCACGCTGACGTGATGGCTCGGTAGCGCTCCTGGCCGGCTGTATCCCAGATCTGAGCCTTCACCGTCTTTCCGTCCACCTGGATGCTGCGCGTAGCGAACTCCACTCCGATGGTGCTCTTACTCTCCAGGTTGAACTCGTTCCGGGTGAAGCGGGACAGCAGGTTACTCTTTCCCACCCCCGAGTCTCCGATCAGGACCACTGAGGGACACAGAGTGGAAAAAAGGTCAAGAATCTTTTTTTTGGTAGTACCAGTTTAAACGTCAACATTAAAAGACAACAGAGTGCATTAAAAAATAATAAAAATACATTAAAAGTAAGAAAAAATATATATGCAACAGACAGAAAAAGTCAAAAATACAGATTAATACACCTATAAGAGCCGTTTGAGGTTTTATTTTCCAGTCTTTAAACCTGCATGTTATCAAATATTTTGTTCATTTAAAACTCATGTCTCTAAATACACACGAATCTGCAGTATTAATACTTCTGTCAGTATTTCTACTTTCTATTGTATCTGTAAAATACTATTTCCATCCAGAGGAATTTGGGTAATGTGAACTAATACTGATGTATATTTTTAGTTTATTTATTATTTTTTCGACTGATATTTACTAAATGTTTGCACTTTCCCCTTTGTTTCACTAACATTTACCCTGCTGTGGGATTAATAATCATATCTTGGATTATACATCCCCGAGAAAACTACACATTTAGACCTTTTTGAGGTTAAAAAAAAAAAAAAAAAAAAACTAAACAAAACATTAAGATCCATTTTTTATACTCAAAAAATAGAAAAAAATTTAACAATAGCTAAATTTTGGCCTTCACTGACTTGTCAGGACTTTTAGATCTATACTGCATCAGCTAATTATTTAATATTTATCCATTATTTTAATAGTAAGGTCTGACATAATTTCAGAACCCACATATATTCAGTTCTTTTCCATGTGTGACAAAAACGGCATCAAATTCTCATGTGACAAAGAATAATGATGATTACAGTATTTTGAAAGTTTGGTTTCATTGATTTTTGTTTCCACAACATTTTATTTACTGGTTTACTGTCCAACTTGTTTCTACATTTAATTACACTTGTGAATATGGACTTAATATAGGGACTTTTTCACTTTGCATCTTAATATATTTACTGTCTTTAATTAATCTAATGTTCTGAATAAATAACATACAGTACAAATAAATTAACTAGGGAAATAATCTGCAGGATAATGAAGATAAATGTTTGTAGCTCTCTCTGGGATCAGACAAAATACAGAAAATAAATACCGGAGCGCCAAAGATTAATCAGCTTTAGATGTGTTTTTATATTAAAAAGTCAAAATTGTCTTTCTACTGTTTCTTAAAACTAAATATTACATAGTAATATAACATAGAAATCTAATTTATGGGCTACTTGATCATAAAGCCAGATAAATATGACACTAAACTGAATATCTTTGGACACTAAAAGACATTTGTATTGTTGAACTTTGAGAAAATGTTTTTTTTTTTTTTTACATTTACAGACCAAATAAATGATCGATTATTCGAGAAAACCATTAAAAGATGAATCGAAACTGACAGTAATCGTCTGATATTTACAAGATAAGTACTTTTTACGAGCTAATTGATCATTTATGAGTATTTTTACTCTATCAGCTTTATTTCTTCAGTCTGTTTACCGTTTTACTGCTTCTTTGCTCTCATTGTCGAGCAGCAGCTTCAGTCTGGTTGTTAAATAAACGATCTAACGGTTAGCTTAGCCCGCTAGCACCGGGATTCACGGTAAGCGGAACCGGTAACGTTTTCTGTCCGGTAACGATAGGGTCCGGATGGATCTCATGAAGATAATGTGATAACGGTTAAGGTGTGTCCGCGTCCACTGACAGCGAGCTAGCAGCGGCTAGCCGTGAGCAACTAGCCGCGGCTAGCTGCTAACGGCTAGCCGCGAAGACGCCTTGTCAGTTAACGGTTAACTACCCTAACGTGGTGAATTAACTAATATTTTTACATCTGTGGTGTGGAGAAGACTCGTCTGAAGTGACCCGGCCCAGTTAAACCCGCTGACATCCGGCAGAAAGCTCCGTGAGAAGCCGGCCGGAGCACAAAGGCTAACAGAGGCTAACTGACAGTTGATTAGCCTGGTTAGCATTGTCGGCTAACAGCACCGCTGCCACAAGAAGAAGCACAAAAAAGCACCGCTTTACCTTTGAACAGGTAATCGTATTCGTCATCTCTAGTGCCCATTGTCTTGCTAAGAAACGGTCAGTCCGAGATTTGAGCTCTTTTTAACGGAAAGACGGCGCTCTGCTGTGTTTTTACTCCTCCAACGGGAATATGTTTGGAAGCCGTACTTCCGCACGTCTTCTTCTTCGGTGGAAAAGCGGCAGACGGGCAGCGGCGACCTCTAGCGGACAGAAGAGTTGAGAAAAACTGGAACTGAACGATATTGTATTTTACTTAATGATCAAAACGATGTCAGTCAAAAAACGACAAAAGAGAACAAAAACAAGACAAAATATTTCAAAAACGACACACAAAACGAAAACAATGAGGAAAACGACAAAAACGTGAGACAAACAATAAAAGTCAGACAAAAAGGACAAAAGACAACAAAAACAAGACAAAATATTACTAAAACGAGACACAAAATGACAAAAATCTGAAACAAAACGACAAAACATGAGACAAATAAGTCAGACAAAAAAGGACAAAAACAAAAAAAATCAACAAAAAGTTACAAAGTGACAAAAAATGGACAAACAACATAAGCAAGACAAATAAATCACAAAATGACAAAAATGAGACACAAAATTACAGAAGTGAGAAAAAAAGGCAAAAAATGAGACACGACATGAAACAAAACAAAAAACAGGCTAAAAATTTGCCAAAAGAAGTTAAAAGGCGACAAAAAAATGGACAAACAACATAGGGGAGACAAAAAAACACAAAACAACAAAAACGATGCACAAAACAGCAAATAAAGCGAAACACAAAATGACAAAAATGAGACACAAAATGACAAAAGTGAGAAAAAAAGGCAAAAAATGAGACAAACAAGACAAAAAAATGTCAAAAGCAAGAAACAAAATGACAAAATGTAGACAAAGAACACAAGCGAGACAAAACTCCACAAAACGACAAATAAAGCAAAACATAAAATGACAAAAATAAGTCAAAAAACACAAGGGAGACCAAAAGAAAACACAAAACTACAAAAAACAGAAAAAAACTACAAAAATGAGACAAATGACAAAAGTCAGACAACAAAGACAAAAAACAACAAAGGCAAGACAAAGTATTACCAAACGAGACACAAAATGACAAAACAACAATCTAATATTTTACTTTATGATCGAAGCAACTTGTCATGGTCTAGAAATTATTTTAAGTTTATAGTTTTACTAGTTTACAATCTGCAGTTAATGTCTTCTCTGGAATTTTTACTCTTTGAGGGCCGGATTGGACCCTCTGGAGGACCGCTTTTGGCCCATGGGCCGCATGTTTGACACCCCTGCCGTACACAGTTTTGATTGCAGTGAAGTAGTATGTTTGAAAAAATTCCCTTTTTGGCTTCTGATCTGACCTCAGATATCCCCGATGTTAGTTTAACGAGTCAGATTGAAGAAATCCGTAAGAACACGCCAAGTACATGCATCACCAACAGTCCCAGAACTTTCCGATCGCGCTCAGTTGGAAAGTTTCCAACAGTTACTCAGTAGTTTGTGTTTGTGCAGGATTTTCTCACGGTAGAACAGAAGTATTGCTCCCAAATACTTCAAAAACCACACAACCTTTTTATTCCTGAACAGAGATCCAGAGATCTGTTGGAATTAAACTGAGAAGAGGCCGGCCAAGCAGACAGATCAACTTTACTAACTCTCTCTGGAAAATGGTCTCATTACAGCAACTTAAGGATATTATCAGGAAGGGAAAGTGAAGAGTAACAAATAAAAATCAATCAATGCTCAATGAGACACAAAATTATCATAAAAAGAGACAAAATGACGAGAGACACACAAAATAACTACAAAAAACTGCAAAATGACCACAGAAAGATCTAAAATTACCACAAGCAGACTGAAAACAGCCACAAAACGGCACAAAATGCCCACAAAACAGTCTGAAAATGACCAAAAAAGAAACAAAATGAGCACAAAGACACACAAAACAACCACACAAAGGCACAACATGACCACAAAAATGTATAAAATGACTCAACATGACCAGAGAAAAACACAATGACTCGGTGAGGCAGATAATTATCATATGAAGACACAAAATGATGAGAGACACACAAAATAACTACAAAAAATTGCAAAATGGCCACAAAACACCTAAAATTACCACAAACACACTGAAAATGGCCACAAAAAATGACACAAAATGACCACAAAGCCGACTGAAAATGACCAAAAAAACCAAACTTTCTATATAAAATTTGAAATACTTCCAAAAAGAAACATCTGTCCTGATTATCCCAACTTAATAAAAGAACACAATCCAAACTATTTCTGAATCAGCTCATTTTATTATTGTTTAGCTCATTAGAAGGTGGTTGGTATTAAATTCAGACGGTTATTTAGTTGACATTTTAGTGATATCCAGTCATTTTTTATTAATAAGTGATTGTTTCCATAATAAATAATTATGGAATTTGTAAAGACATGATCATAATGAACATAAAAACATTAGTTTCTTTTAATTTTAATAAAAATGTATACAGATACATCCCAAAAGTCCCTCAATTATTTACTGACCCACTGATTCTCTCTGGACAAGTCACTCATTACAGCAACTTAAAGATATGATCAGGAAAGCAAAGTGAAGAGGATCAGATAGAAATGAAGCAAGACGAAATACAAAACTAGATAAAAATTAAAAATGTACAGACAATAAAGATAACTATATAGTATGTACACTTTCACATAAGACATGATGGATTTATTGGACCCATAATTAATGCAAGCATGTGTAGATTTACACTTATAAAGACAAAAAAAATATGAATTTCTTTCCACTGGTCTGAAACAAAACATTAAAAAGGAAAACTTGCTAAAGTTCAATTTACTTAGAAACACTTTGAAAAACATCAGGAGTTGAAACAAAGTGCTGCACAGTTAAAATATTGAATTATAAAACAAAATAACCAAAAAATAAATCTAAATAAAATATAAAATAATAAAAAACAAAGATATACATCACAATAAGAGAATAAATTGATATTGAACTGACATAGAGGAGGTGTGTTTTACCAGAAAAATGATTAACGGTGAAATTCTGTCAGGTTCAAAAACTGTAAAAATAGTGAAAAAACAGCAAATATCTGCACGATGAAAATTACTGTAAAAATACAGAGAAATCCTCACAGAACTGTTCTGTTTTTTGTTTTTTGTTTTTAAATCAAATATACTTTAAAAAATGTAAATCTTGATGCTTTTTTGGTGCCAAAAACAGCAAGCTGCTCCAAAACGCTGACAAAACACAATTCAGACTTGATTTAGACATCTGTGGATATTCTTGCCAACTCTATTTTACAGAAATGTGCCGTTATTTAGACAGTTTTTACATTTTTTTAACGTTACAATGTTCCACTTTTTCATTTAGTTTTTTTTACAGTGTAGTCATTTCCTTTTTCTATTTATCTTATTAATGAATGTCTTCTATCTTTATTTTTACTAAAATGTTACATAAAAGATGTCCAGCAGGCAGGTTTTATGTTGTTTATATGAAAATGAGAACAGCAGGAGCCCCAGAACGCTGCCTTGAGGAACTCCACAATTTATTTCTTCTTGTAATCCGGGAGGAATTTCTTCCAGTTCATGTTCTGCAAACAGAAAACAAGAAACGCCATTAAAAATATAATTTCTGCTCTTAGAAACCTCAGAAACACCAGCTGTTCTTACGTTTTTCCCCCAGGTGGATTTGGACTTCTTGGTCTTCAGATCCTCCAAGGACTCGTAGGTGTTGCCATGGACAACGGCGGCCTCTCCTGGGATCATCTCGTAGGTGTCGTCTGGTGGCCTGGTGGACCTCTGGGGGACCTCGGCGTACATACCTTCACCTGGACCTCCTCCAGGCCCCTCGGATGCCTGGTACAGTGGGTTGCACTTCTCCAGATCAGCGCTCGACTGCTCGGGTCTGGGCCTGGGAGCAGAGTGGAGGGAGAAGGTGAGGCAGGTGACCCTCTTGGGCGAGAAGCTGCCCAGCCGGTTGGAGTACTCTTCATCCTCCTCCTCCTCCTGCATGTGGTCCAGCCGGGGCAGAGACCGGCTCCGGATCTCCACCTGAGTCGGCTCAGAGCAGGTGAGTCCGGCCAGGTCGAGGTCATCTGGGACGTCGGCATCGGTGGAGGTTGAGGAGTCCGATGTCAACTTCCTGTTTCCTCTGAGCCTCTCAGGTCGGCTGTAGTCGGGTTCAGTCGGATGTGAAGTCGTGTCGGGCAAAGATCCACTCAGAGAGAAACCCAGAGGAAGACCTCGTTTAGGAACCGGAGGAACCTGAAGCACAAAATCAGTAAAATGCACAAGAACATTTCTGGAGAGATTCTGTGTGTGCTGGTCAGTAAGTCCTGCTATAAATGAGGGGGTCAGAAGCAGAGTTTAAAAAAGGTGCTTCAAAAATTATTCAAAATGACTTGAAAATGATCCAGAATTACAGAAAATTTTCCAGAAATTATCTAAAACAACAAAAATTAGTTCAGAATGACATGAAAACAGTCTAAAATGACTGGAAAATTATCCAAAATCCGTCAGAGTTTCACTCAAATGATTCAAAATTATCCAGAATGACACTAAATTTGTCCAAGATGCTTTAAAAATCTTCCAAAATGACACAAAATATGTATAAAATTACTTGAAAATGATTGAAAAAAATTGTCCAGAATTACACAAAAGTTGTCAGAAATGACAACAATCTTCCCAAAATGACGCAAAAATTTCTCAAATTTACTTAAATCTGTTCAGAATGAACTGAAAATGATTAAAAATGACTGAAAACTTGCAGAATGACATGAGGAGGTTAGAAGTAGAGTGGTCTAACCCACAACCCAGATACAGCATTACAGTGGGATGTTGGAACATTCTGGAAAACATTCAACTTTGAACCCATTTTTATTCAAAACTACAGAAAGTGGGTCAGACCTCTCTGCTTCTAAACCCTTACTGTCCAAGATGCTTCAGAAATTATTCAAAATGACTTGAAAATGATTCAGAATTAAGCAACATTTTCTAGAAACAATCTAAAATGACGAAAATTTCTACAATGACTGAAAGTTTGCAGAATGACACTAACTTGGTCCATGATGTTTGAAAAATCATCCAAAATGACTCAAAAATTGACCAAAATGATTTAAATTTTCCCAGAATGTGAGTCACGGTTGGCTGCAGTGAGCAGAGCAGACGTTCATACTGAGGATTAGACCCTCGAACAAACCGTCACAGCTCTCAAACTAAAAGACGTATCGACAAAATTCTTTCTCCGTGTGAATCAGAATCTACTTGTAAACGTTCTGGTGTATTTTCGTGTCCGTTCTGTGTTTTCTACAGATTCGGTGTCCAGTTAAAGAGACTCGTCGTTTCTGGTTTCAGAGCTCAGATATAATGGGAGTCAATGAGAGTTTAGGTCGACGTTCTCTGAGCTCTGAGCTGATTTATTTAAAAACTATAAATCCTACAGTAATGGAACTCTGGGTGGAAGATAGTAAATGTGATGCAGTTTTAAAGAGTAAAACAACAAACTAGAGTTCAACAATAAACACTTCTTTAATGTTAAAAAAATCTGTTATTATTGGACATTATATAAATTAATGTATAATTTTGGTGATTTTATTTTACAAATTCATCCTTTTAGAGCCTTTTGAGATCAGAACACAACAAAGAACAACATTTTTCTTTGATAAACACATTTTTATTATTGAATTTAAATTATTTTAATCATAAAATCCTGAAGTTTAATGAACTACTGTGTTATTTGATCAGTTTATGTTGTTTTTCTGAGCTCCGGTGTGAATCTTACCTGTGACAGAGACGTGGCGTCTGCAGACACGGTTCCCGTCAGCTTCCTGTTTTTAGATTTAGGCGGTAAAGTCGGCGCTGATGGAGCCTCAATCTGCTGCTGGACCTTCTGGTTCTGCTGCTGCTGGACCTTCTGATTCTGTCCG
Source organism: Amphiprion clarkii (assembly GCA_027123335.1). Classification (NCBI taxonomy): domain Eukaryota; kingdom Metazoa; phylum Chordata; class Actinopteri; family Pomacentridae; genus Amphiprion; species Amphiprion clarkii. Next base: position 40,827,988 of record CM049567.1, read on the forward strand.
GAGTCGCTGTGAGGATCATTTTTGTGGCTCCACAGAGTCCTGAGAGCCTGAACGCTGACTCCAGACCTGCCCTTAGCGTTGACCACGTCGTACAGCTCACCTGAGTCCACCTGAACACGATAAAACCTGTTACTGTCTCTTTAAGACTCACCTGAACACGATAAAACCTGTTACTGTCTCTTTAAGACTCACCTGAACACGATAAAACCCTTCCTTTTGTTTTCCAGATTTCTACCGTTTTCTTTAAAAAAACATTAAAACATCAATAACCTGGTGACACCTGGGCGCTCTCACCTGGTGGCAGCTGCAGGTGAGGTATTCTCCGAAGGGCTGGATGGGGCTGACCCGGTAGTGTTGGATGAGCTGCTCCAGGCTGAAGAACGTCTCACTGTCTCCCGCCACCACAAACTGTCCGTCCTGGTTCTGGGTGATGACGAAGTGTCGGCAGCGGTCGTGTCCTCTGAGGAGGAGGCCGAGAAAACCATCCATGAAACAGAACCGGTTCTATCTAACAGGTCTGGTTCTGTGCTCACCTGTAGGACAGAATGTAGCCGACGGCTTTATCACTGAGGCGGATCAGAAAACAGCCCACAGCTTTATCTCTCAGCAGATCCTCAGCATCCCTGCAGCACAAACACAACCAGTTAGCAGGGAAATTCGATGGAAAAATGACAGGAGACCTCTGAGCAAGATTAAATGGACACAAAAGGAGAGAAAATGGCCACAAAGGCACAAAATTACCCAAAATGCACATAAAATGACGACAAAAAGACACAGAAACACAAAATGGCCAAAAAAGTACACACAAAACAACCAAAAAAGACAGAAAAGGACCACAAAGGGACACAAAATAACTGCAAACAGACACAAAATGACCATAAAAAGACATCAAACAAGCACAGAGACACATTTAATGACCAGAAAGACACACAAAGCCATCAAACACAAAATGATTCAAAAATTAAATAAAATGGCCAAAAAGAGACACAAAATGTTATTAAAGAAGGACACAAAACAATCAAAACTTTTTTTTATAACCAAAAGGCTATCAGAGAGTGGATCTCCACAGAGCTCATACTAAACTCCTGTTGTTGGAACATGTGGAAGGGCAGCGCTGAGGCTAGAGCAGATAAACGAGGCTCTTCATTGGTCTACAGCCTGGAACTCTGCTGTCTGTGTTGCTAGGCAACATCCTCAACATTCAGTGTCATGTGACACTCTGAGTAGAACATGATGTCTGACCTTCAGTCCAGTCAGCAGACAACCACCAGCAGACTACAAAGACCGTGCAAATCTCGTAGTAATGGAATCGAGAAGGAAACGACCTATCCTGTCCTGCCGTCAGCAGACGGAGCAGCCAGCAGAATCCCAGCCCAAACACCAGAGTCCGCCTCTAAACCCCCCATTCTGAGTATGGAGGATTTTCCAGCTCTGCAGAAGGAACAAAGGAACTTCACCGTCTGCAGTGCAGTCGATCAGAAACAACAGACTGTCCCAAAGAGACAGAAAATCAACAGGAAGTCGGGTCTCAAAGTGGCGTTTGGGTTGACGGTGCCGGTCCCCCAAGTCCTCACCGCATCCCCGACAGCCTGTTGCAGCCAAGAGGGCTCTGTAGCCACGGCAACAGAGCCCAACACAGAGTCTGCAGCTAGACCCGGTCCAAGGCCTGTAGCTAGACCCGGTCTGAAGCCCGCGCCTAGACCCGAACCAAGGCCTGTGGCTAGACCTGGACCGAGGCCCGTAGCTAGACCTGGACCAAGGCCTGTGGCTAGACCTGGACCAAGGCCTGTGGCTAGACCCGAACCAAGGCCTGTGGCTAGACCTGGACCAAGGCCTGTGGCTAGACCCGAACCAAGGCCTGTGGCTAGACCTGGACCGAGGCCCGTAGCTAGACCCGGACCGAGGCCCGTAGCTAGACTGAACGACTGAAAATGAGAGATGCTTCAGTCGCCATGGAACAAATGGAAGCATCTCTACAAGAAGTCCGGAGAGAAAAGACGGAGACGGAAACCTGTTTGGTCGAACAGGTCAACCAAAACTCCCAACTGAAAATAGAACTAGAAAAAATTCAGCTGCACCTTAAGGAACTGCAGCAACAGTGGGAGGTGGAGAAGAGCCGTCTGGAAGCAGAATTAAAGATGGCACTTTGTAAAGAAGAAGGAAACTCAGACCAGAAAATAGATTCTATAGAGGAGGTGGTGGACAGACCAGAAAAAAAGAAGAAGTCCTGGTGGAAGAGATTCGTCAGTTTCTTTCAGAAAAGTGGTGGAACCAAACCTCACCCTGAGTCCTGAACTCAGGTTGAACCTCTTCCTCTTCTCCTCCTGTCTGGACCCACCAACCAGATAATTAATAATATCTTTCTGAAAGATATTATTTGTTATTTGTTATAGATCTAACTGTTTTTGTTTTTTTTTTAAACTAAATTTTACACTGTTTTATACTACTTTTTTTTTATAATAAAATACCATTATAAACTGCATCATTTCATATTTATATGTATTCTCATGTTGTGTAAATAAATATTACCATGCTGTTTATAACATGTACTTAAAAAAACAAAATTAAACAAAATAAAAAAACAAAATTTAACAGAATGTTCCTTACTTACATGTTTTCTTTAACAAAATTCTGAGTTTGACAAAACTGAACAAAATATTGACAATAAAAACAGCCAGAAAGTTGCTGTTAAAAAAGAATTTCTGTTTTTGTGCAGTTGTGATTCTGCTGTTTTCATGGTTGTGTGAAGGTTTGGTACTAACGTGTCTCACTAATCAATGAGGAGTTTTTGGGTTTAATGCTGGGAACTCAAGGAATGATGAGTCTGAAGTTGTTTGAATGAATGAGCGGTGACAGTTTGAAATGTTTATTATTGTGTTATTCCTGTAAAGCTGGTGACTACCTCTCAGTTTAAGAAATAAAGAAATATTTAATGTATGTGCAGTCATTTATATATTCAGTAAGCTTGTTTCTGCACATTTTCAGTGAAATTTCAGTCGAACCAGCTGCTCTGTGACGCCTCAGAACAAAAACGTAGAACTTCAACACTGCATGGATGTTGTACTGATGTACTTCACAGGTGTACTATAGCAGACTCACATTCAGTCCACAGGTCAACACACATTCATATGAATAGATATGATAAAGGTCTTAAAATGACAACTTTAATACGAAACTTAAGACCATTTACATACTATATATGTTGCACATAGTGTATATACTGTATATACTATATATAAATTATTGTGTGTACTATATATTCTGTAAATACTATGTATATAGTATTACATTATATGTAAATACTATATATACTGTATATAATGTGATACTATATATACTATTGCATATACTATACATACTATATGCAATGTAATACTGTATATACTTTATATACCATATATACTGTATATATTTTATATACTATATATATCATTTACATTATATATAATGTAATACTGTATATTCTATAAATAAAGTTTCTGCATTAAAAGTTAAATTTCAGATTTTTCTGATTCTTACTTTCTGGCAGCGAGTCCCTGGAACCAGTCGGGCAAGTTTCCGTTCTGCAGAATGTTTGGTGCCTGAGTCTCAGTGAACCACCTCAGAACCAGATCCTTCAGACCTCCAGGACCCGGATCCCTCAGACCTCCAGGACCCGGATCCCTCAGACCTCCAGAGCTGGTGTCCATCCTGGGAGCTGAACAGGTGAACAGGATGTGTCCAGGTGAGGCTGCAGAGGAGGAGGAGCTCATTTGACTATTCCTGAGTGCTGGTATTGTTCCAGTCCAGCCAGCTAGTCTGCTCTTCCTCCCAGTGAGCGGACACTTTCATTTTCCTATCTCAGTTCCTGGTCCCAGATTGAACTTAAACAGGAAACGTTCACTTTGTGTTGCATTTAAACTGTGGTGGGACATTTTATTAAATAAACATTTTATTTTATGGAAAAACTTCACAGCAAATACTTCTAAACATACATCTGTGAGGTCTAAGTGAAAATTAAAAAGTGTCAGTAGCATTAAAAACCAACAAACACTGTTTATTCTGCAGAGAGTAACTGTGGCGCCCCCTACAGAGGAGTCTACTCACCACAATCACAAGAACTGAGAAAAAAATAGCAACTAAATGTTTCAACTTGTTTTATTTGGGTTTTTAAACCTTTCAGTTCATCAACAGGTCAGCACTGATGAATATTTAAACCAGGAACATATTCGTCACAAAAAAACACTAAGTGAAGGGTTTAATTAAAAATCACTCATTAACTATTTAAATATAAAAACTACATTTTCCTGCACCACAGCTTCTGCGCGCGACACGACAGGTGTCATTGCTTCAGGCGCGAGCTGAACAGGTGGCCGAGCGAGGAGACGAGAGCGCGCACTGCTGCCAAATCTCAGTTATAAAACGCCAAATTGAATCATTTACGCATATTTCTGCAAAACTATATATTATTTCAGCACTTTATTGATAATTCTCTGAATGTGTATGGTTCAGGTAACAATTCGGCTTACAATAAACACACATAAAGTAATTGTTTGTAACATTTTTTCCGACTTTCCACATCTACACAGTCGTCGTGTCTATGGACAGCGCTGTCTTAATTTGGTAGTTTTCTGAATGGAGTTCTGAATGGGGCTGAGGGGCGACGTGTTTATTCCTCGTGGTCTGTGGGACAAAACTCTGCAGACAGACTCGGAGCTGGAGGACATGAAGCATTTTAAACCGGTAAGACGTTTATACTCACTGCATGCTGCTTAGTTCTGCATTAAACTTCAATAATAACTTCAGTTTTCTGACTTTGCTCGATGTTTCCAACAGACTCAGCTGCTGGTGACATTTATGAACATGCTGAGAGTCTATTAAAAACTCCTTCATTAGCAGCACGGATCCTGCTGACATTCTGCTGTTTTACAGGTCATTAAATATAATTAACTGTTTTCTGTTTACAGGATAACAGATGAAAACTGAGGATTTATTCTAACTGCAAATTTAAAAGTGAAACCTGCAGAATGGATTTATTCAAGCAGCAGAAAGTGGAGGACTTCTATGAGATTGGTGAAGAGCTGGGAAGGTAAAAATAATCCGTTTTAAATGTCATTTAATGAATAAAAGTGTTTTTTAATATGACTCAGCCCTTCAGTACAGAAACCAACTGGTGCTTCACAATTATTAAATTTAAAATTATTATTTTATCGGCTGATTTGTTAATTCTTGTATTTTAATACTTAATGAATTTAAGCTAACAGTCTCTTAAAATGTTGATATTTACTGAGTATTAGTGCTACTAAGCTCTAAATTTTTGGGTTTTGAATGCTGCTCAAACAAAAATACAACAATTTAAATAAATTAATTTGAATTTCAGGGGATATTGATGGGCATAGTTCACTATTTTCTGACATTTTATATCTAAACACTGTTGTTTTCATTCTTACAGCTCTTATATGTTGGGAATAACAACATTATCTGACTTTTCTATATTATTACTTAATTTTTCTAATAAAACACAATGTTGTGATAAATTAGTTTAGTATAAATGACAGTAATTCAGGTTTTATCGGGTATTACAGAAACCTGTCATTAGATGGATAAATTGTGTATTTTATTAGCTCCAAAATTGAAATATTTATTTTACAGCTGCATAATCTAGAATAAAGATTACATCAGCACGATTTACTGTTAGCTATCCCTTTAATTAATTGCTTTTTGCTAACTATTCACTGTTAGCTGACTGTTCAATCATTTACTATCAACTATTTACTGTTAGCTAACCATTTTTTCTATGACTTTTAGCTAACTATTTACTGTTAGCTGACCTTTAATTGAATTTTGTTAACTATTCACTGCTAGCTAACCAATGAATTCATTACTTTTAGCTAACTATTTACTGTTAGCTAACCATTTTTTCTATGACTTTTAGCTAACTATTTACTGTTAGCTGACCTTTAATTGAATTTTGTTAACTATTCACTGCTAGCTAACCAATGAATTCATTACTTTTAGCTAACTATTTACTGGTAGCTAACCATTCAATCTAGTGGTTTTAGCTTTTTACTGTTAGCTAACCCTTTAATCCTTTACTTTTAGCTAACTATTCACTGATAGCTAACCATTTATTTTCATGACTTTTAGCTAACTCTTCATTGTTAGCTAACCAGTTAATCCATTACTTGTAGCAAAATAATTACTCTTAGCTAACAATCTAATACCTTTAACTAACTCTTTACTGTAAGCTAATCATTTAATCCTTTACTTTTAGCTTTTTACTGTTAGTTTCACATTTAGTTTATTATTTTTAAAAAACTATTCTTGGTTAGCTAACCATTCAATCCTTTACTTTTGGATAACTATTCACTGTTAGCTAGCTATTTAATCCTTTACCTTTAGCTAACTGTGTACTGTTACCTAAAACTAAAAGACTTTTACTTTTAGCTAACTACTTACTATTAGCTAAGTATATAATCCTTTACATTTAGCTAACTATGTACTGTTAGCTAACCAGTTAAACTAGTAATTTTGACTAACTCTTTACTTTTAGTTACCATTTATTCTATTGCTTTAGCTAGCCTTCTACGTTAGCCATTTAATCCAACTATTTACTGTTAGCTAATCATTTAATCCCTTATGTTTAGCTTTTCACTGTTCGATTCACATTTAGTCTATTACTTCTAGCAAACTATTCACTGTTAGCTAACCATTTAATCCTTTACTTTTGGCTAACTATTCACTGTTATCTAACCGTTTAAATTATTGCTTTTAACTAAGTCCTTACTTTTAGTTAATCATTTAATCCGCCACTTTGGCTAATTTGTCACAAACTATTCAATTATTTTTTGCAAACTATTTAGAAATTGGCTCTTGTTGGTTTATCTAGTACTTTCTTTTATTTTACAGATTCACAGCCTTTATATGTGAGGAGACCTTTGCAAATATCTGAAAAGTTTAAGCAAAATAGACTACAGCGAAGATGTATGCTTTGTTTTGTGGCTGGTGTAAAATATATCTGAATTATTTACATTTTTGCAGCAGAATTCTACCTAAAATTAACAACAATTTAAACAAAAATACTGTAAAACAGAGATTTCATGGTTCAGAGCTCATGGAAACAAGATGTAAATTACACCGAATCATTAACTGCTAATGTGGGATTTGTGCACAAGATTTGAGTGATTTCGAGTGTCCAGAAGTCAAAGAAGATGGAACCAAACAAGTGTTGTGTTGCTGTATGTTGTGGGACCAGACAGCTGCTTTTTAAATGCGTCTTCTATCTTTAGCAGCGGTTAAATCTGCTGCAGACGAGGAAGTACAGCGTCAGCTTACAAATCAGTCAAATTAACCAGAAAATATAGCTGCAGTTGCACTGTAATGACTCAATAAGTATTTTATTTCCTGTTGCATCGTGTGTTTTCTTGTATTGTGATGTTTACTTGTGATCATGATTGATGCCAGACTCTATTCCTACAGCAGAATATGTGTGTCACTATAAATAGATGTTGGCCTGCGGTGGGAAAATGTAAGCGACGACCTGCAATCACAAACCAGCCGCAGCCCTGGAGCGCATTATCCAGTTAGAACTACAAAATAAAACACTGGTATAGTTTTATGATTACACAGTCATGATTTTAGTTTACATTAAAGTGGATAATAAGTGAGGATTTGTGGTTTTTCTGTGTCTGAAATGTTTCCTTAGTTTGACGCATCTCTATCAGGACAGCAACTTTGTAAAAATCTAAATATTGTATTATTATTATCACATATATGTGGTAGATTAATGTAATTTTTAAGCTGCAGAGTCCCTAATCAGAGCTTGTTATCAGTTTTTGGTTGCAGTTCATTTTATGTTTGCATTAAATTTAAACTTGTGTGTCCAGTGGAAGATCTAGTCAGAGAAAAGCACCTTTTTGTTTTATGCTAAAGGTTAAATAGATAGATCTGATCCAGTAATTGCATCTGGCTGAATTCAGTGAGGAGTAATTGACAGTAATGAAAATGTGCTTTAATTGGTCCAGTGATTTCCAACTTCAGCACCGACTGTCATGTTCAGTTTGGATTGTTATTAAAGTCCCAACTCATAAATGACCACAGAATAATGGTTTATTTGATTATATTTTAAAATAGACATCATTTACTCTATTCACTATGTATTACTTGTAGCTAACTGTTTACTGTTAGCAAACTACTTAATCCATTACTTTAAACACACTATTCACTGTTAGCTAAACATTTAGCATATTACTCTTAGTTAACTATTCACACATAGCTAGCCACTTAATTCATTACTTTTAGCTAACTGTTAGCTGTTACCTAGCCATTAAATCTATTACTTTTGGCTATTTACTTTTAGATAACCATTTAATCTATTATTTTTAGCTAACTATTTAATGTTAGCTAACCATTTAATCTAGTGCTTTTAGATGAATAATTACTCTTAGCTAACAACTTAATCTAATACCTTTTAACTAACTCTTTACTGTTAGCTAGTCATTAAATCCTTTACTTTTAGCTTTTTACTGTTAGCTTCACATTTAGTCTATTACTTTTAGCAAACTATTCACTGTGAGCTAACCATTTAATCCTTTTATTTTAGCTAACTACTGTTAGCTCACCATTTATTCTGTGACCTTTAGCTAACTATTTACCGTTAACTAACCATTTAGTCCTTTACTTGTGTTAAATATTCACTATTCACTATTGGCAAACAGTTCAATAGATAACTTTTAGCTAACGACTTACTTTTGGCTAACCATTTATTCTATGACTTTTAGCTAGCTCTTACTGTTAGTTAAACATTTAATTAATTACGGTAGCTAATTTGTTACTTAAACTATCATTTTTTGAGCTAACTATTTACTTTTAGCTAAGCATTTGATACATTACTTTAGCTCATTTGTTATTTAAGCCATCTATGCCAATGCTTTTAGCTAACATTTACATTTAGCTCACCATTTAATCCATTACTTTAGCTAATTTGTGACTCTAGTCATTTAATCTATTGTTTTTTGAGATTTACCTTTAGCTAAAAGTTTACTCCAGTATTAGATGTTATTTAGTTGTGACTGGTTCCTGGTTCCGTTCCAGCGGCCAGTTTGCCATCGTGAAGCAGTGCAGAGAGAAGAGTTCTGGTCTGGAATTTGCTGCTAAGTTCATAAAGAAGCGTCAGAGCATGGCGAGCTCCAGAGGCGTCCGGCGGGAGGAGATTGAGAGGGAGGTGGACATCCTGCAGCAGATCCAGCATCCCAACATCGTGACGCTGCACGACGTCTACGAGAACCGGACCGATGTGGTTCTGATCCTGGAGCTGTGAGCGGATATTAAATTCACTAATTTAGATTGTTATTAACCTGACAAACTCTCAGACTGTGGACATTTGGTGTCTCTTTATGGTCATTTTGTGATCATTTTGTGTCTCTGTGATCATTTTGTGTCTCTTGTGGTCATTTTGTGTCTCTTTGTGGTCGTTATTTGTCTTGTTGTGACCTTTTTGTATCACTTTGTGGTCATTTTGCATCTCATTGAGGTTGTTTTGTGGCTCTTCGTGGTCATTTTATGTCTTTTGTGGTCATTTACTTTCTTTTTGTGGTTATTTTATTTCTTTTTGTCGTCATTTTGCATCTCTTTATGGTTATTTTGCATCTTTTTGTGGTTGTTATTTGTCTTCTTGTGGGCTTTTTGTGTCTCTTTGTGGTCATTTTGCATCTCGTGGTTTTTATTTGTCTTGTGGTCATTTTGCATCATTTTGTGGTCATTTTGTGGTCATTTGTGGTTGTTTTGTCTCTTTGTGGTCATTTTGTGATCATTTTATGTCTCTGTGGTCATTTTGTGTCTCTTTATGGTCATTTTGCGGTCATTTTGCGTTGTTTTGTGGTCATTTTGTGATCATTTTGTACGTCTTTCTGGTCATTTTGCATCTGTGGTTTTTATTTGTCTTGTGGCCATTTTGCGTCATTTTGTGGTTGTTTTGTGTCTTTCTGGTCATTGTCCATCTCTTTCTGGTCATTTTGCATCTTTTATGGTCATTTTGCGTCTCTTTGTGGTCATTTTGCGTCTCTTTGTGGTCATTTTGTGTCTCCTTGTTGCTGCAGAATGTAGTTTTCAGTCAGAGTTCTGGTTTGTTCCCTGTGATCAGATTATTAATATTAAACTTTGAGTTTTGCTGTTGGAGCTGCTGCTGTTTTATTCTCCTTTAAATCCAGTTTAATATTCAGGGACAGAAGATAAATCTGAGGCTCCAAACAGGATGAATCAGAGGAAAGAAGAAAAGTTCACATCTACAAATCTGCCCTCAGTGTTCCTCTAATCTTGGATCATTTTACTGAAATAGAACCATGTGAGAACATCTTTATGCAGCTGTTACCAGCTCGTAGATGTTGAATGTGAAATATTTTGTTCCAGGGTCTCCGGTGGGGAACTGTTTGACTTCTTGGCCCAGAAAGAGTCTCTGAGTGAGGAGGAGGCAACTCAGTTCATCAAGCAGATCCTGGAGGGAGTTAATTACCTCCACGCCAGGAAAATCGCTCACTTCGACCTCAAGGTTCGTCCAGAGAAACGTTGTGCAGCGAGACATTTAGAGACGACAGCTGGTTCATCAGGATTCAGCTTCACAGCTAACAGTTAGCATTGTTAGCATTGTTAGCACAGTTAGCATTGTTAGCACAGTTAGCATTAGCACTGTTGTTATTTTACCATCAGCCACTTTACTGACTTTTATCACCAGATGAAAACTGATGGAAGCTTCCTGACAATAAAATCCATTTATTATCTGTTTCAGAGCAGAAAATCCTCAGAACTTTTAAGCAAATAAATAAAAAGTTCCTGCATTTTTGACCAATTATTTCTTCCATTCCTTGCTGAAAATATATTTAAAAAATTAAAGAAATAAAATTGACTCTAAAATTCAGTAAAAATCAATAAAACATAAAAACACAATGACAACACTTGTTGAGAATCAATAACAATAACAGTAATTATTATTAATCAATATGTTTAAAGGAAAACAGAAAAGACTGACTCCATTAGATGGCTTAAAATATGATAAAAAATAAAAAATGAAAAATATTTAATAAGGAAAAAATAGAAAGAAGAAAAGATCATAAAATAATAATAGTAAGAGACATAAAAAGAATAAAAAATTATGAAAATAAGATTATTTTAAATAAAATAAAATAATTCAATATATTTTTTAATTCTTTATTAAGAATTCCTCAAAAGAAGTTTTAAAAAAATGGATAAAATAAAATGAGGACTCTACAAGATCATAAAACACAAATTAAAATAGCAACAAATAAACAAAGATTAAACAAAGTTAACCAACCTGATCTGTTGGTTAAAAAGAAAAAGGATAAAAGAGAATATAGAGACTCAAAGATCATAATGAATCAAATAAAATAACACTAAATACACAAAAAATAAAGTAAGAAAGAAAAAATCATTTTAAATAAAGTGAAATAAAAATAAAGAGACACATAAAATTGCAGGACTTTTGGTTTCCAGTTGTTAATAATCAATAATCGTGATAGAATATAATAATATAATTTAAAATAAAATATAAATAGCTAAATAAATAAACAAAAGAATTAGACAAAGGAAAACAGAAAACTGAGAATCAAATATAATAATAAATCAAACACTAAATTAATTTTAAAAAAAATTAAATGAGAAAGAAAATGACTGTGAGGTCATTTTAAATAAAATAAATATCAATAAAATTGCAGCACTATTGGCCCATTATTCTCCATCAGTTTATTGGTTTATTCTTCCAGACAAAGAGCTTGTTAACAGAACAAAATGCAGAAACATGCAGAGAAACACACCTTTTGAACACGTGAAGCTGTTTCCCGTCTGTTTGTCTTTGCTGATTCTAAAGTCGTGTTTCCTGCCGTCTGCAGCCGGAGAACATCATGCTGCTGGACAAGAACGTTCCGCTGCCCAGAATCAAACTCATCGACTTCGGTCTTGCTCACAAGATCGAAGCCGGAGTTGAGTTCAAAAACATATTCGGGACACCGGAGTTTGTAGGTGAGAAAATCAAATTGTTAATATAAAATCAGAACATAAAAAGCAGAAATATAACAAATATAATATGGAATTGTCTTGCAGAGACATTAAAAGTTTTGAAAACGGAATCCTCAGGTCCATATTCTGCTTCTGTGGATCAAATTTCAAACAAATTTACCTTCAATTATCTAAAAATATGCAGACAAACAGGATGTGAAATGAACCTGGAGAAATAAATCTACAGCAGCTGTTTTCTGTTTATTTATTAACCCATCTGTTGTTTTCTTTGTATTTATTGATCCATCTGTTGTTTTATTTATTAATCCGTCTGTTGTTTTCTGTCTTTAGCTCCAGAGATCGTGAACTACGAGCCGCTGGGACTAGAAGCCGACATGTGGAGCATCGGTGTCATCACCTACATCCTGTACGTCAGACAGAAGTTCTGATGGTTTAAGAACACCATCTGCTGGTTCTGTTTGTTAACCTGATCTGTTGGTTCTGTTTATTTACCTGATCTGTTGGTTCTGATGGTTCCAGCCTCAGTGGAGCTTCTCCTTTCCTGGGAGAAACCAAACAGGACACTCTGGGAAACATCTCGGCCATAAACTACGAGTTCGACGAAGAGTTCTTCTGCCACACCAGCGACCTGGCCAAGAAGTTCATCAGCCAGCTGTTGGAGAAGGACAAGAAGTAAGAGAGACTGATATTATCCTCGGAACAGGAAGTTCTAACTTCAAGAAGTAAGACAGACTGATATTAAAACAGGAAGTTGTAACTTCATGAAGTAATAGTGACTGATATTTACCTTTAGACAGGAAGTTCTAACTTCATAATGATCGTCACATTCACATGAGGCTGTGTTTTTTTTTTTATCTGACAGGAAAAGGTTAGCAATCCAAGATGCTCTGAATCACCCGTGGATCAAGGTAAAGTTTAGTTTATGGTTATTCTAATCAGCTGCAGACAAACTGCTTCACAGAGAAATTCAATAACTTCAGCTAAATAAGACGATGTGACACTTTCTTAACATTCCCTTCATGTTTTATCGTGAATAATTTAGGAATCTAACTCTGAGCACTAACCAATCACAGATCAGTGTCTCTGCAGACAATTTCTGACTCTTCCTTCTTTAAACCCTTCAGTCCAACGAGCACAAAGACGAGAATAAATCCCTGGAGCTGAAGAAGCGTGAGCGCCGCCAGCTGAAGACCAAGCGCCTCAGGGAGTATACCATCAAGTCCCACTCCAGCATGCCACCCAACAACACCTACGTGAACTTCGAGCGCTTCGCCCAGGTGGTGGAGGACATCGACCAGATGGAGAGCTCCTTCGTCAGCCTGGCCATGGCCCACGACTCCCTGCAGGAGGACATCGATGCCATGGTGTCCATCTACAACGACAAGGAGGCCTGGTACAAGGAGGAGAGCGAGGGCGTCCGACACGAGCTCTCCCAGATCCGCTACGAGTTCCGGAAGGTGGAGGCGCTGAAGAGGAGCCTGCAGGACGACATGCAGACCTTCACCTGCAGCCTCGCCGCCATCAGCGACCGCTACCAGGAACGGCAGAACCACTTCGACGCCCTGAGACTGGAGCTCAGCAACGAGCTGAGGTGGGTCCAGGAGGTGATGGGGTCCTCTCCTCTGGACGGAGGAGGTGGAGGTTACCCCAACTGTAGCTTCTCCACCGTCTTCAACAACGACGTCAATGAAGCCCTGAAGGAGCTGCTGAACCGAAGCTGTGGAGGAGAACTTCTGTCTGGGATAAACCTGGACTTCACTGAGACCGGACAGCAGAGATGAACCAGAAACTGAGTACCAGAAACACTGACAAGAGAAAGTATTCACCCCCATGGAAGGTTCCCTAGTCATAGGTGTCTTGGTGGCCTCCCTCTCTAGTCTCTTTCAGTAACTCCTTCAGAGTAGTCATAGGAGTCTTGGTGGCCTCCCTCTCTAGTCTCTTTCTCCTTCAGAGGAGTCATAGGAGTCTTGGTGGCCTCCCTCTCTAGTCTCTCAGTTCTTGAGGACGTCGTGCTCTAGTCAGATTTATTCATGTTCCATCTTCCTTCCATTTCTGGAATGGATTTAACTGGACTCCAGGAGATCCTTCTCAGTAACCATCCTAAAGCGGGTTGTCTTCAAAACCTGAGTGACACTTCAAGAAAGAGACTAGTGAGGGAGGCCACCAAGACACCTCTGAAGGAGTTCCAGCTTCAGCAGCTGAGATGTTAGAGACTGTTAATACAACAACTGTTGTCTGTTCTTCACCAGTCAAAGCTTTATGGAGACAAAGAGAAAGACTCTGTTGGAAAAAGCTCCAATTAAATCTGGACTAGAGTTCACCAGAAGACATGTGGAGACTCTCAAGACACCTGGAAGAAGGTTCTTTGGTCTGAGGAGACCAGGATGGAGCTTTATGACCATCACACTAGATGACTGGTTTGATACCAAATACTGAACATCATCACAAACACACCATCCCCCACTGTGAAGCACGGTGGTGGCAGCATCATGATGTGAAGCACGGTGGTGGCAGCATCATGATGTGAAGCATGGTGGTGGTAGCATCATGATGTGAAGCACGGTGGTGGCAGCATCATGATGTGAAGCATGGTGGTGGTAGCATCATGATGTGAAGCACGGTGGTGGCAGCATCATGATGTGAAGCATGGTGGTGGCAGCATCATGATCCAGTAACAGTAGAAACCCTCTAGGGGTGAAAACTTTTTAAAGACTGTGTTCTGGTCAGATCCGGTCAGTGAGGAATCGTTTTATTTTAGTTCGTCCTGATGATGATAACTTGAACAGAAACAGTAAAATGTTCGTTAACAACCTTTTAGTTTCATTTTATCAGCTGATGTCGTGACGTTGAAGACAGAGGATGTTTTTTAATCTCTATAATCATCTAAATTATGCAGATCCACTGTTTATTTTTTCTGTTGTTTCTGTCTTTTGTCTCCCCCTTCTGGCAGTCAGAGTAACTACACAAACTGTCATCCTTCCTGTGTTTTGTTTTTTTATCTGCAGCATCAGAAACTTTCCTCTGAAATAAACCGTAATGATCCTTTTATTGTGGAACAGCAGCAGTAAATAGAACTAGTCTGATGTTTGTTGTTTTAGGATTTAATTCAATAAAAACTGTAGAAACGTGAGGATGTTCTGACTGATGTCATAACAGAAAAACATGAACAACTGCAGCAGAAACAGCAGAAAACTGACAGTTTCCTGTTTCAGACACTAAAATAAAACAGAAAACACAGAGTTCATCCTTCCTACTGGTTTAAAGCTGATAAAAGTTGACTGATAACTGAGTTTAAACGTTTCAGTGAAATAAAGAGGAGGAATCCTTCTGGAATAAAGAAATAATAAAGAGTACAGAATTTAAAATTTTTTTTATACTTTACATGTATTTCAATATATGTAGAAGTACTGTGGAAGTGTTCGTGCTGCATCCTCCAGCAGTATTTGTTCTATAGTTACTGTTGTTGTTTACGTTTAAAAACATAAAGAGAAGAAAACTGCAGATATTCTGTTCCTCAGAGATAAAACAGGAAGTAGAGCTTCAGAGAGTCTGCAGGACTCAGATAAACACTAAACCACATTACACATCCCATAATGTCACAACACTGTGCATAATAATAATAATAATAATAATAATAATAATAATGATAATAACAATAATAATAATAATAATAATTATTATTATTATTATTATTATTATTATTATTATTATTAAATTCTATTTTTATTATTAATAATAATGTCAATAATAAATATAATAAATAAAGAAAATATGCAAGTACATTTCTAAAAACAAAAACAGTAACTTTTATAATAATAATAATAATAATAATAATAATAATAATAATAATAATAATAATTTATATATGATTAATATTATTAGTAGAAATAGTATATACATTATATATATTGTATATGCCATGTAATTACATAATAATAATAATAATAATAATAATAACAATAATAATTACAACAATAATAATAATAATAAGAAGAAGAACATAACAACACTATAATAGCAACAATAATAGGTATTATTATTGCTATTATTGTTGTTATTGTTATTATTATAAATAATATTAATAATAATTATTATTATTAATAGCAGCAACATTATCATTTTATAGTTATTATTTAGTAAATAGTATTTATTATTATTATTATTATTATTATTATTAATAATAATAATAATAATAATAATAATAATAATAATAATAATAATAATAATAATAATAATAATAATAATAATAATCATAATAATCATAATCATAATCATAATCATAATAATAATTATACATTAGCGTTATTATTATGATTATAATGATTATTAAATATATAATAAGCATAATAATCATTACAATCATAATAATAATACAATAAGTGATATGTGAAATCAAATAAACATTAAATAATAATAAATTGTGCCATGAAAAAATTCAATGAAGAATACCAACTGAATTAAAAATATCTGAAATAATTAAGTTAAAACAAACAATAAAAAAATACACATAAATACATATTGTAACACAGAAGAAAAAATACACAGAATTTAATCATAACAACAACAACAATAATAATAATAATAATAATAATAATAATAATAATAAATTAGAATAATAATAAATGGAAAAAATAAAAATACAATAAATAAACAATATGTGAAACACATTTTTTTTAAAAAAGAAAAAATCAATAAATTAAATAGTTAATTAGAGTCAGACCAGGTAAAGGTTTCCTGTAGCGCCACATTCCTTCCTGCAGAACAGAACATTTGAAGCTGGAGGCTTTCATTTAATTTAACCCATAATTATCTGTTTTTTTTCTCTCGGTTTCTCCTCCTGTTCCCCTGTTTTCCTCTCGTAGAAGGAAAAGTTTCTGAGTTCAGGTCGGGACGATTATTCACCTCGTTCAAAGACTTCATCACTTCTTTGCTGGAATCAGACAGTTTGTGCAGGTTTCTCCATCTGTGCAAATGTGAGCGTTGAAGTCCCCCAGGAGAACTATGGAGTCTCCAGGTGGTCCCCCTTCCAGGAACCACCCAAAGACTCCAAGAAGGCCAAATGCTCTGAGCTGCTGTTCGGTGCATAAGAACAGACAACAGTCAGAGTTTTGTGGTGCCAGGGGCTCGTGAGTTTCCCCAAACCTGCCCAGCGCCTCTCACCCTGGGCAACTCTAGAAAAGGAGAGAGTCCAACTCCTCTCTAGGATTTTGGTTCCAGAACCCCTGCTGTGCGTGGAGGGCAGCCCAACTATATCTAGCCAATATCGCTCCACATCCTGCACCAGCTCGGATCCCTTCCCCCCCAGTGAGGTGACGTTCAATTCAATTCAGTTTTTCAATTTTATTTATATAGCACCAATTACAGGTCAAATTGTCTCAAGACGCTTTACAGAACCTACATGCCTGAACCACCAGAGCTAGTCTACACCACCAGGGGGCGGTGGTGCCTAGACGCCCGCTCCTGCCTACTGCCTAGTTGGCATAGCACCCGACCCCGATTTCCTGCCCGGTGTATGGTGGGCCCACCGGGTGGTGACCCCGTGTTACTTTTTTGGGCTGTGCCCGACCGAGCCCCATGGGGCCCCAAGGCTCGGCCACCAGGTGCTCTCTGACGAGCTGCCCCCCAGACCTGGCTCCAGGGAGACGCCCCGGTTTCCCTGGTCCGGGCGAGGTGGCGGCTTTCCTTTTCTTTGCTGTCATCAGGGTTTTAAATTTTAAAATACCATCCACATCATATATTACGGATTGAAAAGTGAAAAAAAAAATCAGTTTTTGGCTGTAATTTTATTAAATTTTTTTAATTATTTATTCATTTATCTTTTACAGCTTAATAAAACATATAAAATCACAGGAAAAAAGTACAGTAGTAATAATAATTTTAAAATAATTTCCACATCACATGTAAGGATTAAAAAATTAAAAAGAATAGGTTTTTGGCTGTAATTTTATTACTTTTTTATTAGTTTATTTATTTATTTATCTTTTACAGCTTAATAAAAACATAAAATCACAGGAAAAAAGTACAAAAGTAATAATAATTTAAAAATAATTTCCACATCACATGTAAGGATTAAAAAATTAAAAAGAAAAGGTTTTTGGCTGTAATTTTATTTGATTTTTTTAAAACTTAATTTAATTCTATTCTTTATATGATTTTTTTTACAGTTTAAAAAATAAATAAAAACGTGATATATATATATATATATGACGTTTTTATTTATTTTATTTAATTAATAATTTTTTAAAAATTTTTTATTTATATATATATATATATATATATATATATATATATATATATATATATATATATATATATATATACATATATATATATATATATGTATGTTTTGGTTTTTGTGTGATCGGTCTATGGATCAGACAGACAGGTTACAGACAGACGGGTCCCTCCAGCGTCACAGCCGGGGCTGGGTCTCGGAGAGGGGCTGGGTCTGATCTCACTGCCGCCGCTCGGACTCAGTGCAGCAGAAGCTCCGG
Source organism: Amphiprion clarkii (assembly GCA_027123335.1). Taxonomy (NCBI): domain Eukaryota; kingdom Metazoa; phylum Chordata; class Actinopteri; family Pomacentridae; genus Amphiprion; species Amphiprion clarkii. The sequence continues at coordinate 40,846,488 of CM049567.1, forward strand.
GAGAAGAGGCGGGCGGAGGCATGGAAATCCACGCTCGCCACAGTCTCCCACCACAGCGACCCGAAGCACAGACAGCCGGCCCCAGACACCCGCATCTCGGCGGGACTGAGGCGTGAACTGAGCGCGAGGAAAAGAAGAAGAAGAAGAAGAGGAGGAGGAAGAAGAGGCCTTTGATTCCCGGTGAGGCAGCTTTTATTCGGCTAGTGGCTAGCAGGCTAACCCGCTATGAGACAGCACATAACCGGGGGCTCGGCTCGGACGCAGCGGGGCTTTTAGGACACTTATGCGGACTGATTAGTTGTTTATTAGCAGCCTGTCACCGCTTTTTAATCCGAATGTCATGGCTCGGTCCGGGCTTCGGAGCTCCGGCTAGCTCGGGGGCAGCTAGCTAACGTTAGCTAGCGTCGGTTGACAGCGGCTCAGGTTCAAAACAAACATAACGGTTCCTGAGTGGAAGCTAACGGCTAACGGCTGCTGTCCTCGGTGTGTGTAGCCGTTAGTAGCCGTTAGCCTCGGCTCTAATCTGACAGCGCAGGTTAGCATCCGGCCAGCTGTGTCACGGTTACCGACAGCCGGTGAGTTAGCTCCGGAGCTAACAGCCTCAGCTCACCTGTACACCTGCTGCTGCTTTAAGGCTCACCTGTACACCTGCTGCTGCTGTCTGGAGGCTCCACAGTGTCTCTATGATGACGGAGAGCTGACAGGAAGGTGGGGCTCACCGTTAAATCAAGCTAACAACATCAGTAAACACCAAAACTCCTGACTTAGACATGATATCTGCCAAAATAAACATGAAAATGGGTCAAATTTATTCATAGAGTGACTTTAAAAGCAACCTGAGGTGACCAAAATTATGTGCGTACATCAAAACAACATGTCTAAAATAATAAAAAACGGGATAGCCACTTGCTAGATGAACTCCTAAAATAAAAATAAATGGGAAATTTCAACATCATGTAGCTTTTCAGATGTATTTTTTGGCTAATATTAATGCAGGAAAAACATTTAATTTAAAGAGGAAGGCTGCTGTCGCTGTCCTCCACGGTTAAAAGCAGTTCTTCTGGATATCTAAGAGGTGGCTTTGGGGTAGAGAAAGTCAGAAGAACCAGTCAGCTCACTAGAAAAAAACTAAAAACACTGAGAACAAAGCAAAATATGTCCAAAAATATGAAAAATCTAAACATTTCGATGTGATATCTGCCAAGATAAAGATGAAAATGGGTCAAATGTATTCAGAGGGTGACTTTAAAATCAACTTGAGGCGACCAAAATTATGTGCAAACATCGAAACAACATGTCTAAAATATTAAAGACAGGACAGTGACTTGTTAGATGTGCTCCTAAAATAAAAAATAAATAGGAAATTTCATGTTCATGTCATTTTGCTTCACTTTGTCATCAGTTCACATCATTTTGTCAATATTTATTACTTTTTATGTCCATTTTTGATAATTTTGCATCATTTTTAGAGCAGTTTTTGATAATATGCCAGTTTTGATTATTTTGCAGCATTTTCTGTCAACATTTGATTTTTTTAAAAAATCTTTTTGTGTCAATTTTTGGTCATTTTGCGTCGTATTGTTCCAATTTTTGGCCATTTTGCATCATTTTATTACACTATTTGATCATTTTGCATCCTTTTCTATCAAAATTTTTGATAATTTCGTGTCAATTTTGATCATTTAGCATAATTTTTAGTGCATTTTTGATCATTTTGCGTCATTTTTCATTGAAATTTTTTAGTGTTTTGCGTCAGTTTTGGATCATTTTGTATCCTTTTCACCGCTATGATTTCTGTCCTCAAATAGTTTACATATATTTAATATTATGGTCACACAAGTTCAGAAATAAACCCAAAAATCTAAAACAGCATGGAAGGTTCAAATCAGTTATGCTGTGAAATGTTTTGGACAAGAATAATTCACTAGAAAGACTAAAAACAGAGCAAAATATGACCAAAAATATGAAAAATCTAAAAATTTAGATGTGGTATCTGATAAAATAAATATAAAAATGGGTCAAATTTATTCATAGGGTGAGTTTAAAGGCTACCTCAGGTGACCAAAATTATGCACAAACATCAAACCAACATGTCTAAAATGGACAGACTTCTTTAAACAGGATAGCGACTTGTTAGATCAGTTCCTAAAATAAAAATAAATAGGAAATTTCAACATCTTGTAGGTCTTTAACTCACTAGAAAGATTAAAAATACTAAAAACAAAGAAAATTATGACCAAAAATGAAACATTTAGACAGGAATTTGTTTTTATACTTGTGCGGAGTCCAGAGCCAAAATAAAGGTAAGGAAATGTAATCAGAAGAGAGAATATTACAATTAAAATCTTTATTTTTTATTAATTAAAAAGGAACAACCTTAATGAACATTTTAATCACACTTTTGCAGGATTTCAAGCTGCCTAAAATAGAACTGGGTGATGAAATAAAAGCGATAAAAGCGCTGATGTTTTGCCAAAAACTGCTTTAACAGACAAATTTAACTCATACAAACATGCCTGCAGCTCTTACGTTGTGGCTAAAACGCTATTAATCATCAAACTGACTCATTATAACTCATAAAATCATTGCATAAAAGATGATTTCTTTATGTTTATGATATAAAGCCTAACTGTTCTATTCATTCCAGTCTAAACAAGGATGCCAGAAACACAAAATACCTAATATTATTGCTGATAATCATCCATAAAGTCAAAGCCTGAAGTCTTTGGTCACAGATGTTTTTATTTCTGTCACACTACAGACGTAAAGTTCTGCGTATTTTGATCCAGATAAAAGCAGCTGTAGATGTAATAAATATACAATTTAACATGAAGTTTTAGCCACAACACTGGAGAAGTTCTTAAATAATGTCGGGACTATTTGAAAAAAATCTAACTTTAATCAGTTTATGATGCACCTTGAGAATGTTGTGTCCACCGACCAAAGTAAATTTGCACGTTTGACTACAGCTTTGAAGTCTGCTTGGGGTCGTTGTCTTCTTGGTCTGTGAACCCACAACCAATCAGGATCAGTCCAGAACAGATTCCATGAAGATGTTGTGTTAGACCTTCTAGTTCTTGATACCATCAATTTAAACTAATGGAACCTCATACCATCATAGAATCTCCACCATCGAGCATCTAAACGTTCTCCAGCTTTTCTGAGGACATAAACACAACAATGTTGACCCAAGAGTTCTAACTTGGACTGGCTCTATCTTCTTAGTGTTTTATTCTGTGCGTAGGGAAGGCTAGTCATCCTACAGAGCAGCAGAAGAAGAAGAACCAAACATGAGTTTAAAGTTATGGTCGGAGTAGAGGAAGAACTTTCTTTCGATTTACTTCTTTGTGATACCAGACAAGACGTTTGTTTGTTGGTTAAGAAAGTCGAGCATTGATCAAACGTCAGGTACGTCTAGGTAGAATCCATCTAGCATCTAAACGCTCTCCAGCTTTTCTGAGGACATAAACACAACAATGTTGACCCAAGAGTTCTAACTTGGACTGGTCCATCCAGAGAACCTCCTTCCAGTCAGCGTTGTTGTATTTATGTCCTCAGAAAAGCTGGAGAATGTTTAGATGCTCGATAGATTCCACCTAGGCGTCTTTCTTCCAGTCCGTATAATCTCGGTTTGGCCTTACAGACTTTAGTAATATGAATATTAACACTTTATATGTTTAGTTTTTGACGTGTTTGTGGTGAAAAAACTACAGTTTTCTTTGAGAATTTACCCAGCTAGTCCTGTGACACCAGAGAAACTAAATGTTATAAGTACAAATGAATAAGCTATCTTTTTAGTGTTTTATTCTCTGCTTAGGGAAGGCTAGTCGTCCTACAGACGGTAGATGACTAATTTAACAGTGAATTTCAGGTTAAAGCGGCAGTTAAATGGTGATAGTTCAGTCAGACGCCATTATTTTCTGTAGATCATCTCCTGATATGACCTCGGTGGTTAAATCAGGTTCACTTCTAAAAGTGACAGAAGACACGGAACGTCCAGAACGTACAGAACATGCTGGAGGCCAAGCTTAGAACACACCTACAGCGAGACGTTCAATCATAGCTACCTCTACCCTCAGGGAAAGACCAGGTTCAGGTGTAGAACCTCCCAGAACTTCTGATAGGTTTATTATTTATCTTTTATCACGCTGAGATAATGAATTTATCTTGTTTTATGTTTTATTTTAGTTTAAATGTCCTGACTTGGGATGAGGTTTTTTTTTTTTGTAATTTTTTAAATTTTTTTTTTTTATATATTTTAGAATTTATTTAATTTGTTTTAATTTAATTTCAATTCATTTGTCAGTCATTCATTGTCTTTTTTTATGTAGTTAATTTCAATTTTTTCTAATTAATTTTATTTCTTTACTGCTGTTTGTTTTAATATGTACATACTTATTGTATCGAATTTTTATTCCATTAATTGATTATTTCACAGATTTTTGTCAATTTTTTCTTCACTTAAACTATTTTATTTTGCATTTTCTTTCTTTCTTTCTTTCTTTCTTTCTTTCTTTCTTTCTTTCTTTCTTTCTTTCTTTCTTTCTTTCTTTCTTCTTTCTTTCTTTCTTTCTTTCTTTCTTTCTTTCTTGTAACAAATTGAGATAATTTATCCTATTTTATGTTTTATTTTAGTTTAAATGTGCTGACTCAGTTTTTATTTTTTTGTAATTTTCCCAAATTTTTATTTAATATTTTATAGTTTTATTTAATTTATTTTAGTTTAATTTCAATTAATTTGTCATGTTTTGGATTTTATTTTATGTAGGTAATTTAAATTTTATCTAATTGCTTTTATGTCTTTGCTGTTGTTTGTTTTAATATGTGCATGCTTCTTATTATTATATATTTTTCACTTACCGATTTTTGTCAATTTTTTTCTCCATTTCAGATTTTTTTAATATTTTGTATATTTTTTCTTTCTTCCTTTTTTCACCAAGTTGAGATAATTAATTTTTGCTTTTACATTTAAAAAAAAAATAAAAATGTGCTAACCCTGGATGAGTTTGATCTGAACACAAAGATTTTCTCTTTGTGTTGTTTAATATTTTATGAATTGAAATTAAATTATAATAAATAAATTATAAAATCTTAAAGAAAAATGAGAAAATCACAAAAAAATAAATAAAACAAATAAAATAATGATTGGAAAATAAATGAGTTAAAAAAATGAAAACATAAGAAAAAATAATTAACTAAATAAATTATAAAATATTCAAGAAAAAATTTGAAAATTGCCAAAAATCAAAAAGGAATATCAAACTCATCCTGATCATGGATCTTCTTTAATAATAAATCTGGTTTTGACCGGTTCCTCTCCAGGTCTGATGGGTCCAGAGTGACGTCATGGCTCTGACGATCCCCCCGGTGAAGCTCAAGTGGCTGGAGCACCTGAACAGCTCCTGGATCACCGAGGACAGCGAGTCCATCGCCACCAGGGAGGGCGTGTCGGTGCTCTACTCCAAGCTGCTGGCCAACAAGGAGGCGGTCCTGCTGCCCCAGCAGGTTCTGTGTCTGAAGGGCCCCCAGCTGCCCGACTTTGAGCGCGAGTCCCTGTCCAGCGATGAGCAGGAGCACTACCTGGACGCCCTGCTGGGCAGCCAGCTGGCTCTGGCCAAGATGGTCTGCTCCGACTCCCCGTTCGCCGCCGCCCTGCGGAAGCGGGTCCTGGTGCTGCAGCGCATCTTCTACGCTCTGTCCAACAAGTACCACGACAAGGGCAAGGTCAAGCAGCAGCAGCACTCCCCGGAGAACAACTCGGGCTCGGCGGACCTCCATTCGGTAAGCGAGCGTCCCCGGTCCAGCACCGACGCCCTCATCGAGATGGGGGTCCGGACCGGCCTCAGCCTGCTGTTCGCTCTGCTCCGCCAGTCCTGGATGATGCCTCCTCCTCCGTGCCCCGGAGGAAGCCCCGGGGGCGGCATCAACCTCTGCAACGACGTCATCCACACCGCCATCGACGTGGTCAGCTCGCTGCCGCCGCTGTCGCTGGCCAACGAGAGCAAGATCCCCCCCATGGGTCTGGACTGCCTGGCCCAGGTCACCACCTTCCTGAAGGGGGTCACCATGCCCAACTCCGGGGCCGACGTCCTGGGCCGGAGGCTGGCCTCGGAGCTGCTGCTGGGCCTGGCCTCCCAGAGGGGCTCTCTGAGGTACCTGCTGGAGTGGATCGAGATGGCCTTAGCCGCCTCGGCCGTGGTCAGCAGCATGGAGCAGAACCAGACCCAGACCCAGACCCAGAACCAGAACCAGGAGGGCCTGATCGGCTACGACTGCTTCATGAACATCCTCATGCAGATGAGACGCTCTCTGGTGAGTCTGAAGCTCTGCACGTTTCACTCATTCTGCATTCTTTTTGGCATTTCGAACACATATTAATCTGTTTTATGCTAAATTTAAATCACTTTGGAACAATAATGAGTCATTTTCTAGATATCTAAAGTCTCTTTGGACATTTTCATCATTTTTTGAGTGATTCTGGACAAAGCTTTAAGTCATTTTAGACAAGTTATTTTGGATTTCTTTTGTGATTTAGAATCATTTTTGGGTTGTTTTGAACATGCTTGGACAAATTTGAAGTCATTCTAAGAGTAATTTTGGACTTTTTAAAATCACTGATCATTTATTGAGTTTTGTACAGATTTTGAGTAATTTTAGACATTTATTTGCATTCCGGACTGGTTTCAAGCCATTTCAGGGAAATTTAAAATCATTTTGGAATGTTTTTGAGTCATTGTCTAGATATTTAAAGTCTCTGGACATTTTTGGCCTTTTGAACAAGTTTTGAATGGTTCTGGACAAAGTTTTGAGTCATTTTAGACAAATCCTAAATCATTTTGGATAGTTTGTGGGTTATTTTTAACTTGTTTGGACAAATTTTAAGTCATTTTAAGAGTAATTTTGAACTTTTTTAAATCATTTGGATGATTTTTGAGTTGTTTTGTGCACAATTTGAATCGTGTCAGACTTTTTTTTGAATTTTGAACAGATTTTGAGTCATTTAATATTTTTTTGGGGCATTTTGATCAGATTTTAAGCCATTTTAGGCAAATTTTTAATCGCTTTGGAATAATTTTGAGTAATATTCTAGATAAGAAAAGTCTCTTTGGACAGTTTTAAGAGTCATTTTGTACATTTTCATCATTTTGTACATTTTTGAATGATTCTGCACAAAGGTTTGAGTCATTTTGGACAATTTGGGGGATATTCTTAACATGTTTGGACACATTTTAAGGCATTGTGAACAATTTCTGAGTAATTTTGGACTTTTTTGAGTCATTTGGACCTTTTTTGAGTTGTTTTGTACACATTTTGAGTCATGCCAGACATTTTTTTGCATTTTGAACAGGGTTTGAAACAGATTTGAGTCGTTATGGATTCTTTATTGGCATTTTGAACACATTTTAAGACATTTTGGGCACATTTTAATTAATTTTGGGACAATTTTGAGTAATATTTTAGATATCTGAAGTCTCTTTGGACACTTTTGGAGTCATTTTGCACATTTTCATCATTTTCAGCAGTATTTGAATGATTCTGAAGTTTGAGTCCTTTTGAACAAATCGTGGATGATTTTGGTTTCTTTTGTGATTTTCTTTTGTTAATTTTATGATTATTCTTAACATGTTTGGACAAATTTTAAGTAATTGTGAACAATTTCTGAGTGATTCTGTTCGAAGTTTTGAGTCATTTTGGGCAAATCTTGGGTCATTTTAGATGGAAATAGAGTCATTTTGTAAAGATTTGGAGAATTTTGAACACATTTTAATCCATTTTAGGTCATTTTGGAATATTTTTGTTTCTTTTAACACATATTGAATTACTGCTTACAACCGTTATCTTCATTCTGATTTTGCTGGTCTTCAACCACCAACTACGACCTACGACCAGTGGATTGAAGCTGTTTTTGGTCTCATTAATTTGTGTTTTTGATCATTTCAGGGCTCGTCAGCAGATCGCAGCCAGTGGAGGGAACCAACCAGGACCTCTGATGGCCTCTGTTCTTTATACGAAGCAGCTCTTTGTCTTTTTGAAGAAGTAAGAAGCTTTTTATCATTAGACTGAACATCCACGGTGCACAACTTTCTCCACAGTTCAGGTTTCTGTGCTGTTAGAAATATCTTCAGATGTTCAGGAGGTTTAATCTCTTCTTCTTCTCCTTCTTCTTCTTCTTCTCCTTCTTCTTCCTTTTCTTCTTCTCCTTCTTCTTCTTCCTTTTCTTCTTCTTCCTTTTCTTCTTCTTCTTTTTCTTTCTTTTCTTCTTCATCATCTTCCTTTTCTGCTTCTCCTTCTTCTTCCTTTTCTTCTTCTTTGTTTCTGTCTTTGTCTTCTCCTTCTCCTCCTCCTTCTTCTTCTTCCTTTTCTTCTTCTTCTTTTTCTTTCTTTTCTTCTTCATCTTCTTCCTTTTCTGCTTCTCCTTCTTCTTCCTTTTCTTCTTCTTCGTTTCTGTCTTTGTCTTCTCCTTCTCCTCCTCCTTCTTCTTCTTCTTCCTCTTCTTCTCCTTCCTCTTCTTCTCCTTCTCCTTCTCCTTCTTCTTCTCCTTCTCCTCCTCCTTCTTCTTCTTCTTCCTCTTCTTCTCCTTCCTCTTCTTCTTCTTCTCCTTCTTCTTCAGGTGTGTCGGATGGCATCAGATTACTCTCGGACCTGTGTGAGTCCGGACAGCATCCAGACGGGTGAAGCTCCCGTCGTATCAGAAACCTGTGAGGTTTACGTCTGGGGCAGCAACAGCAGCCACCAGCTGGTGGAAGGAACCCAGGAGAAGATCCTGCAGCCCAAGCTCGCCGCCAGCTTCGCCGACGCTCAGACGGTAAGAAAGTCATTAGTCTGCTGCAGAGAAACGTCTTCTTCTCTCACTCATCATCTTTATCTACTGATCCTGAGGTCGTCATGCGAGTTTCAGAAACTGTCTTGAAGTTTCAGAAGGACTCGTTCCAGGTTTAGAAGATCATTATCCTCCATCAATGAATGAACTGTTACACAAAGCATTTAAATCCAGATTTCACTGCTTCATCCTCACATCAAAGCTCTATTTATTATTGATGGAGACTCAGATGGAAAGACGGATAACATCCTGAGTTTATCTCCATCTCCAGTTACTTCCAGTTTTCTCTGAGGAGACAAACGAAGCCTTGTTATGAAGATATCAGCAGTTATGAATGCTAAACTTTCTATCAGTAGTCTGTTTGTTCTTTACTTCCACCAAAAGTTGTGTTCAGAGCAGCTGTTAGCAGCAGTCCGTCTGAAACTTCAAGACAATTTCTGAAACTTTCTATGTTTTTTGCCTTATTTTGGGCATTTTGCTTGGTTTTGTTCCCATTTTGTGTCTTCGTGGTCATTTTGTTCCACTTGATTTATGTCCTTTTTCATTTTAAACAACTTAGTTTCATTTTAATTTCATTTTTTGTCATTTTGTGACCATTTTGTACCATCTTTGTCATCATTTTGCATAGTTTCGTGTCACTTTGGGGTCATTTTGCATCTGTTAATGGTTGTTTTTGTCTCATTGTTGCTTGACTTTGTTCCCATTTTTTTGTCTTTATAATCATTTTGTCACTTTATTTATTCTTTTGATCTTTAAGTTTGTCTCTTTTTGTTAACGGTTGAGTAATATTATTTAGGGCTCAAACAGGTGACGTTTACTTTCCTAATTGATGCAGATTTGTACATTAGCAGCAAATGTAAAAGTGTATTTAACATATTTTATCCCAGACTTTAATGAATAATGTCGATCTCAGTGCTGATCTAAGTCATCATGGTTGTAATTTAGTCCATAATCGTGCAGCTTCAGAGATGTTTATTATAAACTGACCTGGATTCTGTCTGAAAGGTAGATTTTGTAGGCCTCTGAGTGATGCTGACTCAACCATCGTCTGGTTCCTCCCTACAGATTGAAGCCGGTCAGTACTGCACCTTCGTGATCTCGTCCGACGGTTCGGTCCGAGCCTGCGGGAAGGGAAGCTATGGCCGGCTGGGTCTCGGAGACTCCAACAACCAGTCCACGCTGAAGAAGCTCACCTTCGAGCCCCACCGAGCCATCAAGAAGGTCTCGTCGTCCAAAGGCTCGGACGGCCACACGCTGGCCTTCACCACCGAGGGCGAGGTGTTCAGCTGGGGCGACGGAGACTACGGAAAGCTGGGCCACGGCAACAGCTCCACCCAGAAGTACCCCAAGCTGATCCAGGGGCCGCTGCAGGGGAAGGTAGGCTTTAGCACAACCTCAGACATTATATATCACACATTGTCAGAGATTCATTAAAGGTCTTTTGGAAAAAAGACTAATTTTGTTGGTCAAAAATATGCAAACACCCACTTGAATTATCAGTTTTGATGATGTAGAAAGTTATAGTCATCAAATATGGTCCGAAATGGTTTAAAAGTTGCCCAAAAAGACTCAAAATTTGTCCTAAATGACTAAAAAGGTGTTGAAAATGATCTCAAACTTGTCCAAAATGAGTACAAATTGGCCCAATTGGTGCAAAACTATTCAAAACGTGTCCAAAATGACAAACATGTCCGAATTATCTCAGAAACGACTTGAGACCTGTCCAAAATAACTTTAAAAATGGTTAAAAATGGTTCAGAATTGTTCGGAAATGATTCAGTTATTGGTAAAGAATGGTTCCATCAGGCTAGAATGAAGGTTCTAGACTGGTCTCCCCAAAGTCCTGACTTAGACCCAAGTCTGTGGCAGAAAGAAAACAAATTTAGTTAAACTGCACCAATTCTGTCCAGAGGAGTCAAAGATAAACCGAACTAAGGTGGAAATGGACGAATATTAGCATTAGCATATGTATGTTTTTGACCTAACGGATTTCCAGAAGACCTTTAATAAATCTATTAAAGGACTAAAATACAGGATTGTTTTTATTGTGACAGATATTTGTGTGTTTGAATGATTGCAGAGTTCTAGGAGTCATTCTAAACTGAAGACTGTCATCATAAACATGGTCTTTACTAGTAAACGTTTGTTCATGCCTCTACATAACATGTTTATTATCCTTAGATGTGATGAAGCAACTCCTCAAAAATGATTAAAAAAACATCCAAAATGACTTAGAAGTGGTTCAAAATGACATAAAATTTGTCCTGAATGACTAAAATTGTGTTGATAAAGACGCAAACTTGTCCAAAATGAGAAAAACATTAGTCCAGAATGACAAAAAATTGTCCAAAATGGCTAGAAATTGTCCAAAATGGTTTAAAAGTTGCCACAAATTACTCAAAATTTGTCCTAAATAGCCAAAAAACTGTCCAAAATGACAAAAAATGGTCCAAAATGGCAAAAAAAAATTTCAAAAAGACTTAAAATGGGTCCAAAATGGTTAAATATTTGCCCAAAATCACTCAAAAATTGTCCAAAATGAATAAATATGTGTTGAAAATGACTCAGACTTGTCCAAAATGAGAAAAAGTAGTCCAGAATGACCAAAAAATGGTCCAAAATGGTCTAAAAATTCCTCAAAACCAGAACTGGTGCCGTTGAACGACATTTGTCGTCTTTCAGACTCAGACTCGAGTCAGTTGAATTGATAGTGTAATGATACCGCCACCTCCATGCCTGATGCTAGGTGTAGTGTTTTTGTTTGTGTGTTTTCAGCATGACCAACCATACTAATGTGTGTGTGTGTGTGTTGCAGGTGGTGGTTTGTGTGTCTGCAGGCTACAGACACAGCGCTGCAGTCAGTGAGGATGGAGAGTTGTACACCTGGGGAGAAGGAGACTTCGGCAGGTTAGGTAAGAAAAACCCTCAACAATAACAGTCTTTGTTTCTGGACAAAATGAGACACAATCTCTCGCTTTCTGCTCCTTACAGAGTCCAGTCCAGACTTTTAGTCCCTCCTTTCCTTCAGTTTGGGACATGGACGTTATTTTGTCCTTCTGAACAGATTCCAAGTGATTTTAAACAATTCGCGAGTCATTCCAGACAAGTCATTTTGAACATCTTTGAAGCAATTTAAGGTTAATTTTGGATCACTTTGGAGTCATTTTGTACAAAATTTATGTCTTTTGAGTAATTCTAGGCTTTCGTTGTTTTCAATACATTTCTCGTCATTTTGGACAAATTGTAAATCATTTGGACAAGTTTTGAGCTGTTTGGTACAAATTTTGACAGATTTTTGGTAATTTTGAACACATTCAAGCCATTTTAGTCAAATTGTAAGTTGTTTTGGATCATTTTTGAGTTGATTTGTAGATGTGCCAAGTCTCTTTGGACAACTTTTGAGTCATTTTGGACATTTTTGTCATTGTCAACGCATTTGGAATCGCTGAGGACAAATATTGAAGTCATTTGGATTTTGTTGGTCATTTTAAACACATTTTGAATAAGTTTGGACAAATTTTTCGTCATTTTGTACAAATGTTTTGAGTCACTGTGGACAAGTTTAAAGTTATTTTACACAAATATTGAGTCATTTTTGTTGAATTGTTCAACTGACAAACATTTTTCCAAAAATTTGAGTCATTTTAAATCACTTAGCTTATAAAATAATAATAATGATTCATGTGATTTTGGCCATTAAAGCATAGAAACATGTTCCATTAAATAACCCAGTAAATATTCAGTGTTGAAGCTCCCAACATTTGTGATCTCCAACCATAAACTTCCCTATTTCTGCTGATCAGACGCTCCTCAGGTGTGTTTTCTCACCGTTTAATCGGAGTTTTCTCACAGATTCTTGACCTACTTCTGCGTAGTTTCAACAAGTTTCATCAGGGCGTTGACATTTATCTAAACTTTCCGTTGACAGATGTGTTTCTTCAGGCTTCAGCTTTGAGGGACTCAAATACCAGAATGTCAGGATGAAGACATTTTTACATATTAGAGCACAAAAACCTTTTCCAGTCGACCCCAAAGTCAAATAAAAGACGTGTGAATGTGGACAAAGTGGAGCTCTTTAACTGATTTAATATTCTGGTGTCGTGCAAACACTTGAATGGAAACAATCTGCAAGATGAGTTTATGTTATGTTGGATGAAATGAAACTCATTTTTTGAGTAATGTTGAAAAAAATTACACAATTTTCCACCTGTTTTTGTTTCAGTCTTTTTTTAAATTTACAGTCAGCTTGTTTTATTTACAATTTCACTAAATATTATCTTTAATAAACTGGTAAAAAAAAAAAAAAAACGGATTACCATTATTTAATCTTTAATATACATAATTTTTCTTGCAAATAATGGCAAATGTCTTTAATACAGCAATATGTTTTTGCTAAATTAAATAAAAAGTAAATTATAAGTCTTTTTTCACATTTTTGATTTGTTTTACATATTTGTGAGTCATTTTGGACAAATTCAGATTAGTTTTTTCACATTTTTGGGTCATTTTGGACAATTTTCGAGTCCATCTGCGTAGTTTTTTAGTCATTTTGTCCAAATCTTGAGTCAGTTTTGATTATTTTTGTAATTTTGACCTCATTTTAAGTCATTTTGTACAATTTTTGAGTCATTCTTATCAAGTTTTGAGTCCTTTCTGGTGACTTGGATAATTTTTGAATCATTTGAACAACTATTAAGTCATTTTAGAATTTATTTGTCATTTTGGTGAAAGTTTGAATTTTTTTGCACAATTTTTGAGTAATTTTAAGCAAATTTTGAATCATTTTGTTCTAGCTTTATGTCGTTTTGGATTTTTTTTTGGTTCCTTTTTTATGATTTGGACAAGCCTTGTGTCCTGAAGACAAATGTTAAATCATTTCAGATAATATTTGACTAATTCTAGACAAATTTTAAATTATTTCAATCAGTTTTTGAGTCATTTTTTCCAAATCTTGAGCCAGTTTTGATTATTTTTGTAATTTTGACATTGTTTTAAGTCATTTTGTGCAGTTGAATCATTCTTAACAAGTTTTGAGACCTTTCTTGTGAATTTTTTGACATTTTTTTTAGTCATTTGAACAACTATTGAGTCATTTTGGAATTTATTTGTCATTTTGCAGAATATTTAAATTTTATGCACAATTTTTGAGTAATTTTAATCAAATTTTGAATAATATTATTCTAAATTTAAGTCATTTTAGATATTTTTTTGGTCATTTTGGACAATTTGACCAAATGCTGAGTCATTTAAGACAATATTTGACTAATTCTGGACAATTTTTTAATTATTTCGGACAGTTTTTGAGTCATTTTGTCCAAATCTTGAGTCATTTAGGATTTTTTTTGTTCATTTTTACACATTTCAAGTCATTGTGTACAAATCTTTATTTTAATAATTTTTTTAGTCAGTGTGTTTTTTAGAATTTCACTAAATATTATCTTTGGTAAAAAATATTTACTTTTATTCAATCCTTAATATACATAATTATTCTGACAAATAATGGCAAATATCTTTAAAACAACAATACCGTCTCCTTAACTAAAGCAGTAAAAATTAAAAACTTTTATGGTCAAATGTTAGAAATGAGCCAATTACCATTTTATATAAATAACAATTTATTAATGTGGACATTATGTATAGATTTGGCCAGCTTTATTATTTTTTTAATATAGTCAACTATATTAACTATATATTAAATCAGTGCTTTTCTGGGATTTTACTAAATATTTTCTCCCCAAAGTGTGTAAAATCTGTCAAATAACAATTATTTACTATTCTTTAATCCTTATGATGGCTAATTTGTAGAAAATGATCATGTTATAATTATATACAATTTATATTGTTGTTTTTTGTGTATATAATATAATTTTCTTAAAATTAATTTTATATAATTTTTTTTTTTAATTCTCAAAAAGAAATCACAAAATTTGTTTGATTTACAGAATAACAAATCAAAGCCTCTATTCTATTCTGGTGCTAACAGCAACATGTTTTACATTGAGGTGATACCGTCGGCTTGAAGTGACGCAGTGATCAGAAAACTATTTGTTGGACAATTTACACACAACCAGGCTTTTATCCAAGCTGCCATCAGGCAGGCAGTAATATCGTTAGTATTTTTAATGCTTTATTTTCGCAGCTTTATGAAATGAACTTTTCTACAGAGACTGTGGATTTCCAGGAGCCCTGTGGTGACCTCCTGGTGATGTTTATTTCCAGTTTACGGTGTAAACAGCCTGACGTTTGTGTGTGTTTCTGTGGATCCAGGTCACGGCGACAGCAACAGCAGAAACATTCCCACTCTGGTCAAAGACATCAGCAACGTTGGAGAAGTTTCCTGTGGAAGTTCTCACACCATCGCCCTGTCCAAGGACGGAAGAACCGTCTGGTCCTTTGGAGGAGGAGACAACGGTGTGTTTATCTGCATTAACGGCTGTTTTCATGGAGTAAAACACTGAATTTTAGGGTTTAAAATACTCATTCTGATTACTGGATGTTTCCAGGTTTATTACAGCCCATAAATGTTGTAGTTTAGTGTGTTCCAGTGTGTTTTCTGTCATTTTGCCGACTAAAATGTGAATAAATGATCAATCCGTGTGTCGTCCTGCAGGTAAACTGGGTCACGGTGACACTAACAGAGTCTACAAACCGAAGGTGGTGGAGGCGCTGCAGGGGATGTTCATCAGGAAAGTGTGTGCAGGAAGTCAGTCGTCTCTGGCCTTAACCTCTACAGGACAGGTAGGACGTTACTCACCTGTAGATTCATTAATATTAACCTCTATAATACAGGTAGGACGTTATTCACCTGTAGATTCATTAATATTAACCTCTATAATACAGGTAGGACGTTATTCACCTGTAGATTCATTAATATTAACCTCTATAATACAGGTAGGACGTTATTCACCTGTAGATTCATTAATATTAACCTCTATAATACAGGTAGGACGTTATTCACCTGTAGATTCATTAATATTAACCTCTATAATACAGGTAGGACGTTATTCACCTGTAGATTCATTAATATTAACCTCTATAATACAGGTAGGACGTTATTCACCTGTAGATTCATTAATATTAACCTCTATAATACAGGTAGGACGTTATTCACCTGTAGATTCATTAATATTAACCTCTATAATACAGGTAGGACGTTATTCACCTGTAGATTCATTAATATTAACCTCGTTATTCACCTTTCAGAGTGCTTAGTATATTTGCTGTAATATTTGGTCTTTTTGGTTCACTTTTTTCATCATTCTGCATAAATGTTAAGCTGTTGTGGACATTTTTTGTCATTTCAAACAACCCCTCATGTCATTTTGGACAAATTCAAATTTGTTTTTTCACGTTTTTGACTCATTTCTGACCTGTTTTGGTGTTGTGAATACAATTGTGAGTCAATTCATACACATTTCAAGTCAATTTTCACATTTTGAGCTAGTTTAGACAAATTATGAGTCATTTTTTGACATTTTACTGTCATTTTGGACAAATGGTAAGTTATCTTTTACGTTTTTGAGTAATTTTGGACATTTTTTGTCATCTTGAATTCATTTAGAGTCACTTTGGACAAATTATGATTTGGTTTTTTTACATTTTTGTGTCAGTTTGGACAAATCTTAAGTCAATTTTGATTATTTTTGTAATTTTTACCACATTTTAAGTCATGTTTGTACAATTTTGAATCATTCTTAACAAGTTTTTATTCCTAAAGAAACATATCTGGTGATTTTTTTGACAATTTATGAGTCGTTTGTACAACTACTAGGTCATTATAGAATTTATTTGTCATTTTGGACAATGTTTGAGTGTTCTGCACAATTTCTGAGTAACTTTGATCAAATTTTGAGTCATTTTGTTCTAAGCTTAAATAATTTTTAAAATTTTTGACACATTTCAAGTCTTTTTGTCCAAACCTTAAGTCATTTAGAAAGTTTTATTGTCATTTCTGACGACGTGGAGCGTTAAAACTTCCTCTACCAGACCAGATCCAGACCAAAACTAAAATACTTTACAGGGTGAATAGCAGAACTCCTCTACTAACCCTGAGTCCCGTTATTCCAGGTCTACTAACCCTGAGTCCCGTTATTCCAGGTCTACTAACCCTGAGTCCCGTTATTCCAGGTCTACTAACCCTGAGTCCCGTTATTCCAGGTCTACTAACCCTGAGTCCCGTTATTCCAGGTCTACTAACCCTGACCTCCTGTTGTTTCCCGTTATTCCAGGTCTACTAACCCTGAGTCCCGTTATTCCAGGTCTACTAACCCTGACCTCCTGTTGTTTCCCGTTATTCCAGGTCTACTAACCCTGAGTCCCGTTATTCCAGGTCTACTAACCCTGAGTCCCGTTATTCCAGGTCTACTAACCCTGACCTCCTGTTGTTTCCCGTTATTCCAGGTCTGCTAACCCTGACCTCCTGTTGTTTCCCGTTATTCCAGGTCTGCTAACCCTGACCTCCTGTTGTTTCCCGTTATTCCAGGTCTACTAACCCTGAGTCCCGTTATTCCAGGTCTACTAACCCTGACCTCCTGTTGTTTCCCGTTATTCCAGGTCTACTAACCCTGAGTCCCATTATTCCAGGTCTACTAACCCTGAGTCCCGTTATTCCAGGTCTACTAACCCTGACCTCCTGTTGTTTCCCATTATTCCAGGTCTACTAACCCTGACCTCCTGTTGTTTCCCGTTATTCCAGGTCTGCTAACCCTGACCTCCTGTTGTTTCCCGTTATTCCAGGTCTACTAACCCTGACCTCCTGTTGTTTCCCGTTATTCCAGGTCTACTAACCCTGAGTCCCGTTATTCCAGGTCTACTAACCCTGACCTCCTGTTGTTTCCCGTTATTCCAGGTCTACTAACCCTGACCTCCTGTTGTTTCCCGTTATTCCAGGTCTACTAACCCTGAGTCCCGTTATTCCAGGTCTACTAACCCTGACCTCCTGTTGTTTCCCGTTATTCCAGGTCTACTAACCCTGACCTCCTGTTGTTTCCCGTTATTCCAGGTCTACTAACCCTGAGTCCCGTTATTCCAGGTCTACTAACCCTGAGTCCCGTTATTCCAGGTCTACTAACCCTGAGTCCCGTTATTCCAGGTCTACTAACCCTGACCTCCTGTTGTTTCCCGTTATTCCAGGTCTACTAACCCTGACCTCCTGTTGTTTCCCGTTATTCCAGGTCTACTAACCCTGACCTCCTGTTGTTTCCCGTTATTCCAGGTCTACTAACCCTGACCTCCTGTTGTTTCCCGTTATTCCAGGTCTACTAACCCTGAGTCCCGTTATTCCAGGTCTACTAACCCTGACCTCCTGTTGTTTCCCGTTATTCCAGGTCTACTAACCCTGAGTCCCGTTATTCCAGGTCTACTAACCCTGAGTCCCGTTATTCCAGGTCTACTAACCCTGACCTCCTGTTGTTTCCCGTTATTCCAGGTCTGCTAACCCTGACCTCCTGTTGTTTCCCGTTATTCCAGGTCTGCTAACCCTGACCTCCTGTTGTTTCCCGTTATTCCAGGTCTACTAACCCTGAGTCCCGTTATTCCAGGTCTACTAACCCTGACCTCCTGTTGTTTCCCGTTATTCCAGGTCTACTAACCCTGAGTCCCATTATTCCAGGTCTACTAACCCTGAGTCCCGTTATTCCAGGTCTACTAACCCTGACCTCCTGTTGTTTCCCATTATTCCAGGTCTACTAACCCTGACCTCCTGTTGTTTCCCGTTATTCCAGGTCTGCTAACCCTGACCTCCTGTTGTTTCCCGTTATTCCAGGTCTACTAACCCTGACCTCCTGTTGTTTCCCGTTATTCCAGGTCTACTAACCCTGAGTCCCGTTATTCCAGGTCTACTAACCCTGACCTCCTGTTGTTTCCCGTTATTCCAGGTCTACTAACCCTGACCTCCTGTTGTTTCCCGTTATTCCAGGTCTACTAACCCTGAGTCCCGTTATTCCAGGTCTACTAACCCTGACCTCCTGTTGTTTCCCGTTATTCCAGGTCTACTAACCCTGACCTCCTGTTGTTTCCCGTTATTCCAGGTCTACTAACCCTGAGTCCCGTTATTCCAGGTCTACTAACCCTGAGTCCCGTTATTCCAGGTCTACTAACCCTGAGTCCCGTTATTCCAGGTCTACTAACCCTGACCTCCTGTTGTTTCCCGTTATTCCAGGTCTACTAACCCTGACCTCCTGTTGTTTCCCGTTATTCCAGGTCTACTAACCCTGACCTCCTGTTGTTTCCCGTTATTCCAGGTCTACTAACCCTGACCTCCTGTTGTTTCCCGTTATTCCAGGTCTACTAACCCTGAGTCCCGTTATTCCAGGTCTACTAACCCTGACCTCCTGTTGTTTCCCGTTATTCCAGGTCTACGCCTGGGGCTGTGGCGCTTGTCTCGGCTGTGGATCTTCGGAGGCCACGGCTCTCAGACCCAAACTGATCGAGGAGCTGGCGACCACCAGAGTGGTGGACATCTCCATCGGAGACAGTCACTGTCTGGCTCTGTCCCACGGTAGGTCATTTCATTATCTGTTAGATTATAACCATATAAACCATAAATATAAATCTGTAAACCAGGAACAGCTGCTGACTCAGCAGAACACAGCAGTAAAACTATAAACCCGTAAATAGGCAGAATATTAACTGTTCAACACATTTTATATTCTGCTGTCAGAAACATTTACCTCATTTTGGTTCATTTTAAAGCTCTGCAGCTTTGCTCTGAGACAAACTCACATTAGAAGTCGTTTTTATCACTTTTCTGAGCCATTTTGGACAAATTTTAAGTCATATCACATTTTTGAATCATTTTGGACAAATACAAAGTTGTTTTTTGACATTTTTGGGTCACTTTGGACCTTTTTTGTTGTTTGAGATACATTTAGAGTTGTTTTAGACTAATTATAAGTCTTCTTTGCCTTTTTGAGTAATCTGGAACAAATTCAAAGTCAGTTTTCACATTCTCTAAAGCATGGAATATAATTTAAATTCAGCTTTAAGATGTGATATTCTGGTTTCTATCCTCAGATAACGAGGTGTATGCCTGGGGGAACAACTCCATGGGTCAGTGCGGTCAGGGGAACTCCACCGGTCCCATCACCAAACCCAAGAAGGTGGTCGGTCTGGATGGAGTGGCCATCCAGCAGATCTCTGCAGGAACCTCCCACAGCCTGGCCTGGACCGCCCTGCCCCGAGACAGGTGAGTCCTACTGGACAGGTAGCTATGGTTCTACAGGTAACGGGTACTACCAGCCTGACCTGGACAGGTGAGTTCTACAGGTAGCTACAGGTCGTTCAGCAGGTCCTACAGCAGGTTCTACAGCAGGTTCTATAGCAGGTCCTACAGCAGGTCCTACAGCAGGTCCTACAGCAGGTCCTACAGCAGGTTCTACAGCAGGTTCTGCAGGTAGCTACAGGTCCTACAGCAGGTTCTGCAGGTAGCTACGGGTCCTACAGCAGGTTCTATAGCAGGTCCTACAGCAGGTCCTACAGTAGGTCCTACAGCAGGTCCTACAGCAGGTTCTACAGCAGGTTCTGCAGGTAGCTACAGGTCCTACAGCAGGTTCTGCAGGTAGCTACGGGTCCTACAGCAGGTCCTACAGCAGGTCCTACAGTAGGTCCTACAGCAGGTTCTACAGCAGGTTCTGCAGGTAGCTACAGGTCCTACAGCAGGTTCTGCAGGTAGCTACAGGTCCTACAGCAGGTTCTACAGCAGGTCCTACAGCAGGTTCTACAGCAGGTCCTACAGTAGGTCCTACAGCAGGTTCTACAGGTAGCTACAGGTTCTACAGCAGGTTCTACAGCAGGTCCTACAGCAGGTTCTATAGCAGGTCCTACAGCAGGTTTTACAGCAGGTCCTACAGCAGGTTCTACAGCAGGTCCTACAGCAGGTCCTACAGCAGGTTCTACAGGTAGCTACAGGTTCTACAGCAGGTCCTACAGCAGGTCCTACAGCAGGTCCTACAGCAGGTTCTACAGGTAGCTACAGGTTCTACAGCAGGTCCTACAGCAGGTTCTACAGGTAGCTACAGGTTCTACAGCAGGACCTACAGCAGGTCTTACAGCAGGTTCTACAGGTAGCTACAGGTTCTACAGCAGGTTCTACAGCAGGTCCTACAGCAGGTTCTATAGCAGGTCCTACAGCAGGTTTTACAGCAGGTCCTACAGCAGGTTCTACAGCAGGTCCTACAGCAGGTTCTACAGCAGGTTCTACAGCAGGTCCTACAGCAGGTCCTACAGCAGGTTCTACAGGTAGCTACAGGTTCTACAGCAGGTTCTACAGCAGGTCCTACAGCAGGTTTTACAGCAGGTTCTACAGCAGGTCCTACAGCAGGTCCTACAGCAGGTCCTACAGCAGGTTCTTCAGGTAGCTACAGGTTCTACAGCAGGTCCTACAGCAGGTTTTACAGCAGGTCCTACAGCAGGTCCTACAGCAGGTTTTACAGCAGGTCCTACAGCAGGTTCTACAGCAGGTCCTACAGCAGGTTCTACAGCAGGTTCTACAGCAGGTTCTACAGCAGGTCCTACAGCAGGTTCTTCAGGTAGCTACAGGTTCTACAGCAGGTCCTACAGCAGGTTTTACAGGTAGCTACAGGTTTTACAGCAGGTCCTACAGCAGGTTCTACAGGTAGCTACAGGTCCTACAGCAGGTCCTACAGCAGGTCCTACAGCAGGTCCTACAGCAGGTCCTTCAGCAGGTTCTACAGCAGGTCCTACAGCAGGTTCTACAGCAGGTCCTACAGCAGGTTCTACAGCAGGTCCTACAGCAGGTCCTACAGCAGGTCCTTCAGCAGGTTCTACAGCAGGTTCTACAGCAGGTTCTACAGCAGGTCCTACAGCAGGTTCTTCAGGTAGCTACAGGTCCTACAGCAGGTCCTACAGCAGGTTCTACAGCAGGTCCTACAGCAGGTCCTACAGCAGGTCCTTCAGCAGGTTCTACAGCAGGTTCTACAGCAGGTTCTACAGCAGGTCCTACAGCAGGTTCTTCAGGTAGCTACAGGTCCTACAGCAGGTCCTACAGCAGGTTCTACAGCAGGTCTTCTGGAGGCTGAAGGTCAGCGCTGATGGAACAACCGCTGGAGTCAATAAAAAGTTGTGCAACTGAAGCCAAAGGGCAGAAAGCAGAAATACAGACGGAGAAGTTCAGAACCAGAGGAAAGGTGACCAAAGTATTTATAGATCATCTAACAGACCGGAGTTTATTTTAGGTCAAAGTTGAGTTTACCTACAACTCCTGGTGACTAGAGCTGCTCCAAGAAAGAGAAAGAGAAAAAAATACGAAAATGAAGATGTTTTTGCCAAAGAAATCAAATTTTAAGTCATTTTATCACATTTTTTAGTCACTTTGAACAAATTCAGAGTAATTTTTCTTCTGTCTTTTTTAACCGTTTTGGACAAATTTCAAGTAAACTTTCACATTTTGAGTCAATGTGCACAAATTTTAATATTTTTTTCCACTAATTTTCGAGCCATTTTGGACACATCTTAAGTAATTTCATCACAGTATTGAGTCATTTTGGACGTTTTTGTCATTTTAAATACATTTAGACTCATTTTGGACACATTTTAAGTCATTTTTCCACATTTCTGAGTTATTTTGGTAAAAATTGAAGTCATTTTTGAGCAATTTCGTCCAATTTCAAGTCAATCTTCACATTTTTTAAGTCAATCTGGACAAATTCTAAGTTATGTTTTTTACATTTTTGAGCAATTGGGAAAAATTCAGTGTTTCATATTTTTGGACAAATTGAAATCATTTTTTTCATTTTTGAATCATTGTTGGACAAATTCTGTCGTCGTTTTTCCAAAATTTTAAGTCAGTTTCCACATTCACACATTTCACAATGTTTTTTAGAGCTATATTGGTTCCAGATTTTTCACTTCCTGCTGCTTCTGTGGTAACTCTGTGTTCTCTGGTCCATCTTTACGAGTCCTCTGGCTGTATGAATCTGAAGGATCAGGACTCTGCTGGAGGGTTTTTAATGTTTCCTGCTTCCTGTCCTCCAGGCAGGTGGTGGCCTGGCATCGTCCTTACTGTGTGGATCTGGAGGAGAGCACCTTCTCTCACCTGCGCTCCTTCCTGGAGCGATACTGTGACGGCATCAACAGTGAAGTTCCTCCTCTGCCCTTCCCCTCGTCCAGGTGAGACACCGAGGATAGACTAACCTGGGAAATAAAATATGATTACACTTTCTTTAGTCTTCTGCAGAAATGTTGTTTTGTTTCTGAGCTCCTGAATCCCATAATCTGAATTATAATAACTATAATATTTATTCTGGGATGTCTGCAGGGAGCACCATAACTTCCTGAAGTTGTGCCTTCGCCTCTTGTCCAATCACCTGGCTCTGGCCCTGGCGGGGGGCGTGGCCACCAGCATCCTGGGTCGCCAGGCGAGGCCTCTGAGGAACCTCCTGTTCAGACTGATGGACTCGTCGGTGCCGGACGAGATCCAGGAGGTGAGAGAAGATTCTGGGATTCTGCTTGGATCAGATTATCTTCTGATATTTTAACAGCTAAAATTTCACCAACATCTCAATAAACATCCAACTGTAAAGTTCATGCGTCACTTTTCCATTCAGGTGGTGATCTAGACTCTGTAGATAAAGTTGATGTTTGTGATTTTCCCTCCAGGCGGTGATCGAGACTCTGTCGGTCGGAGCCACCATGCTGCTGCCTCCACTGAGGGAGAGGATGGAGCTGCTTCACTCTCTGCTGCCTCAAGGACCAGACCGATGGGAGAGTCTCTCCAAAGGACAGGTAGGACACACCTGGAACAGAAGCAGACCATAGCTAGCTGTCAGGGGTTGGATGGATGGATGGATGGATGGATGGGATGGGTGGATGGATGTGTAGTGACTTTACCTGTAGTCACTGAGGTGGCAGTTGGTATCTGATGCGTGCAGCTTCAAATTAACAGTGTTTCTGCTCGGTTGTATTTGATGTTCCATTTATTGACAGCAGTTGCAGGTAAGTCACCATTCAGTCCATACATTAAGTTTCCAATAAACCAAAAATACACAACTTGACAACATTCACCTGCTTGACACGGTGTTTAGCACGGTGGAAAACTGTTCGGCTTCATTCTCAAAGTGCACACCTGCATTCAGTCATTCATTAGCCGTTATATATGCAGTCCACTCCCTACAGTGGACAACCCCGTGGCTCCTAAAGCCACACCCACACAGTCATACCCACACTCAGAATAATCAAAATGAAGACATCATATTTTGGCTCCAACAGGATGGATGGATGGATGGATGGATGGATGGATGCTTGATTTTATTGAGCAAACATGTGCTATGCTCACTGGGTTATTAGAAAGAATGTTTTTTTGGTGAACAGACGACAGGAAGTAGTTTTCATTGAACTCTATACAGAGTTTTGTACGTTTTTTCGATCTTTTACCACAGACATAAAGTGTCACAGGTCAGTTAGTTTTCACAGAACCAATGATAAAGTAAAAGTTGTGGTTGTCAGTCTGACTGGTGTAACCTCTGGAGAACTCCTGGTTCTCCGTCTTCAGAGAACGTTCCACACCAGCAGAGAAGTGAGTTCTATTTGGACGTTCAGTAAAGCTGTTCTAATGAGATCTGGATGTTTGAGCTGCTTACATCACACAGTTTCCTGCTTTCAACGTCGACACAACGTTTATGTTCTGACTTATTCTGTAACCGAACATCGACTCAAACACTGAATATCTTTATTTACCCGACAGAAACAGTTCAAACTGTTTGTTTACTAAATGCTGAACTCTTTTCCTAAAACTCTTTATATAGAAACATGAGTTGGTCACATTTTGTTGGTTCACATCAACATTTTCAGCACAAATCCTTTAGAAACTGACTCAAGGATTTGTTTAAAATCTATACGTATAAATAAATAAATGAGTGATTATAACGAGAAAGAAAATAACATTATTCCTATATAATCTATTATTCTTCTTACTTTAAATAATAAAAATAACAATAATATTTATTATTTTTAAATAATTATATATTTAATATTTGTTATTATCTAATAATAATAATAATAATAATAATAATAATAATAATAATAATAATAATAATAGATTATTATTACAATTTGTGGATTTTTGTTTTGTTATCTACTTTTGTAAATTTTGTATTTTTCTTAGTAGGTTTCTGTGGACTTTTAAAAGAAAGACTCAGTTGTAGTTTATTAATAAAGTAATAACTCACAGTTTAATGGTTTCCTGTTTTTGTTGTATGGAAATATGATTTTTGTGTACGGTTACTTTGTTAATCCTGAAAGAAATTGTTTCTCCAGATGTTGTTTAGAAAACTAAATTACAGAAACAGAATGAATGATAGAAAAGCAGCAACATAAAGGTCCAAAACATCCTGAAAATTAAACTAAGTGAGCTAAAATAAGACTAGAACAGAAAAAGTGTTGAACTGTCTGTACTTTAATGTTTTATTTTTGTGATTAGCATGAAGGACTAGCCTGGTTCCTGGCTATAGCTAACCTGATTGTTGGTATTTCTGTGTTTCTAACTGATCTATAACTAACCTGATTGTTGGTGTTTCTGTGCTTATAATTTATCTATAACCTGTTGGTGTTTCTGTGTTTATATATAACTGATCTATAACTAACCTGATTGTTGGTGTTTCTGTGTTTATATGTAATTGATCTATAACTAACCTGATTGTTGGTGTTTCTGTGTTTATAACTGATCTATAACTAACCTGATTGTTGGTGTTTCTGTGTTTATAACTGATCTATAACTAACCTGATTGTTGGTGTTTCTGTGTTTATAATTGATCTATAACTAACCTGATTGTTGGTGTTTCTGTGTTTATATGTAATTGATCTATAACTAACCTGATTGTTGGTGTTTCTGTGTTTATAACTGATCTATAACTAACCTGATTGTTGGTGTTTCTGTGTTTATAACTGATCTATAACTAACCTGAACGTTGGTGTTTCTGTGTTTCTAACTGATCTGTAACTAACCTGATTGTTGGTGTTTCTGTGTTTATATATAATTTATCTATAACCTGTTGGTGTTTCTGTGTTTATAATTGATCTATAACTAACCTGAACGTTGGTGTTTCTGTGTTTATATATAACTGATCTATAACTAACCTGATTGTTGGTGTTTCTGTGTTTCTAACTGATCTGTAACTAACCTGATTGTTGGTGTTTCTGTGTTTCTAACTGATCTGTAACTAACCTGGTTTCTTGGCTCTCGTCCTCCCAGCGGATGCAGCTGGACATCATCCTGACCAGCCTCCAGGACCACACCCACGTGGCCTCCCTGCTGGGCTACAGCTCTCCGGCCGACGGACCCGAGGTTCTGTCCTCCGGTCAGACCTTCACGGCGTCTCCAGACCCAAACTACAGCAGCACCACGGGACACCCGGACACCCACCTGGCCGAGATCCTGATGAAGACGCTGCTCAGGAACCTGGGCTTCTACACCGTGAGTTCCTCACCATCGTCATCGTAATAAAGCTGAGTTTTATGGAGCGATAAAATGGATAAACGTCAAAAGACAATCTAGAGGGTCGTACCATCTCAAATCATGCATTTGTTTGGAAAGATTTCTGCAATAATCTAGATATTTATAAAGATAAATAATAAACAGATGTTAGTTTTTAAATCCCTGCACTGACAATAAATAGGCATGAGGAAGACACACTCCATCTTTAGGTTCTGTTATGTTTCATTTTCATCTTTGTAATGCAGTTTATTTTCATTTCAATCTCTATTTTTTGGTTATTTTTATGGTCCTTGCATGCTTCTAGATTTATTTAAAGTCTTTATTTTTGCCTTTTGTTAAAATCCTACCTAGCATAATTCCACTTAGGCTCTAGTTTAATACAGAAATGTAGAGAAAGGGTAATTCCATTTGAAATATGCACATTTTTAGAACAATTTCTGCAACAATTTCTAAAATCCAGATATTTATGAAAATAAATAACAGCCAGGCGTTAGTTCTTTGTTTGCCAGACTCAAAAGCAAGTTTGGTTTTCTATTTTGTAGTGCTTTTTCTGACTAATTTTAACTGGATTTTGAATTTGTTTTAATTATTCTTATATGTTCCTTTGCTTTTAAGACATTTTTTTTTAAACAATTGTCTCAAACTTGTACTTTGCAGAAGTCCATCTAATGTCTTGTTTTACACAGAAATGAAGGAAAATAATTATTTAGCCTTAAATGATCAACTTTTTAGAACAATTTCTGCACTAATTTTGAAAACATGAGTAATTATAAAGATAAATAACAGCCAGGTGTTAGTTTTTAGTTCCCTGGACTCACAGTTGGCTGTGATAAAAAATATATGTGATATAAATAAATAAAAATACAAACAAGAAGGCATCTAAAGTAAAATATTTGCCTCCATGTTTATTTAAAATCTTTGTAGAAAAATGGTTATTTAACCTCAAATCATCAACATTTTTGTATCATAAACAATAGATATTTAAAATTGCATATTTAAAAAATGAATCAGGTTTTAGTTTGTCATATAAATTATTATCTGAGATAATGTTTTAAAAAAAAAAAAAAAAAAATTTTCAATGGCCAATTTCAGGACGTTGCTGAAAAGTGTGTCGACTGGAAATTTTTCTAAATTTTATCTCAGAAATTCTCTGATTCTTAAAACTAAAATGTCACAGAAACCTTTATAAATATTCAGATTTTGCACTGTAAAAAGTTCAGACAGTTGAGCAGAAATTCTTCTTTCAAAATTTGAGATGAAATGACCAAAAGAAAACAACAACCAGAAGTTAGCTTCCTGCACTTTCAGGTGTGGACTGATGTTTTTATTCCATTTTATTGATCGTTCTTGGTTATTGGTAGTTTGCAGGACATTTCTGTTGTCTTGTTCCGGGTGTAGTCAGCTCTACGTACTCTGGTCGAGCAGGAACGATGTGATTTTGTATAAAATATCTGGTCTCTGTGCGTTTGTGTTTCAGGACCAGGCGTTCGGTGAGCTGGAGAAGAACAGCGACAAACTGCAGCAGGGAACTTCTTCCTCCGACAGCAGCCAACCGGCTCACCTCCACCAGCTGCTGTGTTCGCTGCAGAAACAGCTGCTGGCTTATTGTCACATCAACTCAGTTACAGAGGTACAGAAACACTCAAACACCAGGAAAATAACAGAAAAAATACAGGAAGGAAGAGTCAATGACAGGAAATACAGGATGGATGGATGGATGGATGGATGGTTGGATGGATGGATGGATGGATGATGGATGGATGGATGGATGGATGATGGTTGGATGGATGGATGGATGGCTGGATGATGGTTGGATGGATGGATGGCTGGATAGATGGATGGATGGATGGCTGGATGATGGTTGGATGGATGATGGATGGATGATGGATGGTTGGTTGGTTGGTTGGATGGATGGATGATGGATGGATGGATGGTTGGTTGGTTGGTTGGATGGATGATGGATGGATGGATGGATGGATGGATGGATGATGGATGGATGGATGGATGGATGGTTGGATGGATGATGGATGGATGGATGGATGGATGGTTGGTTGGATGGATGGATGGTTGGATGGATGGATGATGGATGGATGGATGATGGATGGATGGTTGGATGGATGATGGTTGGATGGATGATGGATGGATGGATGGATGGATGATGGATGAATGATGGATGGATGGATGAATGGATGGATGGTTGGATGGATGGTTGGTTGGTTGGATGGATGGATGGTTGGATGGATGGATGATGGATGGATGGATGATGGATGAATGATGGATGGATGAATGGATGGATGGTTGGATGGATGGATGGATGGATGGTTGGATGGATGGATGGATGGATGGTTGGTTGGTTGGATGGATGGATGGATGGATGGATGGATAAATGGATGGAACACAGAAAGATGTCGTGTTTCTCCAGAGGGGTCATGTGATCACATTAAAACATATGATGATGTTCATGTCATTCCAGATTTCACACGCTTCTTTTAAATGGTAGTAAAATGACGTTAAACTCCGGTTTGAGTCTTTTTTTGCCTTCGAGCTGTTTCTTGATAAAATGAGTAGATGTCAGCGGAAAGTCAGGAAAACTTTAGAAGCCACCAGACAGTCTGCAAAAAAATACTTCTTAATGGAGTCATTTTATGAGGCGTATAACATTTCAGTAGCAGAATAAAATGTGCAAGTTTGGATAATTTTAATTTATTTAAAGGTTTGTCTGGGTTGAAGTGTGTTAACATCATGGAACTGATATAAAATATGAGTTAGAGCAACGTAATTCCTCCAAAACTACTGCTATAGATGTTACAGGTTACATGGAGGATGTTTCCCTACAGGGTTCCAGTCATTTATTTAGAAGTAAACCAGCGTTTCTTCCCTCTCAGGGAAACATTCTGTGTAAACTAAAGTCCTCTGAGCATCAGTTAGTCTGGAATGGACTCTGATTAAACCTTCAGATCAACCAACCCATCTACCAGAACCCCTGGAAGAAGCAGAGCTAGTCAGCAGCACGTTTATAAACCAGTGATCTCACCTCACAAAGCTTCATTCTGATCATTTGTTGTGTTTAAACCTCTGTCATCTTCATGTTTGTTTGTGCAGAACTCCAGCAGCGTTGCTCTGCTCCACAAACACCTCCAGCTGCTGCTGCCTCACGCCACCGACATCTTCTCCAGATCTGCAGCTCTGATTAAAGAAAGCTCCTGGAACGGCAGCATCCGGGAGAAACTACAAGGTGAAACAGAGAGCACACGTTACAGAATACGCCTGCTGTAGAACCACTGCTGGTTTTACACTCTAATGTTAGTGTTCTGACTGGTTTTACACTCTAATGTTGGTGTTCTGACTGGTTTTACACTCTAATATTAGTGTTCTGACTGGTTTTACACTCTAATGTTAGTGTTCTGACTGGTTTTAGACTCTAATATTAGTGTTCTGACTGGTTTTAGACTCTAATGTTGGTGTTCTGACTGGTTTTAGACTCTAATGTTGGTGTTCTGACTGGTTTTAGACTCTAATGTTGGTGTTCTGACTGGTTTTACACTCTAATGTTGGTGTTCTGACCGGTTTTAGACTCTAATGTTGGTGTTCTGACTGGTTTTACACTCTAATGTTGGTGTTCTGACTGGTTTTACACTCTAATGTTGGTGTTCTGACTGGTTTTAGACTCTAATGTTGGTGTTCTGACTGGTTTTACACTCTAATGTTGGTGTTCTGACTGGTTTTAGACTCTAATGTTGGTGTTCTGACTGGTTTTAGACTCTAATATTAGTGTTCTGACTGGTTTTACACTCTAATGTTGGTGTTCTGACTGGTTTTAGACTCTAATGTTGGTGTTCTGACTGGTTTTACACTCTAATGTGTTCTGATGGTTTAGACTCTATTAGTGTTCTGACTTTTAGACTCTATGTTGGTGTTCTGACTGGTTTACTCTATATTAGTGTTCTGACTGGTTTTAGACTCTAATATTAGTGTTCTGACTGGTTTTAGACTCTAATGTTGGTGTTCTGACTGGTTTTAGACTCTAATGTTGGTGTTCTGACTGGTTTTAGACTCTAATGTTAGTGTTCTGACTGGTTTTACACTCTAATGTTGGTGTTCTGACTGGTTTTAGACTCTAATGTTGGTGTTCTGACTGGTTTTACACTCTAATGTTGTGTTCTGACGTTTAGACTCTAATATTAGTGTTCTGACTGGTTTTAGACTCTAATATTGGTGTTCTGACTGGTTTTAGACTCTAATATTAGTGTTCTGACTGGTTTTAGACTCTAATCTTAGTGTTCTGACTGGTTTTAGACTCTAATATTGGTGTTCTGACTGGTTTTAGACTCTTATATTAGTGTTCTGACTGGTTTTAGACTCTTATATTAGTGTTCTGACTGGTTTTACACTCTAATCTTAGTGTTCTGACTGGTTTTAGACTCTAATGTTGGTGTTCTGACTGGTTTTAGACTCTAATCTTAGTGTTCTGACTGATTTTACACTCTAATCTTAGTGTTCTGACTGGTTTTAGACTCTAATGTTAGTGTTCTGACTGGTTTTAGACTCTAATGTTGGTGTTCTGACTGGTTTTAGACTCTAATGTTGGTGTTCTGACTGGTTTTAGACTCTAATCTTAGTGTTCTGACTGGTTTTAGACTCTAATGTTGGTGTTCTGACTGGTTTTACACTCTAATGTTGGTGTTCTGACTGGTTTTAGACTCTAATGTTGGTGTTCTGACTGGTTTTAGACTCTAATGTTGGTGTTCTGACTGGTTTTAGACTCTAATATTGGTGTTCTGACTGGTTTTAGACTCTAATGTTGGTGTTCTGACTGGTTTTAGACTCTAATGTTGGTGTTCTGACTGGTTTTAGACTCTAATATTGGTGTTCTGACTGGTTTTAGACTCTAATGTTGGTGTTCTGACTGGTTTTAGACTCTAATCTTAGTGTTCTGACTGATTTTACACTCTAATCTTAGTGTTCTGACTGGTTTTAGACTCTAATGTTAGTGTTCTGACTGGTTTTAGACTCTAATCTTAGTGTTCTGACTGGTTTTCAGACGTATACGATCTGTTTGGTTCTCTACTTGGAGTCTCTCCGGTGTGTGGATAACTTTAAAATAAACCTTACAACTCCCCTCTTTAGCCTTAATTTTTTATCCAGTATGACTTTATTATTACTGGTAATTTAACCAAACAAACAAGAAATATACAGAAGTACTGTTTATATTGCACGGATTATTCTTGACTATGGAAAAATACCCATATTGCACAAGGTTTTTGCTTATTTTGTGGTGACTTTGTGTCTTTTAATGGTGGTTTTTCATCATTTTGTGGCGATTCTGCATCTTTTGTTATGATGTTGCATCTTTCTGTGGTGATTTTTGCACCTTTCTGTGGTGATTTTTCATTTTCTTGTTGCAATTTTGTGTCTTTTGTGGAGATTTTGTCTTTGAATGGTGATTTTTGCATCTTTGTGGCAATTTTGCATCTTATAGTGGTGATTTTGTGAAGTTTAATGGTGATTTTGTGTAATTTAATGGCGATTTTTCTTTTTTTTGTGATTGCAAACCTTATCAGCGTAAATTATTTACAGATGTACATAAACAGTTAGTATTAGCAGCAGATTAATTAACTGTAACCTGGTTATTTTCTGCTGAAGTGATCAGAACAGTCTGGGAGCAGAGCAGCTGCAGAGGATTTCAGACAAAACAATGATATCAGCTGTAATATTACGTCTTTTTGTGGTGATTTTTCATCTTTTTGTGGCCACAAAATGCAAAAAACAGTCCAAAGTAAAAATGTGTCTTTTCCTGTTTCAGTGACAGACTGTTGCAGAAACATCGACCAAACTGTTTAGTCTGACAGCAGCACGACGGAAGGATTGATTATTGATCGTATTATTGTTTATTATTAATGAAACTTTTGCTCTTTTTAGCTCTTTATGTTATAAATTATTTGCACTGATTGATTGAAATCTCTCTTTCGCCACTGAAATGATTTAATTTTGACATCTTTTAATGACTTTACTCTTTACTTTTCCCTCTTTTTTGATTAATTTGTCTTTAAAGCAGATTTGAACCCAGAACTCTGCGACATTTGAGCTGATTTTCCGCCCATCGGTGATATTTCTGTGTTTTCTCACCACTCCTCTCTATGTCTGGTCTCCAGATGTGATCTACGTGTCGGCGGCCGGCAGCATGTTGTGTCAGATCGTCAACTCTCTGCTGCTGCTGCCGGTGTCGGTGGCCAGACCTCTGCTGAGCCACCTGCTGGACCTGCTGCCTCCTCTGGACCGCCTGAACCGGCTGCTGCCTGCCGCCTCCCCTCTGGAGGACCAGGAGCTGCAGTGGCCTCTGCACGGTGAGAGTTGAAGCTCAAAACATGGATTAAATGATCAAAACGTGCACTGTACAGTCACTCATCTGTTTCAGGTTGACTTTATGTGTTATATTTCTGTGTAAAAATATTAGTTTGATTGTTTCCTACACAATATTCAAGTTTTTCAGCCTCTGCACGGTGAGAATTAGGAATACAAAACCTGGACATGGATTAAATGGTCAAAACATTTACTGTACTGTCACTCATCTGTTTCAGGTTGACTTTATGTATTACATGTGTTTGGAAAAATATTAGATTGATTGACAAAGTGACTTAAAATGTGTCTAAAATGACTTGAAATGTGTTCAACAGTTGTACTTATTTACCTAAAAATTGGCTAAAGACTCAAAGACTGTCCAAAATGACTTAATATTTGTCCTAAGAATGGCTGAAAAGTCGTGCAAAAGACTGAAAAATTGTCCTGATGACCAACAAAGTTTCCAAACTGAGTTAACATTTGTACCTAATTACCTAAAAAAAAACTCAAAATGGGTTTAAAATGACAAGAACAATCCAATAAACTTAACATTTGTACTTAATTACCTAAAAAATTACTCAAAATGACAAAAACAATTGGAAACAACTAAAGATTTTTACTTAATTAACAGAAATGTCTAGAAATGTGTTTAAAATGACAAAACATTTGTACTTATTTACCTAAAAAATGTCTTGAATGGGGTTTAAGATAACAAAAACTGTCCAAAATCACTTAACATTTGTCTTAAGAATGGCTGAAAAGTCGTGCAAAAGACTAAAAAATTTGTCCTGATGACCAAGAAAGTTTCCAAACTGAACTTAACATTTGTACTTAATTACCTAAAAAATGTCTAATAACGACTTAAAATGTGTTTAAAATGACAAAAACAATCCAAAATAACATTTGTGCCTATTTACCTAAAAAATAACCAGAATAACTAAAAAACTAACCAAAACAACACAAAAATCATCCAGAACGACTCAAACATTGAGCATTGTCCAAAATGACAAAAAAATCCAGAATGACTCAAAAACCATCCAAAATGATTTAGGATTTGTACTTAATTACCTATGAAATGACAAAAAATTTCCAAATTGACTCAACACTTGTCTCAAGTAATCAAAACTTAACTCAGAGACTCAAACATTGTGTTTCTGTAACCGACACTGAAGGCCAGGAGGAACCAGAATTCTTCTCTCCACAGATGTTTTCAGTTTGTGACGTGTCCACCACCTGTCTATATCTTGTCCCTCCAGGTACGTCGGACTTTGCGGAACCGGCCTCAGGGATGTCGCTGCCCCAGCCGGCCCTGTCCTGGGTCTGGCTGGTGGACCTGGAGAGGACGGTGGCCCTGCTGGTGGGACGCTGTCTGGGAGGGATGCTGCAGGGGGCGCCCACGTCTCTGGAGGAACAGGACACCGCCTACTGGTTGAAAACACCACTGTTCAGCAACGGACTGGAGATGGACATCCCTCAGCTAGGTACAGAAGATAAAATTTTACCACACAGCATGAGAATTAAAGTCCTAATAAATATAACAATCTAGAGTTCTGATGATTATAAACAAATCTAATTCTAAGCCCTGGTAAATATAAAAACTCTAAATGTGAGAAGTACTATATAAAGACATAAAAATATGTCTTTGTCTAAAATTTAAAAGCTTCCATAAAATGGTTCAAAATTTGTCCAAAATTATTTGAGAATTGTCTGAAATGACCAAAAAAACACATCTAAATGGCTGAAACTTTGTTCAAAATGATAAAAACATCAATAAAATAAAGGCGGCATGCCTCAAAAACAGTGAACAGAACAGCGAGTTGTTGGAGATACATTCAGCATGGTGAACCACAGACCCAGATAATGGCTCAGTTTCTGTTTGCTTTAGTTGTTTCTTGAGTTTCTGAGCTGATAAATGTCTGTTAACTTCCAGACACCTGCATCAGCTCGTTACTGGAAGCTGCTCTGTCCGGTAACGAGGAGCAGAAACCCTTCGACTGCACTCTGCGTCCAGACCTCAGCGTCTTGGTGGATTTAGCTCTGGGCTCGTCTAAAGAACCGGCCAACAGCCTCTGGATCAACATGCAGGACTACGCCATCAGCAAAGGTCCCAACATAACCAACTGTACCCGACTGTAGCCAACATAACCAACTGTACCCAGCTGCACCCAACATAACCAACTGTACCCAGCTGCACCCAACATAACCAACTGTACCCGACTGTAGCCAACATAACCAACTGTACCCGACTGCACCCAACATAACCAACTGTACCCGACTGCACCCAACATAACCAACTGTACCCACTGTAGCCCAACATAACCAACTGTACCCGACTGTACCCAACATAACCAACTGTACCCGACTGCACCCAACATAACCAACTGTACCCAGCTGCACCCAACATAACCAACTGTACCCAACTGTACCCAACATAACCAACTGTACCCAACTGCACCCAACATAACCAACTGTACCCAACTGTACCCAACATAACCAACTGTACCTGACTGTACCCAACATAACCAACTGTACCTAGTTGTACCTGACTGTACCCAACATAACCCACTGTACCCAACATAACCCACTGTACCCAACATAGCCAACTGTACCCAACATAACCAACTGTACCCAACTGTACCCGACTGTACCCAACATACCCAACTGTACCCGACTCGACCCAACTGAACCCAATATAACCAACTGAACCCTCAGTAGCTGCAGTCATTAACCCTACACTACTGTTTCTGTTTCAGACTGGGACAATGCGTCCCTCAGTAATGAGTCTCTGCTGGACACGGTGTCCAGGTTTGTGTTGGCAGCGTTACTGAAGCATACCGGGCTGCTGGGCCAAGCCTGTGGAGAGGGAAGGTACCGGAACTTTGATATATACGCCTGACCAGAAGTTTACATCCCATAAACAACACATTTATCATCTCTATCTGGTTTCTATCAGATACCAGCCCTCCAAGTCTCTGGCTGAAGTTTACCGCAGCGTCTATAAGGTACGAAACCGACTGCTAGCCTGTAAGAACATGGACTTCATCCAGACCAGGTCTTCCTCACGGGAGAGGAGGGTGAGTAACCAGACAGTCAACAAGTTTGTGACATACAGCAGTGAAAAATAGCAAAGAAACCGGTTAAAAACACTGGAAGCGCAACAAAACAGGACTGAAAACTGAAAAAATCCTAAATCATGAGGAGAATAAAGAAATTATTAAAGTGAACACGCATATTTTAATTTAGTGAAGTTGTTTTACGGTTGTCTGATTAAAATATGATGTCATTTGACAAAAAAATGCATTTTTACTGCATTATCGTCACATTATTAGCTGTAGAACACAATAAAACAACAAAAATCACAGCAAAACAGTACAGAAAACAGTCTTACAAAATAGAAAAAGTCATAAATCATGAGGATTATAAAGAGATTAAATTGCACACATGCATATTTTAATTTAGCCAGGTGGTTTGAGCGTTCTCTGAAGAATATTTGATGACATGACTGAAAGCTCTGCATTTTTACATCCTTATCCTCACAATTTTTGCTACAGAACGCCATAAAACGTCAAAAATTGCAGCAAAACTGGACTGATTGATGCAAACTGTTACGTTACCTTCGTTCATCAAGTCGATAAAATGTCAGAAAACTGAAAAATGTTGATCAGTTTCCTCAACTGTCTTGTTTTGTACAAAGATCTTCAGTTTACTGTCACAGTGGTGGAAAGAAACCAGGAAATATTCACACCGTAGAAGCTGCAATCACAGAATTTAGACGTTTTTTTTTCTAGAAAAATTGCTCAAACTGATAAATCAAGAATAAAAATAGTTGGTAATTAAATAAATAGTCAACAAATAATTGAGTCATTTTTGAAGGAAATGTCTTAAGTCATGAATTTCTTTCCCCCGTGGCAGCATCTCTATAAAAGTAATACTTGATTTTATGAACATTTAATCACCCAGACCTCTTTTTTAAAGCTAATAATGTCTTTATGTTTGTTAACTTGGATCAGATTTCAGACAACCAGGACTCCCTGGACATGGACCCTCAGGAACATTCGTTCACCAGAACCATCGATGAGGAGGCCGAGCTGGAGGAGAGGGCCGACCGGGAGAGAGAGGAAGGTCACCAGGAGCAGGACGACGAGGAGGAGGACCGAGAACACGAAGTGATGACGGCTGGAAGTAAGTTCACCTGGATGGAGCTTCAGCTGCAGCATCAGGAACCAGGAGATGTGATAATGTAGAGTCTCAGATTCTGGTCAGGGCCCAAAACTAAATTCTGTAGAATATTTAGAGTTTCATATCTGTTAAAGAACTGGAACTTTGGTATTTTTACCATAAAAAAACAAACATCTTACCTTTAATGGATCCAGTAGAGGTGAAATTTGAAATTATTGGTCCTTGAAAATGGGGAAAAAAGTGCAAAATTTACTAAACAAAGGTGGTATAGTGTCTCTATAAAGTTCCTGTCAGTATATTTATATGTGGATGGATCCATATTTCTACTAAATTCCAGTCTTTGGTCGACATTTCTCCAACTTCTGAGGCTCTAGCATCAGTAGAATCTGATGTGTTAAAGTTTGACCAGACAAGGTTCCAGTTCTTAGATGTTCAGACTAAATGCTGACGTGGACTCATTGGTAGGAACCAGAACCTGGTGTTCATAGAGGTCTAGATGTTGGTGTTCATAGAGGTCTAGATGTTGGTGTTCATAGAGGTCTAGATGTTGGTGTCCATAGAGGTCTAGATGTTCATAGAGGTCTAGATGTTGGTGTCCATAGAGGTCTAGATGTTCATAGAGGTCTAGATGTTCATAGAGGTCTAGATGTTCATAGAGGTCTAGGTGTTCATAGAGGTCTAGATGTTCATAGAGGTCTAGATGTTCATAGAGGTCTAGATGTTCATAGAGGTCTAGATGTTCATAGAGGTCTAGGTGTCCATAGAGGTCTAGATGTTCATAGAGGTCTAGATGTTCATAGAGGTCTAGATGTTCATAGAGGTCTAGATGTTGGTGTTCATAGAGGTCTAGGTGTTCATAGAGGTCTAGATGTTCATAGAGGTCTAGATGTTCATAGAGGTCTAGATGTTCATAGAGGTCTAGATGTTCATAGAGGTCTAGATGTTCATAGAGGTCTCGATGTTGGTGTTCATAGAGGTCTAGGTGTTCATAGAGGTCTAGATGTTCATAGAGGTCTAGATGTTCATAGAGGTCTAGATGTTCATAGAGGTCTAGATGTTGGTGTTCATAGAGGTCTAGGTGTTCATAGAGGTCTAGATGTTCATAGAGGTCTAGATGTCCATAGAGGTCTAGATGTTGGTGTTCATAGAGGTCTAGGTGTTCATAGAGGTCTAGATGTTCATAGAGGTCTAGATGTTCATAGAGGTCTAGATGTTCATAGAGGTCTAGATGTTGGTGTTCATAGAGGTCTAGGTGTTCATAGAGGTCTAGATGTTCATAGAGGTCTAGATGTTCATAGAGGTCTAGATGTTCATAGAGGTCTAGATGTTGGTGTTCATAGAGGTCTAGGTGTTCATAGAGGTCTAGATGTTGGTGTTCATAGAGGTCTAGATGTTCATAGAGGTCTAGGTGTTCATAGAGGTCTAGATGTTCATAGAGGTCTAGATGTTCATAGAGGTCTAGATGTTGGTGTTCATAGAGGTCTAGATGTTCATAGAGGTCTAGATGTTGGTGTTCATAGAGGTCTAGATGTTCATAGAGGTCTAGATGTTCATAGAGGTCTAGATGTTGGTGTTCATAGAGGTCTAGGTGTTCATAGAGGTCTAGATGTTCATAGAGGTCTAGATGTTGGTGTTCATAGAGGTCTAGGTGTTCATAGAGGTCTAGATGTTCATAGAGGTCTAGATGTTCATAGAGGTCTAGATGTTCATAGAGGTCTAGATGTTCATAGAGGTCTAGATGTTCATAGAGGTCTAGATGTTCATAGAGGTCTAGATGTTCATAGAGGTCTAGGTGTTCATAGAGGTCTAGGTGTTCATAGAGGTCTAGATGTTCATAGAGGTCTAGATGTTCATAGAGGTCTAGATGTTCATAGAGGTCTAGATGTTGATGTTATTGGAGTTACAAGCTGCTTCCTGTTGAAATTTACCAATATATTTTGTATTCTGTTGGATCCATTCAATTGTTCTGATCTATTATAAACTATTCTACCTGTGTCCTCATTAAATTTGATGTCTAGAAGTTTTATTTGTGGAGTTATTGAACCTTTGAAATGGCTTCTCGGAAATATAAGATTTTACAGAAATTAGTTCTGGGTCCTAAACAACAAATGAATGAACTGAAGAGAAGCTGAGGCGATGTAGAAATGACACAAACTGACTTGTAGGTTCATAATAACTAGATCTGTTTTAACCTGCCTGCTGCTGATGTGGCTTTTGGCCTGTTGAATGTTTTTCCATTTTATAAACATAATCTACATTCATATAGACTGCAGTTTCAAATGCAGCTGTGATCGTAAACTATTCTAGAGTAATTTAAGGTAATCTGGACCTTTGATGATGTGTAGAGGTGGAAGTTATGCAGGTGTGAAGCAGGTTAACAGGTAGATTCATGTATAGAGAGGAGCATCTGGAATCTTCAGGTTTACAGTAATGAAGTCTGACACTTCAGAGGAATCAGAAGCTCCCGGTTTGATCGTTTACAGATGTTCAGTTCTAAATGTAGCTCATCAGTTTCCCCTTAATGTGGAACATCAGTGTGTTCGATTTCATTTAGTTTATTTATGTAGCACCAATTCACCACATCACCTCATAGCACTTAACTTATCTTAGTTAAACTAATTAAACGTAGTCGTGGCTGTCTGTATCCTAATTAAACTCTTTATCTTAGTTAAACTTATTAAACCAGGGATATCCAGTAGAACCAGTGCAGAACCCGGTCCAGTGTTTCCTCAGCATGTTCTGTCTCCTAATTAAACTAATTGAAGTGTACCTTAATTAATCTCGCTCCTGTCTTCCTCTAACTCTGCATCTCGTGTGTCTGTCTCGTCGTTTGTGCTTCGCTGCACAACAGAAATCTTTCAATGTTTCCTCTCAGCCCGGGAGGTGGCTCGGAGTCGGGACCGGGAACGGGCCAGCAGCAGCACCGGGCTGGGTTCTGGCTCCGCCTCCAGGACCGGAGGGGGCGGGGACGAGGACGGCGTCTTGTCCCAGGAGGGTCGTAGAGGCAGCAGCGGTCTACCTGAAGGTCAGGACCTTTATACGGCCGCCTGCAACTCTGTGATCCACCGCTGTGCTCTGCTGGTTCTGGGGGTCAGTCCGGTTCTAGGAGAACTCACCAAGCAGAACCAGGAGGACGGGCAGACCCAGAACCCTGCAGGAACCCAGGAGTGTCTGAGCTTCATGACCAGGTCAGAACCGTCCTCTGGTTAGCTGTAGTTATTCATTCACTTCATTTATTATTATTATTATTATTATTATTATTATTATTGTTTTGACTTTATTTATACATTCTTTGCTAATTTTCTCTTTTAATTTTGACTTGATTTTAGCGAATTTTGCTATTTATTGTTTTTATTATCGTTTTAATTTGCTGTTAAATTAATTATTATTATTTTATTTTTCTATATATTTTATCTTTTATCATTTCACCTTTTATTATTATTTTTTAAAAAATTTGGCTTACATTTAGTGTATTTCACTTTTTATAAATTAACTTTTTGTTGTCTTATTTATCTTTTAATTTTGACTTTTACATTTGAGTGTCTTTTACCTTTAATCTCATAATTTTTTATTTCATTTTTTCTTTTAATTTGGACTTGTCATTTTTGTCACTTCACTTTTTATTATTGTTTTAATTGGCTTTTAAATTTATTTTATTTTTCTATAATTTTTATCTTTTAGTCTATTTTATTTTTTATCCTTCCACTTTTTATTATTTTTTTAAATTTTGACTTACATTTAGTGTATTTTACTTTTTATCAATTCACTTTTTTCTATTATTTATCTTTACATTTTATTCCTATTTGTCTTTTATCACTTTTTATTATTATCTCATTTTTCTCTTAATTTTAGTGTATTTTTCCTTTAATCCCATACCTTTTTAAATTTTTTTTCTTCTGTTTGAGTGTATTTTATCTTTAATTACTTCACTCTAAATTATTGTCTTATTCTGTAATGTTGACTCACATTTTTGGTGTATTTTAGCACTAAAATTGTCATGGGATTAGATGTAAAATGCAGTAAAAGACAAGTAAAGTTAAGATAAAATGGTGCTAAAATACACAAAACTGTGACTCAGAATTACAGAATAAGAAAATAATTTTAAGTGAAGTGATTAAAGATAAAAAAAACCTGCTGAAAGATTGAAGACGAACATTTAAAAAATAAATAAAAGTCTCAAAGTATTTCATATATACATCTAAGATTTCACTGATATCTTTATAAATATTTATAAGCTGTAACTTTTTCAGACAATCAAGCAGAAATTGTTCCAAAAATCTCTTTTATTTTTCTAGATGTTTTTGTTCTTCAACTTGTCTGCACAGTTTTTGATTAAATTAATTTAACCGTTTTTAATTTTACTCTGCTGCTGCTGGAACCGAAGC
Source organism: Amphiprion clarkii (assembly GCA_027123335.1). NCBI lineage: Eukaryota > Metazoa > Chordata > Actinopteri > Pomacentridae > Amphiprion > Amphiprion clarkii. The sequence continues at coordinate 40,887,661 of CM049567.1, forward strand.
AAGTTTTTAGCTTAAATTTTACCCTAAAAACTAGTCACTGTGAATTAAAACTGAATTAAATCCTCTAAATATGTTTTTTCTGGTGCTTCAGGGGAAACTTTTTATTTTATTTTGGGTCCTGACCACCGTTCACAGATTGTTAGAGTTAATAAATGAGGATCTGTGGTGTAAATCTGTGAACATTCTGCTGATCTTGGAGTTTTTCTCTCAGCTCCAGTAGAAGTTTTTTGCTGACTCTTTAGATTTTTGACCTACTTCTGAGTAAGTCCAACAAGTTTGATCAGGCGTTGATCTTTATTCCATATTTTCACCTGGAACTCCGTGAACAAGACAAGACCTGAAGATAAACGGTCGTTTATCATCCCAGAACCCTGAGAGACGTTTTCTAGGTGGTCCTGAGTTCACTTTGGCTCTTTTTAACCTCCACAGGCTGCAGTTTGTCTTTTTAACTCCAGTTAAACATTAAATTAAAGAGAACTTTCTGCAGAACCTTCAGTCTTTTAAATTAAACCAAACCTTCACAGTGAGGCAGCGTTTAGTTATTTAGTTTTGATCCAACAACAATCTACTTCTCTGCTTCTGGTTCTCTGCTTCATCTAATAAAAATAATAATAAAAAGCAGCAAAACCATGAATTTAAATCATTGACCACAATAAAATATCTTCATCTGTGTTGCTAAAATGTAAATATGAAGATTTTGTCTTATTTTGTGCAAAATAAAACACGAGTATTGAGTCGTTCTGACAGTTTTGTTGATAAAAAAAAATCACAAAATCTTGCAAAATAAACAATAAAAACCAACAAAACCATAAATTTAAGTTACTTGACAAAATAAAATGTCTATTTTGTCATTTTAGTTATTGTTATATTTTTCTCCTAATTTTCGCTACATTTTAGTGAATTTTTAGTTTTATCACTTCATTTTTGTGTTTAGGTTTGCTTTTGTATTAACATACATTTTAGCCTATTTTGTCTGTTTTTATTACTTTTATTAATTTATTTTAATTTTAATGTAAATTTTACTCTATCTTTTTTTATTGCTTTTAATAATTTCTATTAATTTTAGCTTACATTTTAGTCTGTTTTATCTTTTATCATGCCAGTTTTATTACTGTATTTAAAAAAAAAAAAATTAATGTACATTTTAGTCCATTTAATCTTTTGTCATTTTAATTATTGTTATATTTTTCTCTTAATATTGACTTATATTTTAGTGTATTTTTAGTTTTATCACTTCATTTTTTGTTATTGTTTAGGTTTGCTTTTCATTTTAACATACATTTTAGCCTATTTTATCTGGTGTTTTATTACTTTTATTTATCTATTTAAATTTTTCTCTTTTTGTAATTTTTTTATTGTTTTATTCATTTTAATTTTAAGTTACATTTTACTCTGCTTTATCTTTTATCAATTGACTTTTTATTATTGTCTTATTTTTTTTTAATTTAGATTTACAATTTAGTCTTCTCTCTCTTTTATGACTTTTTGGGATTTGTTCTGATTATGTTTTTGATGATATTTAATTTAATTCCAGTTTAACTGTTCCTTTCATTTTGAATCTTATTTATTTGTAGCTCGTATTATTTTTATTTATTTTTTTTTACAGTTTTTCTCTCTTTTAATTCCTTTTTTTCTGTAAACTTGCTTCACAAATACAGTCTGACTGATCCATTTTAAGGTGTTTTATGTATTTTAATTGTATTGTAATCTGCTGATTGAAATGATTTGCATTGCTTTCTAGAAGTGAGAGTCTGAGTGCAGAGAGCCGGTCGGTCCAGAGCAGCCCGAGTTACCGACTGATGAAGTCCAGGAGTGAATCTGATCTGTCCCAGCCGGAGTCAGACGAAGAGGGCTACACTCTGGTAAAAGCATCTCCTGTCCTGCTGTGTTTTCTGTCTTCATAACGGGATTTAAAATCTACAAGGGGCTTCGTTTTCTGTTCCAGAGCGGACGCAGGAACGTGGACCTGGACTTGGCGTTCTCCCATAAAAAACGAGGTAAAGACTGAGTCTAGAAGCTCAGAGCTGAAGCTGTGGGATGTCTGTGGTCTTCATGTGTTGTCTCTCTGTCTCCTGGTTCCGCTGGCGATAGTTTATTTGCTTCTTTTGGGCCAGTTGAGCCCCAGACACAAGAGGAGCTCCAAGCAAGTAACCCATGGCATGTTTCTTCCTCTTGTTATCTTCACCACCGAACCGCCTCCTCATCTTCATCCGTAGGGAAAACCATCCTCCTCCTGCCTGTTTGCACAACGATAGAGAGTTCAGGAACGTTACTGGTCTCACTTTTCACCCTCTGGATCCCAAAACCAGACCACAGATCTCTCGTTTTTAAAAAAATCACCCAAATTACAGCGTTTATCAGCCAGAAACTGTAAAAAACACATCAGATTTTTAAAGCTAATCGTGCCATTCTGTCTACAAATGTAGCCAAAATTCACATTAAAGTTGCGATATTTTGTCAAAATCCCTCCATTTTACGTATCTAGTTACAGCTTTCTCTAAAATCAACAGTTTGCATCCGTTAGATTCTGTAAAAAACTAAAACTCTGCTCTCCTGATGCAGCCGTGACACATTAATGACTTAAGGTTGAACTGCAGGCAGTGTTTCCACAGAGAGACTGAGAGGAAAACCAAAGCTACTGGATGAATCAAATAAAGTCAGCATGACTCAGAAACAGTGAACAGAGGAGCAAGTTGTTGGAGATACATTCAGCATGGTGAAATCTCTTTCTACAGATGAAAAAAAAGAAATATTCCAATTCAAATTGACACAAAGTTTATCCAAAATTATTTTAAAAAGCTTCATGAAACACTCAATTTGACCATAAAGATTGAAAATATGGTCTGAAATGACAGAAACTTTTCGAAAATGGTTCAAAATAGTTTTTAAAATCGGCATAAATTCGTCTAAAATACCACAAAATAGTCCACCATGACTCAAAAATGATTAAAAATGACATAAAATTGGTCTAAAAAAGATCATCAAGGAAAATTAAAGTTACTGGGTGAACAAATAAATGCAGCATGGCTTATATTATAATAATATATTATTATATTCTAACTAGAATGACTCAAACATCATCCAAAATGACCCAAGAATTGTCCAGAATAACTCAAAACTTGTTAAGAGTGACTCAAACATCGGACATAAGACTCAGAAATTGTCCAAATTGACAAAAAAAATGTCCCAAATGAACCAACATGTCTCAAGTAATCAAAACTTGTTCAGAATGACTCAAAAATTGTGCACAAGACTGCAAATTTTTTTAAAATGACTTAACAATTGTACAAAGTGCCTTTAGAAATGTCTAAAATGAGTCGAAATTGCTAAAAAACAAAAAAAAAACAAAAAAAAGACAAAAACGATTCGAAATGACTTAAGATTGGTTTTAAGCACTCAAAACTTAAGAGTGATTTGAAATTGTACTGAAGACGAATTGCCTAGAAAAATGGCTAAAAACAACTCAAAATGTCTTTAAAATGACAAAACGATCCAAAGTTACCTCAGATTTGTACAAAATTATTGAAAAATTGGCGACAGACTCAAAAACTGTCCAAAAGGAAAGGAAAAGGAAATCACAATATAGAATATAAGAATATATATAAATAAAATCAAATGAATACACAAGTAGAATGAATAACATTTTTACTTAATTACCTAAAAAATGACTAAAAACGATTTAAAATGTGTTTTTAATGACAAAACAATCCAAAATGATGTAACGATTGGACTTTAATTACCTAAAAAATGTCTAAAATTACTTGAAATGTCAAAAGCAATCCAAAATCACTTTAAATTTGTACTTAATTACCTAAAAAATGACTAAAATTGTGTTCAGAATGCGTTTAAAATGACCAAAACTTACCAAAATGACTGAACATTTGTGCTTAATTACCTAAAAAAGTCTAAAGACTCAAAAATTGTGCAATATGACTTAATATTTGTATTCAATTGTCCACAAATGTGTTTAAAATGACAAAAACCCTCCAAAATGACTTAAGATTTATACTTAATTACCTACAAAATGTTTAAAATGACTCGAAATGTGTTTAAAATCACGGAAACAATCCAAAATTATGTAACAGTTGTACAAAGTGACTTAAAAAAAAATGTCTCAAATGACTCAAAATGTGTTCAAAATAACAAAAAACAATCCATCCATCCATCCATTATCTATACACCGCTTAATCCTCACTAGGGTCGCGGGGGGGTGGAGCCTATCCCAGCTGACTCGGGTGAAGGCAGGGGACACCCTAGACAGGTCGCCAGTCTGTCGCAGGGCTACATACACAGACAAACAATCACTCACACATTCACACCTACGGGCAATTTAGAATAATCAATTAACCTCAGCATGTTTTTGGACTGTGGGAGGAAGCCGGAGTACCCGGAGAAAACCCACGCATGCACAGGGAGAACATGCAAACTCCATGCAGAAAGGTCCCGGGAAAGCCGGGACGTGAACCAGGGATCTTCTCGCTGCAAGGCGAAAGTGCTAACCACTACACCACTGTACAGCCCTCAAAAAACAATCCAAAAGGACTTAAGATTTGTACTTAATTACCTAAAACATTACTCAAAATGTATTTAAAATGTCGAAAACAATCCAAAACTACTTAAAATTTCTACCTAATCCCCTAAGAAGTGTGTAAAAGCTGCTGTTTGGGGTCCAGAGGGTTCCAGAACCGTCGGTCTGTTTGGACTCCAGAGGGTTCCAGAACATTGGTACCGACAGCTTTAGACTCCAGGACTGGTCCAGGTCTTCATTCATCTCCAGCTGCAGCTTCTCTTCGGTTCTGGATCATGATGGCTGATGAAGCATGTAGAATCCGTAGACCGATAGCACTTCGCTCTGCTTAAAGCCCCGCGGTCCGTCTGTTAAAGTGCTCCCCTCTGAAAGGTTCCCCCTCTCCTCCCCAGGCCTCCTCCACAGCTCCCCGGACTCCCTGGCTGAGTCCTGGTTCCGGGCCAAGCTGAGCCGCCAGCGCAGCTACAGCTCGGCCCACTCGTACGAGGAGTCGGACCTGGACCTGAGCCGCTCGCTGGGCGTCCACGCCCTCATCGACAACATGGTGAGCTTCATCAGCGGGGACGTGGGCCTGGCGCCGGCCTTCAAGGAGCCTGAGGAGAGCATGTCCACCAGCCCTCAGGCCACCATCCTGGCCATGGAGCAGCAGCAGAGCCGGGCCGAGGTAGGGGGGACGGGTAGAAGAACCAGCAGAACTAAGATTTAAGAGACTACATTAGCTTAGAGCGATGATACAAGATGTTTCATTATGATCAACTTAAGTCTCCTTCCACTGGTAAAGTCCATGTTCATCATGTCACCTTTGGTTTCCAATGACTCCTAGAACATTCGGTTCTTGTGGTTTCAATCTGCTGGTTTATCTTTGACTTATACCTACCATCAAGCATGGAGGTGGCAGCATCATTACACTATCAATTTAACTGACTCAAGTGTGAGTCAGAGAGACAACAAATGTAGTTGAACGGCACCATCAGTCCACAGGTTCTTGATGGGTCTAAGTCAGGACTTTGGGGAGACCAGTCTAGAACCTTCATTCTAGCCTGATGGAACCATTTCTTTACCACTGAATCATTTCTGACCAATTTTTAGCCATTTTTAACCATTTTTTAGTCATTCTGGACCACTTTTGAATCATTTTTGACACTTTTTTGTCTTTTTGAACACTTTGTGAGTCATTTTGGGCAACTTTTAAACCATTTTGGACCAATTTCAAGTCATTTTGAACCACTTTTTAATCATTTTGGACTTTTTTTTTCTCATTTTGGATAGGTTTGAGTCATTTTTGATATATTTTATTCATTTTAGAATTTTTCGGTCATTTGGGACAAATTTGAGTAATTTTGGTCTGAAGCTGTCCTAAAAATGTCTAAAACCAGGACCAAAATCAAACCTAAACCAATCCAACAGACAGTTTGAAACTAGTCCTGAAGCACTTCAAGAAAGTCCCAGAGCATGATACTGCTACCACCATGCTTAATGGTAGGTTTGGTACTCTTGGGGTTAAAAAAAGACCTACCCAAGACAGTCTTATCCAGACCTACAAAGGTCTAAAACCAGGACCAAAATCAAACCTAAACCAGTCCAAAAAATGTTCCGAACCAGTCAGGATGCAGTCTGAAACCAGTCCTAAAAAATGAAAAACTAGTACAATATTGGGACCAACACCAAACCTAAACCTAAAAGTCCAAGACAGTCTAAAACCAGTCCTCATCCAGGACCAGATCTAGAGTAAAATAAATCCTAAACCAACTTTAAATCACATCCAAAACCAGGAGAACCAAGACTGGAACCAAACATAACCCAGTCCCAAGAAAGTCCAGAACCAGTCCAACATCCAGTCTGAAACCAGTCCAGAAGTACTTCTAGAAAGCCCCAGAGCATGATACTGCCACCTCCATGCTTGGTGGTAGGTTTGGTGTTCTTGGGATTGAAGGCTTCACCTTCAGTTTTTGTTCCACCTGACCACAGAACTTTCCTCCAGAAGGTCTTTTCTTTGTCCATGTGATTATTATTTTTCTGAGTTCTACTGACTCTGCTGTTCCTGCAGCTGAGGCTGGAGGCCCTCCACCAGATCGTGGTCCTGATCTCTGGGATGGAGGAGAAGGGCAGCCAGCCCAGCAGCACCGACCGGTCCAGCAGCGCCTTCCAGTCCTCCTCCCTGCTCACCTCCGTCAGGCTGCAGTTCCTGGCCGGCTGCTTCGGACTCGGAACCGTCGGAACCGGAGGCCTGAAGAGGGAGAGCGTCCAGCTGCACCACTACCAGGTATGATGGAGGAGAGCCAGGAGAACCTTCTGATCCTGTAGGGTTGGGGTTAGCTGAATCCATTACCAGGTATGATGGAGGAGAACCAGGAGAACCTTCTGATCCTGTAGGGTTGGGATTAGCTGAATCCATTACCAGGTATGATGGAGGAGAACCAGGAGAACCTTCTGATCCTGTAGGGTTGGGGTTAGCTGAATCCATTACCAGGTATGATGGAGGAGAACCAGGAGAACCTTCTGATCCTGTAGGGTTGGGATTAGCTGAATCCATTACCAGGTATGATGGAGGAGAACCAGGAGAACCTTCTGATCCTGTAGGGTTGGGGTTAGCTGAATCCATTACCAGGTATGATGGAGGAGAACCAGGAGAACCTTGTTTTATTGCTGGATTCCATCCTGAACCTCCATGTTTCTGTCCAGGACGGAGTGAAAGCAGCCAAGAGGAGCCTCCAGATGGAGATCCAGACGGCCGTCCATAAGATCTACCAGCAGCTGTCGGTCACTCTGGAGAGAGCTCTGCAGGCCAACAAGCACCACATAGGTAGGTCTTCTGAGATGTTCTGGTGACATCCAGAGGTTCTGGAATAGATAGCTACAGGTCTGCAGGTTCATCGTAAAATCCATTGACTTCATCTGGTGAAAGTTTTCCAGAAGTAGCAGCTTCTTCTGGCATGATTTAATGTATAGAAATGTACATCAAATATAATCTGTTTTCCTGTCAAATACCAGAAACAACAGAAAACAGGCCTATTTTAAGTTTTAGTTAAAAATGAGAACCAAGATCTTTTTTCTATTTTTTTTCTAAAATTTCTCAGTATATTTACAAAAAACCCTGAGGAAACAGGCACTGATTTGTTTTTCCATTTTAACGAACAATAAATAAATAATATACATGGAAATGGGCCTGTATTTGTGCTGTTTCTATATAAATATATGTGTGTGTGTATGTTATAAACTTTGAGCGAAAAATAAGAAAACAGGTCATTTTAAAGCAAAGAAACAACAGCATAAAACAACCAAAAACAGTCCCATTTTCAGTTTTTTTCATTTTTTACAGCAAACAAACAGAAAAAGACAGGTACATGTTTGTTTGGTTTTTTTCAGTTTTAATCCATTCACCATGTTTTTTGTTTGTTTTGTTGTTTTTAAAACAAGTATGACAAATGTATCTATTTTTATTTTTATTTTTTAATGGATCATACTTTACCAGCCAGACTTTGTGCTTTCCACTTTTTTTGTATTTGACTTTCAGTGTGAAAATTTACAAAAAATCGCCCTTTTTCTAAATTTTTTGGGTTAAAACGGAATAAAGAACAATCAGCTCCTTTTCCATTTTTTTTTTTTTTTAATTTGATGTGTAAATGGACTCTGTTTCAGACTAATGTGAACGTTCGATCTTATTCTGACCTCTTTCTCTTCTTCTCCCGTCCAGAAGCGCAGCAGCGCCTCCTGCTGGTCACCGTCTTCGCCCTCAGCGTGCGCTACCAGCCGGTGGACGTCTCTCTGGCCATCTCCAGCGGTTTGCTGAACGTTCTCTCCCAGCTGTGTGGGACTGAAACCATGCTGGGTCAACCTCTGCAGCTGCTGCAGAAACCCGGAGTGTCTCAGCTCAGCACGGCGCTGAAGGTGGCGTCCACCCGCCTGCTGCAGATCCTGGCCATCAGCACCGGGTAGCGCCCCCCGCAGGTTATTATCTATACCTGGTTCTGTTTTCAGATGGTTTTACTGTAACCCTGTGTCTGTTTCAGGACCTACGCTGATAAACTGAGTCCTAAGGTGGTCCAGTCTCTGCTGGACCTCCTCTGCAGTCAGCTGAAGAACCTCCTGTCTCAAGCTGGAGTCAGCGTTCTGTCTGCAGGGAAAGACCAGGAGGAGACCAAGCAGGAGGACGGAGCCGAGACCGACAAGAAGGACTTCAGAGGTGAGTCTTTAATCAGGTTTAGATAAATAAACACTTTATTCATCCACTAGTAGCTCACACGAGTTTAAATCTGGAAAATGACATGCACAATATCATGTAATGTGTAAAATAACCTGAAAAACTACGTGCAAATCATGCTGGCAGAAGAAATAAGGTGCAAAAAAAAAAAGATGGGATGTTTTTATTTTAACTTTTTTCAATTTTAAACCAAAAACTAAATTAGAAATTAACCCATTTTTAGTTTTTTCTTTTTTTCTGTTTCACATAAAAGCCCAAAATTAAAGATTTAAAAAAAAGTTTCAATTTTCACCCAAATAAAAAGAATCAACCCATTTTTGTTTAGTTTTTTTGTTTGTTTTTTAATCTGTTTTACATTAAAAAATCAAGAAAACATGTAATTTCTCCTATTTTTAAAATAAAAATAAACTACAGATTATCATTTTTATATTTTCCCTTTTTTTCTAATTTCCATAGAAATGGAGGAGAGGGGGCAGAGGAGGGAGACAAGAAAACAGACATTTAAAAAAAAGTTTTTATTTTAAAACTAAAAAATTGAACCCTTTTTTGGGTTTTGTTTGTTTTGTGTTTTAAAAAAAACAAGAAAAAAGAAAACAAACACTGTTTAAAAAAAAATTAAACCAAAAACACGATATTACAAAGAATTGAAACCCACTTTTTTTTTTTTTTTTTTTGATATTTTTTTGTTTTCAACCAAAAAAAGCAATAAAACCATTTATTTTATTTTTTTTTTTTTGGGGGGGGGAGATTTAATTAAAAAAATAAACTGCCTTTCGATCCTCTTGCTGGGTTTTGGGGCTCAAAAAATATAAAATCTGTGTTTAAAATAATGTGAAAAATGTAAATTACAGCTGCTGCAGCTAGAAAATAATACACGTATAAATATCAGTTTATTTATTGGACCTATATTTTTCCTGATTTCCAGCTCTGATCAGGAAGCAGCACACGGCCGAGCTGCACCTTGGAGACTTCCTGGTCTTCCTCCGGAGGGTCGTGTCCTCCAAGGCCATCCAGTCCAGGATGGCGTCCCCCAAATGGACCGAGGTTCTGCTGAACATTGCGGCCCAGAAGTGCTGCTCAGGTAACAACAACAACAACACATATATAAAACTGTTGATTTATCAACCAGCTCTGAGACTTTGTTCCTGTTAATCCAGGTGTTCCTCTGGTGGGGAACCTGAGGACTCGTCTGCTGGCGCTTCACGTTCTGGAGGCAGTTCTACCGGCCTGCGACGCCAACATGGAAGATGATCAGATGACCCAGGTAGTGGTTCTAGAAGAATCCACAATAAGAGACGTCAGATTCTACTTTATCACTGCACAGAATAGAAGTTAAAGAAATGTACGGAAGAAGCAGTAAAAGTTCAGTTCTACATATTATGTTTAGTAAATGGTGTTTTGTGGTCCAGGTGGTGGAGCGTCTCTTCTCTCTGCTGTCTGACTGTATGTGGGAAGCTCCCATTGCTCAGGCCAAACACTCCATCCAGATCAAGGAGAAGGTCCAGGAGCTGAAGCTGCAGGTAGGAAACCTTCTCTACCTCCATGTTCAGGTTCATCTCCGTCTGTTTGAGTGTCTGATGGTTTATTTACCCCTCAGGGAGATGCTGAGGAGGAGGACGAGAACCTTCCCATCCAGGAGGTGTCCTTCGACCCGGAGAAGGCCCAGTGCTGCGTGGTGGAGAACGGCCAGGGCCTGACCCACGGCAGCGGGGGGAAAGGCTATGGCCTAGCCTCCACCGGTATCTCCTCTGGATGCTACCAGTGGAAGGTAGAGTCGATCATCTCTGAAGGTATCTGCGTTAACTGAAGGATGTCGGGTTAAATCCTGTTTGGTGTTGCCCACAGTTCTACATCGTGAAGGAGAACCGAGGCAACGAAGGAACCTGTGTCGGTGTTTCCCGTTGGCCGGTTCATGACTTCAACCACCGGACCACGTCAGACATGTGGCTGTACCGGGCCTACAGCGGGAACCTCTACCACAACGGAGAACAAACGCTGACGCTGAGCAGCTTTACCCAGGGAGACTTCATCACCTGTGTTCTGGACATGGAGGCCAGGACCATCTCTTTCGGAAAGAACGGAGAGGTAAAAACATTACCGCAAATTAGAGACTGTAAGTTTCCTCAGCGACCAAATGAGGGACGCATGGTTGACAGCATGATCAACCGATTATCAGTCTATAAGGTCAGTGAAGTGGATGTTATTCCATGTGCTGATAAAGTTTTATTTAGGTGAAGTCATGTAACTTCTGACACATAAAGCTTATTCAGGCATGTTGTGAAAATGTGAACTTTTGCCGGAGGTCATTACCCTCCACATTAGTCTTTGTCATGATTCCTGTTGCTAGCTAAACTCGACCAATGCTTCCTACTTTAACATGAACTGTAGTCTGAGTGACACCTCCTCCGGTCTCTACAGGATTAAACAGGAAGAGGATAACCAGATTCTACTAAACTCCAAAACTTGTTCAAAACGTCTCGAAACTTCCTAAGAAAGACTCGAAATTGGTCTGAAATCCTCAAAACTTTTTCATAATTTCTCAGAATTGTCCAAATTTAGAAAGATTTGTCCAAAACATCTCAACACTCATCCAACATGACTCAAATTTTTTTTTATCAAAAATTACTTGAAACTTGTTCAAAATGATTCGAAACTTGTTGAAATTGATTCCAAACTTGACCAAAATGACTCAAAATTTGTTCAGATTGACTCGAACTTGTCCAAATTGACTTGAAACCTGACCAAAATTACTCGAAATTTGTTCAAAATTATTCGAAACTTGTTCAAAACGCATTTGAACTTGCTTGCTAAACTCCCACAATGCTCTCTGGTTGCCTACATGAACTTCCTGTAATCTGAGTGACGCCTCCTCTGGTCTCTGCAGTATTAAACAGGAAGAGGCAACCTGGTACTACAGCTGATCTGAAGTACTTGAAATATGTTTTATCTTGGAGAATGGTTTCGGCAGATACTAAATATTAAATGATTGTGTTGTCTTGAAGGTGCAGAACCTTCACCCATGCATTAATAATCCCTCATCCTAACTACTAACGTGATTCCACAGGAGCCCAAGTTGGCCTTTGAGGACGTCGACGCCACAGAACTTTATCCCTGTGTGATGTTCTACAGCAGTAATCCAGGAGAGAAGGTAAGGAGGTGAAACAGCTGTCTGAGACACTAAATAACAACATCTGGAGGGTTTTTAATCTGTTTACATACCACTGATGGAGGACGGTACACCAACAATTACTGGACAAGTTATTCTCAAAAATGAAGCAAAGATGTAAATTTAGAATTAAAGTGTGTCAGTTGGACTTTAAGGGTTCATCTAGAGGCAGCAATCGATTGGTTGAACAGTTGGTAGGACTTCAGGTTTCGTCTATACGTGGGTTTAAAGTTGTCTCTTTGTTTAGTTGCCACAGACAGGATGTTGCTATTCATTATTTCTATCAATGATCTGGGTTTAAATGTGTCAGATGTTCATTTTTTTTTTTTTTACTTTTTATTTTATAAATTTTATTTTACAACAAATAAGAACCTCTAACAAACAAACTGGGCTGCTACTGTAGTAGGGATTTACATTTTATACATATTACAACTGAGTTATATAGTGTGCCCATTTCTCCCATCTCTTCTCAAATTTGTCCATTGTCAGTCTTAAATAATGGGTCAGCTTTTCCATCACGTAGATTTCGTCCATAATTTCTCTCCATTGTGTCACAGTTAAAATGGCACTTTTCATCCAGTTCCTTGTTATGGTTTTCTTGCAGGCCAACAAGATCACTCTGTAGAGGTAGATATCCTCCACACGTACCTCCTCTTTAGATGGTAGACCCAAGTACATAGTCCGTGGATCGTTTGATATCTTGTAGCCGAAGATTTCCTCCAATACCTTTACAATATTCTCCCAAAAAGGTCTAACATTTGCACAGTTCCAAAATACATGAGAATGATTGGCATCCATATTACCACATAGTCTCCAGCACGGTTGTAAAATTTTAAGCTGCTTACTTTTGATGTTTGGTGTTATAAATCAGATGTTCATTTTTATGGTGATGACACAATTATTTACTGCTGAGGCTGTTGAATCCCTACAGAAAGATTTTGTTGCCGTCCAGCACTCATTACTTCACCTGGATCTAGTTCTGTGTACAGACAAGACTTGGCTAATTCGATTCCCTCAGTGTCCACCTTGAGGGAATTGAACTAGATGTGGTTGACATGTAGAATTACCTGATGACTCTCAGACCACATGTGGAGAAACTGGTGAAGAAGCTGCCTCAGCTTCTTCACCAGTTTCTCCACATGTGGTCTGAGAGTCATCAGGTAATTCTACATGTCAACCACTATTGGGTTTTATAAAGATTAACAAAAATAAAAACCATTTGTAGCTGTTTCATATGTGTCCTCACCCTCGTCTTCGTTGTCCAGGTGAAGATCTGTGACATGCAGATGAGGGGAACACCTCGAGACCTCCTCCCTGGAGATCCGGTCTGCAGCCCGATGGCCACGGTTCTGGCCGAGGCCACCACCCAGCTGATCCGGATCCTGCACCGGACCGACCACTGGACCCACCGCATCAACAAGACCATGACGGAGCGGCTCCACAAGATCAAGCCCTGCTTCCGGGACTCGGCCGGGGCTTCGGCCGGTGGCGGTCAGCGGCTGAAGAAGAGCCGCTCAGTCCAGAGCCGCGAGGAGCACGACGCCCAGAGGGAGAACCAGGAGACCAGTTCCAGGACCGAGGAGGACCGAGGACGGCACGGCCGGCAGCACGGCCTTGGGGAGCTGTCGGAGCTCCACCTCCGGACGCTCTGCACCGACGTCTGGCCAGTTCTGGCCGTGATCGGAGGCGTGGACGCCGGGCTCCGAGTCGGAGGCCGGTGCATCCACAAGCAGACGGGACGCCACGCCACCCTGCTGGGAGTCGTCAAGGAGGGCAGCACCTCGGCCAAGGTCCAGTGGGACGAAGCCGAGATCACCATCAGGTACCGAGGGAACGTCAGACTGCAGCACCGCTTTAGTTCTTTGTGTAAATGTTGATGTTTACTTACAGGTTTTACATATTTATTCTGTTAGTTAGGTTTATTTAGACAACAGTCACTGCTGCTGAGAGAACCTTAGGCTCCTGGAATTGAAGGATATGAGGAAGAAGTGTTTAACTCTCTGAACTCTGAATAGCTTCTGGGTGTTTTTTGTCTCATTTTTCCTCACTGTTAGCATCATTTTTCTCTGCAGCATAAAGTCCTGAAGCGATAGAGAAAGAGAACAAGATGAAGAAGCATGAGGAACTTTTAGTTTGAAACAAGTTTTTGACAGAGTTATAAAATATTTGTTTTCTTGTTTTTATGACGAGTGGTCTGATAAATTTAGAAAGAAATTCAAACACTGTAAATATGTGCAAGAAAATGTGCAAATTAGCAGCTTTATTGGATCAAAAACCATTCAGAACCTCCACCTGACCTCCTCAGAATCATCTGGTTTTGTATCTACAGTAACTTTATTTTACTATGAGTATTTCCAGAGTTACAGCCTCAAACATTTCTGCTTTGTTACTGTTGTGGACACTTTCTTAGACAATTTGGTTCATTTTTAACAGATTTTTGTGTTATTTTAGTCATGTTTTGAGTAATTTTGGACCGTTTTTGAGTCTTTACATTTGGAAAAGTTTTTTGTACTTCAGAAAGCTTTTGAGGTAATTTGGAGAAGTTGGAGGTATTTTGGAAACCAATTTGGCTAGTTTTGGACAAGTGTTTTTATCATTTTGACCACTGGAAAGAACAGAAAACAGAGAAAGTAAACCAGCTACCATTTTGCTGGTCAAACTGATATATAGTAACTGGATGGATGGATGTAAAAAGTTCTAGAGTAGACCTACCGACAACTGTACAGGGACGTTCTCCTCTATGGACTTCAAGGACCTGGAACTCTGGAAATATTCCCAGTATGAAGGTAGAACTCTGATCATTGATAAAGTTACTGGAGATGAAGAACCAGATATTCTGAGCAGGTTTGGGGGAAACTCAGTGGTTTTTTGTTTTGGATTTTTTTTATGGAATAACGTTCCAAAGTGAGGAGAAATGTGGTTCCAGAAGCTGCTCGGAGTTCAGAGGGTTAATTAGTGATTTAAAGGTTTTAAACTGAAGCCCTGGAGATGCTGGTTCCTCAGTAGAACTCTTCCTGGTTTCTGTGCTTCAGATGTTTGTTCCTCAGGCTGGACGTCATTTCTGAATGTTTCCTAATTGTCTCCTGAGCCTCTTGTCTCCACCTCCATCCTCCCGGTTTCTCTGGTTTCCTGTTTTCCTCTCACCCGTGTGACATCATCACTCTGCATGTCATCGTCTCACCTGCTCATCGTCCACCTTTTGATTTGTCTTGCATGCCGTGCTCTTCTCTCCTCTCCCTCACTTTGTGTTTCCTTCCCTTGTCTCCTTCCACTTCACTCCGTCCTATTAAAGCTTCCCAACTTTCTGGTCACCTAGTGACACTCCGCTCTACAACCTGGAGCCCTGCGAGCCGCTGCCCTTCGATGTGGCTCGTTTCCGCGGCCTGACGGCCTCACTGCTGCTGGACCTCACCTACCTGACCAGCATCCATGAGGAGACGGCAGCCAAGCTCAGTGCCCGCCGCCACGAAAAGAAGCACCGCAACGCCGCCTCCACCGGACACGAGCCGAGCGGCGGCGAGGAGAAGGCAGACGGCGAGGCCCACAACCAGAAGGAAACCTCGGCTTCGACCGCCTCCGACCTCAGAGTCTCCCACAGCTTGGATGAGGTCAAGGCTCACGTGGCACCCAACTCCAAGTCCGAGAGCGAGATCTCATCAGTTGCCGGCGGCAGCGAGACGCTGTTCGGCTCGGCTCCTCATGCTCCTGCAGACGGAGGCAGGAAGAAAGGCCACGAGCATGGATCTCGAGGACACGAAGCGTCCTCCATCGCCACCCAGTCGGAGGTCCATGCCGTCCAGCTGTCCTACCTCTACCTGGGCGCCATGAAGACGCTGAGCGCTCTGCTAAGCTGCAGCAAGTACGCCGAGCTGCTGCTCATTCCCAAGGTACTGAAGTTAGACCGTTCTACAGTTTCTGATGAAATTAGACTGTTATACAAGTTCTGATGAAGTTAGACTGTTCTAGAGGTTCTAAAGAAGTTAGACCGTTCTACAGGTTCTGATGAAGTTAGACTGTTCTACAGGTTCTGATGAAGTTAGACTGTTCTAGAGGTTCTAAAGAAGTTAGACTGTTCTACAGGTTCTGATGAAGTTAGACTGTTCTAGAGGTTCTAAAGAAGTTAGACCGTTCTACAGGTTCTGATGAAGTTAGACTGTTCTACAGGTTCTGATGAAGTTAGACTGTTCTAGAGGTTCTAAAGAAGTTAGACTGTTCTAGAGGTTCTAAAGAAGTTAGACCGTTCTACAGGTTCTGATGAAGTTAGACTGTTCTACAGGTTCTGATGAAGTTAGACTGTTCTAGAGGTTCTAAAGAAGTTAGACTGTTCTACAGGTTCTGATGAAATTAGACTGTTCTAGAGGTTCTAAAGAAGTTAGACCGTTCTACAGGTTCTGATGAAGTTAGACTGTTCTACAGGTTCTGATGAAGTTAGACTGTTCTAGAGGTTCTAAAGAAGTTAGACTGTTCTACAGGTTCTGATGAAGTTAGACCATTCTACAGGTTCTGATGAAGTTAGACGTTCTACAGGTTCTGATGAAGTTAGACATTCTACAGGTTCTGATGAAGTTAGACTGTTCTTTGGGTTCTGTAGCTGCCAGAGGATCTACTGGATCAGTTCTCTGACAAACGTCCTCTCAAAGTCTGTAGAAAATTATTTAAAATGGTTCGAATACGACTCAAAACATTTTCAAAATTACTGCAAAGAGGAGGACTCCAGGAGTCTGTAGATAACAGTAACCTGAAACATCTAATCCAGGTTCTACCAGAAGGAGATTCTCCAGGAGTCTGTAGATAACAGTAACCTGAAACATCTAATCCAGGTTCTACCAGAAGAAGATTCACCAGGAGTCCGTAGATAACAGTAATGTGAAACATCTCCTCCAGGTTCTACCAGAAGCAGCAGCCAGCGGTCACAACGCCGACCTGAACGCCACGTCTCCTGTCTGCCAGGAGGAGGTGGAGATGAGGGCGGCGCTGCAGTTCCTGATGAGACACATGGTGAAGAGAGCCGTGATGAGGTCCCCCATCAAGAGAGCTCTGGGCCTGGCCGACCTGGAGAGAGCTCAGGCTATGATCTACAAGCTGGTGGTGAACGGACTGCTGGAGGAGCCCAGTGGAGGGAAGAGCAAACCAGGTAGGAGATCTGGAAATATGGTGGATCAGTACCAGACCTCCTCAGAATCATCAGGTTCTTCATCTCCAGTAACTTTATGAATGATCAAACCTTCATACTGTGAATATTTCCAGAGTTCCAGGTGGAATCTAGGATTGGTTTTTGATCCAATAAAGCTGCTGTTTTGCTCTTTGTTTCTAATTTTTCCTTTAAAATACTGATCTGTTCTGATGTTTTCCTCTCCGTTTTCCTCCCCCAGGAGTGAGGAGTGAGCCAGAGGGTGAGGGTGAGGGTCCAGAGGGGGAGCAGCTGGCCCAGACCCCGGTCACCACCAGCCCCTCGGCCTCCAGCACCACCTCCTTCATGAGCTCCTCCCTGGAGGACACCACCACGGCCACCACCCCGGTCACCGACACCGAGACCGTCCCGGCCACCGAGTCTCCGGGGGTGATGCCGCTCAGCCTGCTCAGGTCGGAACCGGGTTAAAGTACTCTTTATAGACACGAAACAACCACAGAAAGATGCAAAATCAACACAAAAAGATGCAAAATCAACACAAAAAGATGCAAAGTCATCACAAAAAGATGCAAAATCAACACAAGAAGACACAAAATCACCACAAATAGTTAAAGTTGCCCAGAATGACCCAGTAATGGTCTTAAAGGAGGCCAAAGTACTGATAAAACTCTTTTAATCCTTCTACAGACAAATGTTCTCCAGCTACCCGACCACCACGCTGGTTCCGACCCGTCGGGCCCAGACTCCTCCGGTGTCGTCCCTGCCGACGTCTCCGTCTGATGAGGTGGGTCGCCGTCAGAGCCTCACGTCTCCAGACTCCCAGCCAACCAGACCCCAGAACCGGACCGGTACCTGTAAGTATCTCAGGCTGATTATGAACTGAGGAGATTCTACAGAATACAAAAGGAAACTGTCATTTATGATGTACAAATGTGACCAGTATGTCTGAAGAAGTCACAAACAGGAACACATACGAGGTGTTGACCCGTCTTGTTGATGATTTTCTTTCCATATTCTGGTATTTGTCGATATTTTCCCTGTTTTCTCCAGCTCTGTCGGACCCCAGCAGCAGACTGTCCACGTCTCCACCTCCTCCTGCCATCGCTGTTCCTCTGCTGGAGATGGGATTCTCCCTGAGACAGATCACCAAAGCTCTGGAGGCCACCGGTCAGTCTGCAATGTTTCATTTTATTCAGAACATATAAACTTTTTTAGATCACAATCTGAGGAAGCCAACAGAACCACATCATCTGCTAAAAGCAGAGATGCAATCCTGAGGCCCCCAAACCAGACACCCTCCTCACCCCGGCTGCACCTTGAGATCCCGTCCATGAAGACCACAAACAGGATCAGAGACAATGGACAGCCCTGGAGGAGTCCAAAACCCACTGGAAACGTGTCTGACTTTGTGCCGAGTATGTGGACACAGCTCTCACTCTGGTTGTACAGGGACTGAATGGCTCGTATCAGTGACCCTGGTACCCCATACTCCCCCAGTTCCCCCCACAGAGCCCCTCAGGGGACACAGTTGTAGACCTTCTCCAGAACCACAAAACACATGTAGACTGGCAGGTTGAACTCCCATGACCCCCTCAGCAGCTCCACAAGAGTAAAGACCTGATCCACTGTTCCATGACCACAATGGAATCCACATTGCTCCTCCTGAATCTGAGGTTCAACAATCGGTTGGAGCCTCCCTTCCAGCACCCTACAGTAAACCTCTCAGGGAGGCTGAGAAGTGTGATACCTGGAAGTTGGAACACACTCTCCGGTCCCCCTTTTGAAAATGGGAACCACCACCCTGGTCTGCCACTCCACAGGTACCGTACCCGATGCCTACGCGACATTGTAGAGACGTGTCTGCCAAGACAGTCCAACAATGTCCAGAGCCTTCAGCATCTCAGGGCGAATCTCGTCCACACCTGGCGCCACCGAGGAGCTTCTTAACTACCTCGGCGTCCTCTACCACGGATATGGATGAAGATTCCCCCGAGTCTTCATGCTCTGCCTCCTCTACAGAGGATGTGTTTACCAGATTCAGGAGTTCCTCAGAGTGCTCCTTCCACTGCCCAATAGTATCCCCAATAAGGGTCAACAGTTCTCCACCCCGACTGTAGACAGCCTGAGTAAAACCCTGCCTCCCATTCTGAGGCATCGAATGATTTGCCAGAACTTCCTTGAGGCCAATTGAAAGTCCTTCTCCATAGCCTCCCTGAACTCCTCCCACACCTGAGGTTTATTTTCTACAGCTGTTGCCCTTTTGGCCGACTGGTACCTGTCAGCTGCTTCAGGAGACCCCTGAACCAACCAGGCCCAAAAGGCCTCCTTCTTCAGCCTGACAGCTTCCCTCACCGCTGGTGTCCACCAGCAGGTTCTTGGATTTCCACCGTGACAGGAACCAGTGACCTTCAGGCCACAGCTCCTAACAGCTGCTTCTGCAATGGAGGCTTTGAACATGGACCACTCAGACTCCATGTCCCCAACCTCCCCTGAGATGCAGGAGAAACTCTTCCAGAGGTGGGAGTTGAAAACTCCATGGACAGGGTCCTCCACCAGATGTTCCCAGTTCACCCTCACTACACGTTTGGGTTTACCAGGTCTGTCCAGCAGTCTTTGGATCCAACTCACCACCAGGTGGTGATCAGCTGACAGCTCTGCTCCTCTCTTCATCCGAGTGTCCGAGACATACGGCCACAGGTCTGATGATACGACTGTGAAGTCCATCATGGACCTTTGGCCTGAGGTGCTCTTGTACCAGGAACACTTATGAGGAACCTTATGCTCTAGCATGGTGTTTGTGATGCACAGTCTATGACTAGAACAGAATTCCAATAACCGAACAACACTCTCCGATATTCCCTCCAGGAGCTCGAGGAGAAGCCGACGCCCAGAACATCACAGTCCTGGCCATGTGGATGATCGAACACCCGGGGACGGAGGACGACCATGATGAGCCTCACACCAGAGTCGTCGGGGGCGACGGGTCGGACTCCTCGTGTCCCGGAGCGACCGCCTCAGCCGGAGGGAAGAGTCTGGACCGGAGCTCCTACCTGTGCTCACCTGGAGACATCGCAAGCGCCGACGCCTCAGAGATGGAGGAAGGATTCAGCGAGAGGTACTGACCCAGTCCTGGAGGAGTTTAAAGATATCAGAAACATGATAATAGTTAGGATTTAAAGTCTAAAAACGATCAAATAACTTTAGTTTATTAATGATCAGAGTTCTGCCTTCATATTGTGAATATTTCCAGAGTTCCAGGTCTTTGAAGTAGATAGAGGAGAACGTCCCCTGGAGAAAGTTCTAGAGTAGACCTACCGACAACTGTCCAGTTGTCGGTAGGTCTACTCTAGAACTTTCTCCAGAGGACGTTCTCCTTTCCTGCTTCCAGTCTTTAAGTTTAGTCTCACTTAGAACATTCCAGGTCCTTGAAGTCCATAGAGGTCCAAAAAGACTAGAAAAATGTAGAAAATAGATGAAATTCATCAAAAATGCTTCAAACTTTCAGTTCTTCCATTATTTAACTGGGTTGTGTTTGTGTTGTTGACCTGGTTCTTCCATTGTTTAAAACGGGTTCTGTTTGTGTTGTTGACCTGGTTCCTCCCTTATTTTAACCGGGTTCTATTTGTGTTGTTCAGTCCGGAGGGTTTGGACCAGGACTCAGCTTCAGCCTCCAGTGGAGTTCCTCTCAGAGGTCGTTCTGTCGGCAGAAAACATCGCTTCGATCTGGCTGCTCGCACTCTGCTGGCCCGAGCTGGTGAGGAAACCAAACACACACTGGCCCAGTTCAGACTGATCAGAACCAGCTGAGTGATCAGAACCAGAGCCTGCTGTCCTCATTCATTCGTTCATCATCCTCTACAAGTTTATGCACACTCTGTACATTTTTAAATAAGTTTACAGTCATTTCGGTTGTTTTAACTCATTTTAACCCTTTGTTGTTTCCTCTCCTCCCCAGCTGGGCTGTACCGATCGGTCCAGGCCCACCACAGCCAGTCCCGGCGGGAGGTTTCGTCCCTCCAGCAGCAGCAGGACCCCGGCGCTCTGTATGACTTCAACCTGGACGAGGAGCTGGAGATGGACCTGGACGAGGAGACCATGGAGGCCATGTTTGGACAGGATCTGGCCAGCGACACCGACATTCTGGGAATGTGGATCCCGGAGGTACTGGACTGGCCAACATGGGTGTGTGTGACTTTATGCTTCAGCCCGACAGCTGCTCTCTATCTCCTCACCTGTGCACGCTGAGATAACCTTAGAAACCCTCACCTGTCCAACACCTGGCTCAGCTCATCTAACGGCATGAAAGGAAACAGCAGCAGGTTCTCCTCCAGCAGCTCTGATTTACCTCAGACCTTTAGAGAGTTAAACCTGGATATTTTATTAAGGTTCCCCTGAAGGTTTAGCCTCAAATATGAAACACTTTCTGGGATATTTGTTTTAAAAATCACCCGTTGACCCACTTTCATCAGGCCAAAATGACTCCAAAATTGTTCAAAATCTACAAGTCAAGTCAATCTGGAGCCACCTTATGCTTGAACATGATGTTTGTTATGTCCAGTCTATGACTAGCACAGAAGTCCAATAAGAAAACACCACTCGGGTTCAGATCAGGCCGTTCCTCCCAGTCAACCCCTCCTGGTTTCTCCATCGTTGCCCATGTGAACGTTGAAGTCCACCAGGACTCCCCAGGAGAACTATGGAGTTCCCAGGTGGTCCCCCTTCCAGGAACCACCCAGAGACTCCAAGAAGGCCGAGTACTCCAAACTGCTGTTCTGTCCATAAGCACAAACAACAGTCAGAGTTTTCCCTCTGCAACTCAAAGTCTCAGAGAGGCGACCCTCTCGTTCTCTGGGGAGAACTCCAACAAAGCAGCGCTCAGTCGGGGGTTTCTGATTTTCCCCACACCTGTCCGGTGCCTCTCACCCTGGGCAACTCCATAAAAGGAGAGAGTCCAACCCCTCTCCAGGATTCTGGTTCTAGAACCCTTGCTGTGTATGGAGGTGAGCCCAACTATGTCTAGCCGGTATCGCTCCACCTCCACCAGTTCGGGTTCCTTCCCCCTCAGTGAGGTGACATTCCACCAGAGCTAGTCTACGCCACCAGGGGGCGGTACGACCAGGCGCCCGCTCCTGCCTACTGCCTTGTGGGCATAGCACCTGACCCCGATTTCCGGCCCCTGGTGCTCCTACTGGGCAGCGATCCCATGTTACTTCTTCAGGCTGTGCCCCACGGGGCCCCAAGGCTCGGCCACCAGACGCTCTCTGGTGAGCTCCTCTGCCGGACCTGGCTCCAGGGGAGAGTCCCAGTTTCCCTGACCCAGGCGTGGTGGCGGCTTTTCCTTTTCTTTGCTGTCATCAAGGTTTTCAGAATCGCTCTTAATCTGGTCTCTCCCCCAGGACCAATTTGCCTTGGGAGACCCTGCCAGGGGCTAATGCCCTGGAAAACATAGCTCCTAGGATCACAGAGACACTCAAACTCCTTCACCGAGATAAGGTGGCGATTCAACGGGGGAGTAAATGTACATATTCTAAATCATCTTGAACTATTTCTGAGTCATCTTGGTCGTTGTTCAAACAACCGTAACTTTAAGATGAGAAATAAACCTGCTAAAGGTGGATCTATGGGTGATTTTTCTAACAAATATCTCTTAAAGTATTCAATATATTAATGTAAATTATCGCAGACATCATTTTAAAATTCCAGATTTGATGATGAAACAGTTCCCAGAGCCGTTGGAGAACCTGCTGGTCTGAGATGATTAACCCCAAAGACTTCCTGCTGCCTGGTTTCCATTAACACCATGTCCCTTCAGGTTTACCTGCATGTGTGTGTCCAGGTGTGTTCATGTGTGTCTTCATGTGTGTGTGTTCCAGCATGTGTGTGAGGCCGATGACCGTGACGAGGTGGTGGTGTGTGAGCTGTGTGAAGCCAATGTGGCCAACTTCAACCAGCACATGAAGAAGAGCCACCCGGGATGCGGGCGCAGCGCCAACCGCCAGGGTTACCGTAGCAACGGCTCCTACGTAGACGGCTGGTTCGGAGGCGAGTGTGGCAGCGGGAACCCTTACTACCTGCTGTGTGGAGGCTGCCGGGAGAAATACCTGGCCATCAAGAGCAAGGCCAAGGTCCCCGTGGTGGAGAGGTCAGTCTAGCAGACAGACAGACAGTTTACAGGGGTGTCCAACATGAGGCCCGTGGCCAAAAGCGGTCCTCCAGAGGGTCCAGTCCGGCCCTCAAAGTGTAAAAATTCCAGAGAAGACATTAACTGTAGATTGTAAATTAGTAAAACTATAAATTTAAATAATTTCTAGACCATGACAAGTTGTTTGGATCATAAAGTAAAATATTAGATTGTTCTTTTGTCGTTTTGTGTCTCATTTTTGTAATATTTTGTCTTGTTTTTGTTGTTTTTTGCCTTTTTTTTGTCTGACTTTCATCTCATGTTTTTGTCATTTTGTTTCTCATTTTTGTCGTTTTGGGTTTCCTTTTCGTCTCGCTTGTGGTTTTTGTCTTATTTTTGTCATTTTGTGTGTTTTATTCGTCATTTTGTGTGCCTTTTTTTTCGTTTTGTTTTTTTTTGTCTCGTTTTTGTCGTTGGTCCAGTTTTTTTGTTGCTTTGTAACTTTTTGTCAAATTTTTTGTCTCTTTTTGTTTTGTGTTGTCAAATTTTTTTGTTGTTTTGTGTTTCCTTTTTGTCTCGTGTTTTTTGTCTTATTTTTGTCATTTTGTGTTTTGCTTTTTTCATTGTTTTGCATGCCATTTTGTGTTTTTTTTGGGTCTCCTTTTTGTCATCCTTTTTTTGTTGCTTTGTAACTTGTTTGTCTAATTATTTGTCTGTTTTTATTTAATTTCGTGTGGTTTGTCTCATTTTTTTGATGTTTTGTGTCTCATTTTTCACAATATTCTTGTCTTGTTTTTGTTGTTTTTTTGTCTTTTTTCATCTGACTTCTGTCGTTTTGCTCATATAGTAAAAACTGATCTGGCCCACTTGAGATCAAACTGGGCTGAATGTGGTCCCTCAACTAAAATGAGTTTGACACCCCTGGTTTAGATCTTTATTGGTCATTTTATGCTAATTTAAAGTCATTATGTGGGTTTTCTTTGTCATTTTGAATGAGGTCATTTTAGACCTTTCGGGTAATTCTTTACAAATTCTTAATCATTTTGTGTGTTTTTTTTCTGTCTTTCTGAGCGTGTTTTGAGACATTTTGTACAGATTTCAAGATATTTTGGACAATTTTTGCACAGATTTTTGGTCATTTGGGACAATATTAATGGACATTTTCTGTAATTTTAAACATATTCAGAGTAATTTTTGATGATTATTTGTAATTGTAAACACTTTTTTAGTCATTTTGGAAAATATTTAGTCATTTTGAGCATTGTTTTGCCATTTGAGGCAACTATGAAGAGATTTTATGTCATTTTAGACAAATTCTGAGTCGTTTTGGATGAATTTTTAGTAATTTTTTGCCATTTTGGCAGCCAGTTTTTTGATGATTTTGTCATTTTAGACACATTTTTCAATCATTTTGAGTCATTTTGAATAAGAATATTTACATTTTTACAGCCTCTACAAACATTTTCATTCAACTTTGCACATAAAACTCTTTTGGGGTAAATTTTCAAGTAATTATTGATCAGATTTTTATCATTTTAAGACCAAGTCTGTTTGAGTTTCAGAGAAATTAAACCCACAGTTTCTGTATCTGAACTTTGAGTGTTGCTGGTTTCATGTTTTGCTGTAATTTCTACCTGTCCAGGTATAAAGGTCAGGCTCCTGATCTCCTGGGGAAGCAGGACAGCGTCTATGAAGGTAAAACCTGCTGATTATTTATTATTATTGTTATTATTTCAGTGTTTTCTTTGAGTTCTGGTCGGATCTAACCCGTCCTGTTCTCCCTACAGAGGACTGGGACATGCTGGACGTGGACGAGGACGAGAAGCTGACGGGTGAGGAGGAGTTTGAGCTGCTGGCCGGTCCACTGGGCCTCAGCGAGCGTCGGATCGTCCCGGAGGCCGTCCAGTTCCCCGACAGCGACCCACTGGGAGCCTCCATCGCCATGGTGACGGCCACCAACAGCATGGAGGAGACACTGCTGCAGATCGGTACAAAAATAGGAATGATTCATGGAAACTCTGAACAGAAACATGGAGATTTAAGATGTAAAAGCATGAAAAGTACTTTCAGCGTGCAGAAAAGTTCAGAATATTTACAGGAGAATGTGCAAAGTTTCCCAGTATGACTGTAAACAACCTGAGATGTGCCAGAGGATAATAATGGTTATTTAAAGCTGTGAATGAACAATAAGCTGCTAAAAGCTCCAAATCTCTGGACTTAACATCTTAAACTGTTATTCTTCAGTTTGAGTCTCTGTTAAATTAACGTCTTTCACGTAGTTCATGATGAGTTTATTTGGTTTTTCTGTCAGTACATGAGTTATTTTCTTTCTCCTGGAAGATTTGACATCATTAGTCTGATCCAGTCTAATAGTTGGTCCAGAGACACTTTTAAGCTTTTATCCTCCCTGTAGTTTATCTTCCACTGATATTAACCTCCTCCCTGTAGTTTATCTTTCGTCTATATTAACCTCCTCCCTGTAGTTTATCTTCCATTGATATTAACCTCCTTCCTGCTCCTCCAGGCTGCCAGACGTCTGTGGATAAGAGTTCTTCCGGCAGAGTGACCCTTGGTGAGCAGGCCGCCGCCCTCCAGAACCCTCATGACCGGGTCATGGCGCTGAGGAGGGTGACGGCTGCAGCTCAGGTTCTGTTGGCCAGAACCATGGTGATGAGAGCGCTATCACTGCTGTCTGTCAGGTAGGAAACACCTGGATGTAGGTAGGAAACACCTGTCTGTCAGGCAGGAAACACCTGGATGTAGGTAGGAAACACCTGGATGTAGGTAGGAAACACCTGGATGTAGGTAGGAAACACCTGTCTGCCAGTTAGGAAACACTGATGTTGACCAGATTCTTGTATTAGTCAACGAATTAAATGAAAAAGAAATAGATTTTAACCATTTTAGACAAATTAGTCATTTCTGACATTTCTTTTCTAGACTTTTTGCCAAGATTATGTCACTTTTCACACGTTTCTAGCCATTTTAAATCTGAATTTTTAACAGGCTTTTTCATACTACTCTGCACATTAATCATGTATTGGTAAACCGGATCAGTAACCAGAGTTTCCTCCTCCAGCGGTTCCAGCTGCAGCCTGGCAGCAGGTCTGGAGTCTCTGGGTCTGACCGACATCAGGACTCTGGTCCGGCTCATGTGTCTGGCGGCGGCGGGTCGAGCCGGACTCTCCACCAGTCCGACCTCCGGTTCTGGTCCCTCAGAGAGGCCCCGAGGAGCCGCCAAGGCCAGCAAACCCATCTCCTGTCTGGCCTACCTGAGCACCGCTGTGGGATGTCTGGCCTCCAACAGCCCCAACGCTGCCAAGCTGCTGGTGCAGCTCTGCACTCAGGTACCGTTAGTAACAGGACCAGAACCAGAACCTGCAGCATGTCAGACTGTAAATCTGATGGTTCATTTATTAGGTCTGTTTCTGACTAAAGGAAATTAAAAATCTGATCTCATTTGGTGATTTTACTTTTTAGGGTTTTTTTGTAATTATTTTTAAAGTTTTTCTGGTGATTTTGCATCTTTTTCTGAGGATTTGGAATTTTTTTTTGGTGATTTAATGTCTATATGGTAATTTTCTCTCCTGTCCTTCCTGTCTAAAATACCTGAGTGAACTGTCTTGAACCAAGTCTCTGCTTTCCTCTAAAAACATCCTGTATGAAGAATCAGTCTGGTTCTAAACAGGGTCACTCCACCAGACTGGACTCCTTTCGGTACCAGAATTACTGAGTACTGCTGGAGCTTCTGGACAGTTTTCAGATCTGTTAACTAGCAAATCCTCTCCAACTCACTGATCTAACATCTCAGGATCAGCTCTCTGCTGGTTCATGTCCTGCCTGTCAAGGAGATTCTTCAGTGTGTCTTGGAGGGGAGAAGAGTCTTAAGTTCTCAGCTTATCCACAGGGGTTCCTCAAGGGTCAGTGCTCGATCCTCCTCTTCTCAATAAACACAATAATCCACTCCCATGGTTCCTCACACCGTCTCTATGCTGATGATACCCAGCTCTTCCTGTAGTTCCCCCCAGATGACCACACGGGTCTCATCATGCCTTGCAGATATCTGGATGAAAGAACGCCTCCTTCAACTCAGCCTCTCCCAGACTGAGCTCCTTGTCATCCCAGCCAGTCCCTCTATTCAACAAGAAACCAACATCCAGCTGGAATCAACCCAACTCAAATCCACAAAGCCTGACAGAAGCTTGGGTGATCAATGACAACTAACCTCCAAGGCTCATATGTCTTCTGTTGCGTGGTTGTGTGGATTCATCCTGTAGAACATCAGGAAGATCAGACCCTTCCTGTCTGAAGATGCAGCTCAACTCCTGTTCCAGGTCTCTAATATCACCATCCACTACTGCAGGTCATTACTGGAGGCCTCCATACATGTACAGTCAAACCTCTGCAGATGATCCAGAATGCAGCAAAACGTCTGGTTTTCAACCAGCCAGAAACACCTCATGTCACCTCGCAGTTCAGATCGCTTCATAAAATTCTAAACTCCAATGAAAACATCTCCTCTTACCGAAACTCTCATTCAGGTCTACACTCTCTCCAACCAGAGGTTCCTGATCCAACAACCACAACAGGGCCGGTCCATAGCTGGACTCTTCTCCTCTGTGGTTCCCTGGTGGTGGAACGAGTTCCCAAACTCTGTTCAGTCTTTAAGAAAAGACTGAAGACCAGCTCTTCATTGAACATCTTTGTACCTGACAGACTTCAAAAAAAGGAAAAATAAATAAATTCCTGTTGCCTCCCTCACTACCTGTAGACAACACGGTCCTACACTGCCTGTCCAAAAAACATTCACCACCTGGATTTAACTAAGTAAATAGGTATGAGCGTCTTCCATTGGATAATTACTGCCGTGATGAATACGTTTCAGCTGCAACA
Source organism: Amphiprion clarkii (assembly GCA_027123335.1). Lineage (NCBI taxonomy): Eukaryota > Metazoa > Chordata > Actinopteri > Pomacentridae > Amphiprion > Amphiprion clarkii. Next base: position 40,915,701 of record CM049567.1, read on the forward strand.
ACTTCTTTAACCCCAGCTGATGCAGTGAGGAGCTTCTCATTTCTTAAACAACCGTGTTGGAAGACATATCCTGTGGTCATGGAAAGGATCTTAATCTGTCTCAGAAGCATCAAATTATGGGCCTGCATCAAGCAAAGAAAACAACTAAGGAGATGAAACTACTAAAATCAGGTTAAGAACCGTCCGACGCATCATTAAAACCTGAAGGATGGTGGAGAACCATCATCTTCAGGAACAAACTCTTCGATGATCGTAGGAGACCACCAGTAGAGCTCACAGCTGTTTAATAGTGAATATAAGAACATTTCCACATGAAGGGAACTCAAAGGATTGGGACTCAACAGCTGTAGCTCTAAGAAAACCACTGATCAGTGAAGCTAATCAGAAATAAAGGCTTCAGTTTGCTATGGAGCATAAAGATTGGACTCTGGATCAATGGAAGTAGGTCATGTGGTCTGATGAGTCCAGATTTATCCTGTTCCAGAGGGATGGGGGCAGTAGTTTAAGTCTGGTTTTGGTCCCGACTTTGTGCTTTTTTTTGACTTTTTTAGGACTGGTTTCAAACTGGATTCTGACTGGTTCTGAACATCTTTTTGGACTGGTTTAGATTTAATTTTGGTCCTGGTTTTAGACTTTTTGAGGACTGGTTGCAAACTGTCTTAGGCAGGACGTGGACTTTTTTTAACCCCAAGAACACCAAACCTTCCACCAGGCATGGTGGTGGCAGTATCATGCTCTGTGGAACTGGAGCTTTACACAAAGTAAATGGAATAATGAAGGAGGAGGATCACCTCCACATTCTTCAAGAAAACCTAAAACCATGAGCAGAAGGTAGATCTTGGACACAGTTGAATGTTTCAACCAGACGATGAGCCCAAACACACATCAGACGTGGTAAAGAAATGCTTCCATCACCTGGAATGAAGGTTCTAGACTGGTCTCCCCAAAGTCCTCACTTAGACCCATCAAGAATCTGAAGAACCAAGTCAGAAAGAAAACAAATGTAGTTCCACTACATTTGTTTTCTTTCTGACTCAGACTTGAGCCAGTTAAATTGACAGTATCATGATACTGCCACCTCCATGCCTGACGGTAGTTATAGTGTCCTGAGGGGTCAAAGATAAACCAGCAGATGGGTGCATCAGGGTAAGAAGAGAGGCAGATGAAGTGATGCCCTCATCATGGCTAGTTCCTACCAGCCTGTGGGGGTTGGAGTTATGATCTGGGGTTGATCAGGTTCAGCAACGTTATGTTTCCAAATAATGAGTTCAGCTGAGTACCTGAAGATACTGAATGATCTGGTCTTTCCATCAGTGGAGTTTTTCTTCCCTGATGACATGGACATGTTCCAAGATGATGATGCCAGGATTCATGGGGTCACAGTGAGAATGAGTGGATCAGGGAGCATGAGATGGATTGTCCTCTACTGAGTCCAGACCTCAGCCCCACTGAGAATCTTTGAGAATATAAGATCTTGGCAGAAAATGAATGCAGTTCTGGACAGAAATAAATGCTGTGACATTGCAGAAGCTTATTGAAACGATGCCATGGTGACTGACTGTCGTTCTCAGAGCTAAAGGTGGTCCAATGAAATACTAGAGTGCAACTTCTCTGGTATATTTCTGAGCATCCTCCCTGTTTCCTCTCCAGAACCTGATCTCTGCAGCCACCGGGATGAACCTGACCACGGTGGACGACCCCATCCAGAGGAAGTTCCTGCCCAGCTTCCTGCGAGGCGTCGCAGAGGAGAACAAGCTGGTGACGTCTCCAAACTTCGTGGTGACCCAGGCGCTGGTGGCGCTGCTGGCCGATAAAGGAGCTCGACTCCGACCGGCGTACGACAAGGCGGACCTGGAGAAAAGAGGTTTGTAGAACCGGAGGAGCAGCAGGTTCACAGTCATTCATCATCACTTCCTCGAGTGTCATTTTTCTGTTTTTATTTACGCTGTAAATGAGCTCATTTCATGCTTTTAAATGTGTTTCATTTGAGGTTTAATTCAAAGCAGCAGTGATTCTTGTTTCAAACTGGTGTTGTCTGATGTATTTTTTCTGGTTTTAATATAGATCAAATCTGTATTTCTGTTATTAATGCGATATTTACATAATTCATCATCCTCTGGTGCTGTCTGGAGAGGTTTCTGTGGAGATTGTTTGATAATTTTGCATCTTTTTGTGGTGATTTTCCCATCCGATTTTGTCTTTTTTTTGCATGTTTTTGTGGGGATTTAGAATATTTGCGGCAATATACCTCTTTTTGTGATGGTTTCACATCCATTTTGGGATTTGTTTTGCATCTTTTTGTGTAGATTTAGAATTCTTTTTCATTATTTATGCTGTAAATGAGCTAATTTCATCCTTTTATCTTTTGCAGATGTGTTTAATTTGAGGTTTAATTCACAGCAGCAGCGTTTCTGTTCTGTCTTGTTCCTCTACGGTGTCACTGTGGTGTTTTCTGATGTATTTTTTGTGCCTTAAATGTAAATCAAATGTGTATTTGTGAGATTCATACAGTGTTTACATAATTCATCTCCTTCAGTGTGGTCTGGGCAGCTTCTTTTTGCTTTTTCTGTGCTCTTTGTGTGTTTTTTTTTTCTCTTTTTCCACTGCCATTCCTCCTCTCACTCACTGGTTGTTCTTGTCGCCTTGTGTTCCTGTTCTGAGCAGGTCTAATTGCGCATTTGTATGCCCATCCTTCCCATAATCCCTCCGCTGTAGGCCCTCTGGAGCTGGCCAATGCTCTGGCGGCCTGCTGCCTGTCCTCGCGGCTGTCGTCGCAGCACCGTCAGTGGGCGGCGCAGCAGCTGGTCCGGACGCTCGCCGCCCACGACCGCGACAACAACCAGAGCCGCCCGCAGACCTTCGCCGACATGGCGGGGGACCTGCGGAAGTGTTCCTTCATCAAGCTGGAGGCCCACCAGAGCAGGGTCAGGAGGTCTATCTCTGTCAGGAGTCTTATTATCCACACACAGACGGTTTGATCATCAACTAACTGCGGTTTTATTTCAGGTCATCACATGCGGCTGGTGCAGTAAAAAAGGCCTATTAGCGACCAGCGGCAATGACGGGACGGTCCGAGTCTGGAACGTCACCAAGAACCAGTACACCCTGCAGCAGACCTGCATCTTCAATAAGGAGTGAGAGTCTGATTTATGTTTTATTTAGCAGTTACACTACTGTTCAAACGTCTGGGATCACTTAGAAATGTCCTTATTTTTGAAAGAAAACCATTTTTTTTTCAATGAAGATGACATTAAATGAATGATAAATCCAGTGTAAACATTGTTAATGTGGTAAATGACTATTCTAGCTGTAAACGGCTGGTTTTTAATGGAATATCTCCATAGAGGTACAGAGGAACATTTCCAGCAACCATCACTCCTGTGTTCTAATGCTACATTGTGTTAGCTAATGGTGTTGAAAGGCTCATTGATGATTAGAAAACCCTTGTACAGTTATGTTAGCACATGAATCTGATGTGTTTAAACTCTGACCAGACAAGGTTCCAGTTTTTAGATGTTTAGACTAATGTTGATGTGGACTCATTGGTAGGAACCAGAACCTGGTGTTCATAGAGGTCTAGATGTTCATAGAGGTCTAGATGTTGGTGTTCATAGAGGTCTACATGTTGGTGTTCATTAAGGTCTAGATGTTGGTGTTCATAGAGGTCTAGATGTTGGTGTTCATAGAGGTCTAGATGTTCATAGAGGTCTAGATGTTCATAGAGGTCTACATGTTGGTGTTCATAGAGGTCTAGATGTTGGTGTTCATAGAGGTCTAGATGTTGGTGTTCATAGAGGTCTACATGTTGGTGTTCATAGAGGTCTAGATGTTGGTGTTCATAGAGGTCTAGATGTTGGTGGTGGATGTGCAGAGTTACAGACTGCTTCATGTTGCCCTCATGTGGAAATTTACCAGCATCTGAGGCTGATTCTGACTGGGAGTTCTATTTCTGGAGATACTGAACCAGTAGTTTACCATAACAGCTTCCTAAAGTGGTCAGACATCAGATGTTGTGTTTTCAGATGAATTAATAAATGTTCTGTGTTTCCTCAGTGACGGATCTTCAGAGGAGGGAATGTCTGGTCTGGGTTCTCCCAGTGATCCATGTCTGTCTCCTCTGGCCTGGAGCGTCACTGGGAGATACCTGGCTTCAGCTATGGAGAAGATGGTCAACATCTGGCAAGTTAACGGTAAAACATTCAGTGTTTTCCTTCTGTTTCATTTTGTTAAGTTAATGATCCACTTCTTTACCAGGCTGGGTGGGCCACAGACTGTGAAGGAGAAGACGTGAAGGTTTCATAGCTCCCATTAGAAATAGTTGAACCTCAGGACTGGACTAGATCCAACCATCGGTTCTCTGCAGGATGTCCTTCTGTCTGGTTCCATGTCTGGTTCTAAACAGCAAACCTCCATGTTCCTCCACCAGTCCATGATTAAACCTCCATGTTCCTCCACCAGTCCATGATTAAACCTCCATGTTCCTCCACCAGTCCATGATTAAACCTCCATGTTCCTCCACCAGTCCATGATTAAACCTCCATGTTCCTCCACCAGTCCATGATTAAACCTCCATGTTCCTCCACCAGTCCATGATTAAACCTCCATGTTCCTCCACCAATCTTTGATTTAACCTCCATGTTCCTCTACCAGTCCATGATTAACCCTCCATCCTGTAGTAGACCCTCAGACTTGTTCTCCTCTCTCAGGAGGTAAAGGCCTCCTGGACGTCCAGCCTCACTGGGTGTCGGCGCTGGCGTGGCCCGAGGAGGAAGCCGAGTCGCTGTGGTGTGGAGAACCCAAAGACATGCTGCTGGTGGGTCGAATGGATGGAACTCTGGGCCTCATCGAGGTTCTGGACTCGTCCACGTTTCACCGCACTGAGCTGGAGCACTGCTACCGGAAGGACGGTAGGAAGGAAGATCTGATCCTGCAGCTGACGTGAGTTTATCTAATAATAGGAAGTAATAATGAAGGAATCCGTCTGGTCTTAGTGGCCGTGATGCACATCGCCTGGTACAGCGAGGACAAACCCTTCGCTGTCGGCTACGCTGACGGAAAACTGCTGATCGGATCCAAAGAGCCGCTGGAGAAAGGAGCCATTGTGGTGATCGACGCTCACAAGGTGAAGCAGAACCTCAGAACCAGTTAATCTGCAGCAAAAACACAATATATGATCAGAATATACTTCCCACTTGGTTTCCTCCACAGTTATTTTGGTACATCAACTACTAATATTCTATTAATCCACTTTAAAACGGATTAGTAATTGCCTTTGCATCTTCTTGATCTAAAGATTTGCAGTGAATTTTAGACTTGATATTTGCAAAATACAGTATTCTAATCAGAAAATCTGTTAATTCCGTCTCTAATCGTCTCCTAAATGTTGTCTGATATCGGCTATAAACTCCTCACCTGCTTATATTATTATTATAGTTGTAGAAACTACGATTTACAGATGTTCCTCAAACGCCTCACATGCAGGCAACAGTAAACACTGCTGTTATCACTTCAGTTTGCCAAAAAGTAGTTAGAAAATGGTAAAATCTCATGTTTTAATGTCAGATTTGCCAACTTTAAACCGTGTCTCCTTTTAAAAAATATGACAGTTTTCTGTATTTCAATCATAAACACTGTAGTCGATCATGTTTAAGTGCAAGAGGCCAAAATCGTCATTGTTGTTGATGTTTTAATGATGTTTTTTCCGTTCTAGCACTGCGTTAGTTATTGTGATTAAATGCTTACTGTTTTTAATTGTGTTTTTTGATGTTTTTTGTTGTTGTTTTTGTATATTTGTCTTACTTCCTTGGATGAAATGTGCTGAGAACAGACAGAATAGTTTATAGTAGATCAGAATGATGGAATGGATCCAGCAGAGGACACATTTTTTAACTATTGGTTCTTGAAAATGGGGGGAAAAAGGCAGAATTTACTGTTGGTGCTATTGTATCTCCATAAAATTCCTGTAAGTGTATATCTATGGATGGATCCATATTTCTACTAAAATATAGTCTTTGGTCCACATTTCACCAACCTTAGAGGCTCTAACATCAGTAGAATCTGATGTGTTTCAACTATGACCAGACAAGGTTTCAGTTTTTAGATATTTCGACTTGAAATCTGTTCAGAATGACTGAAAATTTTCCAGAAATGACTACAAAATGTCCAAAATTAGCCTCAATATGAGATAAAATTGTCTAAACGACTCAAAATTACTGATAATGTCCCCAAAATGACTTGAATTTTGTCTAAAATGATTAAAAATTGTCCAAAGTGACTATAATGAATAATTATTGGTACTTGAAAATGGAAAACAAGTGGAAAATGTTCAGATCATGGTGAAACACATTATCTGTTAATTTATTTCTCCAGTTCAGTCTGTTTGTCTTTATATTGTTCTAGAACCTCCCTCTACCTGTTCGTGTTCTTCCAGGAGTCCATCTGTTTGTTCTAGAACCTCCATCCATCCATCCATTATCTATACACCGCTTAATCCTCATTAGGGTCGCGGGGGGGTGGAGCCTATCCCAGCTGACTCGGGCGAAGGCAGGGGACACCCTAGACAGGTCGCCAGTCTGTCACAGGGCTACATATAGAGACAAACAATCACTCTCACATTCACACCTACGGGCAATTTAGAATGATCAATTAACCTCAGCATGTTTTGGACTGTGGGAGGAAGCCGGAGTACCCGGAGAAAACCCACGCATGCACAGGGAGAACATGCAAACTCCATGCAGAAAGATCCCGGGAAAGCCGGGACGCGAACCAGGGACCTTCTAGCTGCAAGGCGAAAGCGCTAACCACTACGCCACTGTGCAGCCCTTGTTCTAGAACCTCCGTCTAATTAATTCTGTTCCTCCAGGAGTCCATCTATTAGTTCTAGAACCTCCGTCTAATTAATTCTGTTCCTCCAGGAGTCCATCTGTTTGTTCTAGAACCTCCCTCTACCTGTCCCTGTTCCTCCAGGTGTCCATCTATTAGTTGTAGAACCTCCCTCTAACTGTCCCTGTTCCTCCAGGTGTCCATCTATTAGTTCTAGAACCTCCCTCCACCTGTTCCTGTTCCTCCAGGAGTCCATCTATTTGTTCTAGAACCTCCCTCTACCTGTCCCTGTTCCTCCAGGTGTCCATCTATTAGTTCTAGAACCTCCCTCTAACTGTTCCTGTTCCTGTTAGAACCTCCCTCCACCTGTCCCTGTTCTTCCAGGAGTCCATCTGTTAGTTCTAAAACCTCCCTCCACCTGTCCCTGTTCTTCCAGGAGTCCATCTGTTTGTTCTAGAACCTCCGTCTAATTAATTCTATTCCTCCAGGAGTCCATCTATTAGTTGTAGAACCTCCCTCCACCTGTCCCTGTTCCTCCAGGAGTCCATCTATTAGTTCTAGAACCTCCCTCTACCTGTCCCTGTTCCTCCAGGTGTCCATCTATTAGTTGTAGAACCTCCCTCTAACTGTTCCTGTTCTTCCAGGAGTCCATCTATTAGTTCTAAAACCTCCCTCCACCTGTCCCTGTTCTTCCAGGAGTCCATCTGTTTGTTCTAGAACCTCCGTCTAATTAATTCTGTTCCTCCAGGAGTCCATCTATTCGTTCTAGAACCTCCCTCCACCTGTCCCTGTTCTTCCAGGAGTCCATCTGTTTGTTCTAGAACCTCCGTCTAATTAATTCTGTTCCTCCAGGAGTCCATCTATTCGTTCTAGAACCTCCCTCCACCTGTCCCTGTTCTTCCAGGAGTCCATCTGTTTGTTCTAGAACCTCCGTCTAATTAATTCTGTTCCTCCAGGAGTCCATCTCCAGTATGCGCTGGAGTCCTTCTGGTCAGATTCTGCTGACTTGTGCCAAAGAGGAGACGGTGAAGCTCTGGGCCAGTCCGGACTCTGGTTCTGGTTCTGGTTGGCGCTGCCTCCAGAGCCTCAGACACCCATCATTGGTTAACGGAGTTGCCTGGTCCAGTTTGATTGGTCGAGGCCCGAAGCCCCTCAGCATGCTGGCCGTGTACGTAAACCTGAATATTAACTGGGTTTGGTCCTATCACAGTTTCAGGAGAATTCATTTCTGTTTGTCTTCACATTTTCCTCCAAAGAACAGTCTTTTTCTTATGTAAGAGATGAATATTTACAGTAGTTTTAGATTAAAAACACTTTCAGCAGGTTTTTTTCTCTAAATTTGATTCTGTTTAAACAACATCTGAGGAACTATTAAAAATAGAAGTATAGCAGAAAAAAATCCATTAGATGAACCTTTATGACAAGTTAAACATTTGGAGATGTCAGCTTACTCAGGGGTTTCTCTTTATTTTTGTTATAAAAATGTAATTTTTAAAAATTTATTTATTGGGTTATTCCATCTTAAATCATCAAATTCTTTCTGCTCTACCATCTCTGATTTATTTTGAACTTGTTATCATATTTTATAGATACTTACGAAGATATTTGTGAAATTTTAGCTCAATTTGTCAAACGCTTTCTGAGATAATGTTCTTAAAATTTCCCCCTTCGACCCACATTCAGCAGGTCTTTTCTCATATTTAAGTGAGTCTGTTTGAGCAACAACATCTGAGGAACTATTAAAGATAAAACCCTGAAATTTTCTGCTATTTCTCATCATGTCACTGATTTATAATCTATAATATTTGGACAAATAGATCAGATAATCTGCAGACAGAAAAGATTAACAGGAAAGTGTTTAACAGTGTAATACCTGCGACTGCCAGAAGGGGGAGACAGAAGCTGCAGGTTTCTGTACGTCTTAATGAGACACAAGATAAATTAATATTCATGTTTTAAAACATATTTACTGTTATTTTAATAAAGAATGGGCAATAATTTCTTAACTGTTATTTAAAAATTTCCCCCCTTTTGTTAAATTACAGATAATAAACAGTAAAATCCCAGAAAAAAAAGCAATAATTTACCCAAAAAAACAGCCAAAACTTTTAAAAACATCCATGTAAAATTCTTTTTACTAATATTAATTTGTTCTTTTACAACATTTGACAATAAATTACATTATTTGTTATTATTTTATACTGTATTTCAATCATCCAAAATTGACAGCAGCATTTTATAGATGTTTGCTGTTATTTAAAAGAAAAAATATGAATATTGACGATCTAAAAAAATGGGAATTTTTAAAAACATATTTAACTTACATGTTTTCCAGCTTTATTATTTATTAGTTACACTGTAAAAAAGGCAGAAAATGAAACAAATTTGAAATAAAAACAGACACAAAACAACAATAAAACAGAAAAAAAGACAAAACAGCAGAAAAACAGACACAAAAGCAAAATTTTACAGATATTTGCTATTATTTAAAAGAAAAAATGTGTCTTAAAGATTTTGTGTGTACATATTATACGTTTTCAGCTTCATTATTTGAGAGTTTAATTCTCAAAGAGGCAGATTTTCTGCCTCTTTGAGAATTAAACTCTTAAATAATGAAGCTGAAACACTTGTAACAGCTGACATTGGGCATCTTTTACCGATTATTGATTATCAAAGATCTCAAAGATTTTATTGATCTTTTTTCTGTATTATACATTTACAAAGATGACTAATTGATTATTTTTGTTTATTTTTTTGTCACTTTTGTCTTGTTTTTAACCCAAATAATCCTGAAAATATCATGATTACTGTATATTCTCCAGAGATTCTAGCGTTTCCTCAGGTTTTCTGTTGTTTTAAAGAGTCTCTGTGTTTTTTCCAGATGCTGCCAGAACGGACTCGTCTCCGTCTGGACGGTTCCTCAGGAGATCAACAACTTCCCAGAATCCTCCTGTTCAGATTCGGAGGGCTGGTGGGAGAGCGAGGCCAAGCACAAACTAACGGTGATTTTAGATTTTATTTTTATGTGCTTTAACATTTTTTTCTTTCTTTTTCTTTTTTGCATTTTAGCCTTAATTTACAGTTTTATCCTCTATTTAGTTTAATTTTTATTCTTATTTTTATACTCTTACAATACTTCATTTGTCATGTCCACAGATGCAAAGAAATGACAAAGAAATCTTGATCTTCTGTGATTTATTTCCAGTCTTCCCGGTGGTCCGACGGCGGAGCAACTTGTGTTTTCCAGCTGAAGGGTCACATCACTCCGGTCCGGACGCTGGCCTTCAGCCCAGATGGTTTAGCTCTGGTGTCCGGAGGTGTCGGAGGACTCATGAACATTTGGTCTCTGAAGGTGAGAAACTTCCAGACTTTAACAGCTCCTCACATATTGTTGTTAAAAATGATGCTAAATCATTATAAAATGGGCTAAAATCAACATAAAAAGAGGTGAAATTGTCACAAAAAGACACAAATTAACACGAAAGAGGCAGAATTACCTCAAAGACTCAAATTTGCCATTAAAGAACATGCAAAATCACCAAAAATTAGGTGAAATTTACACAAAAAGACAAAAAGAGCACAAAATGATGCACAATTACCATAGAAAGATGCTAAGTCACCACAATGTCCTAAAATTACCACAAATGTTTGTAATATATTTCATTTTCAGACCCAAGAATGTGACTTTCCATGGCAGTTTTTCATATTTAAACTAAAAAAAAAACCTGCAGAAAAAAGGTCCATCTTGGAAAAAAATTGATGTATAAAGCTAGACTTTCAAAACTATCCATATTTCATGAAATAATCAGAGATGGTCGATCAAAAACAGTTTCAAAAAATTCTACAACTTCAGTTTCTTTTCATGTTTCAACTCCCCCATAATCAGAGGTCATTTTTCCAATATTACAGTTTATAAATCAATGACATGATGAGAAATAACAGAAAGAATTTCAGGTTTCTATCTTTAATAGTTCTTCAGATATTGTTCAAACAACCTTAGATTTAATGTGATAAAATAACATGCTGGAAGTGGATCGATGAGTGATTTTAAAAGGGAATATCTCAGGAAGTATTTGATATATTTGATCTAAAATATTCAGAGTTTATGATTTAAAAAAAGATTCAATTAAATCAGAGACAGTCGAGCAGAAGGAACCTGGTGATTTACGGCGGAATAATCAAGAAATAAAGAAAAAAAACTCACCTTTTTAAGAAAAATAAAGAAAAACTCCTGAAGAAGTCGACATCTCCAAACCTTTAACTGGTACGGCAGGTTTAACTTGTAATAAAGGTTCATCTAATGCATTTTTTTTCTTGAATGGTTTTGTCTTTAATGGTTCCTAACATAACTGCAGTATTTATATGGATTTATGTCGTGATAAAAACATGCAAAATCACTACAGAGGTGAAATTGTCACAGAAAGACAAAATCAGCACGAAAAGATACAAAATCACAGAATGAAAAATTTACCATAAAAAGAGGTGAAATTTCACATAAAGACACAAAATCAGCATGAAAAGATGTAAAATTTCACAAAAAGACGCAAAATCACTTCAAAATGGACAAAAAATACCATAAGAGGTGAAAATTTCACATAAAGACACAAAATCAACACAAAAGAAGCAGAATTACGTCAAAGACTGAAGCTGGCCAACTATTACAGACATCACATGTAGCTGCTGTTTACAGACTCGCTGAATGCCTTCTCGCTGCTCTAACGTCTATAAATGTGTGTTAATGTTGTCCAGGACGGCTCGGTGCTGCAGACCGTCGTGGCCGGATCCGGCGCCATCCAGAACATCGTCTGGATCCCAGATGTGGGCGTCGCCGTCTGCTCCAACAGGTCCAAGGTAAAGACCCGACCGTCCACCTAGAAGCTCTGTTTATCCTCCGTCTGCTTCACGCCTGTGGTTCTGGTTTCCAGGATGTGCTGGTGGTGAACTGCTCCAAGGATTTCATGGCGTCCAACCATGTGTTGGCGACGTGCCGCACGGCGCTGAAGAAGCAAGGCGTGGTCGGCCTCAACATGGCGCCCTGCATGAGGGCGTTCCTGGAGAGGCTGCCGGTGATGCTGCAGGAGCAGTACGCCTATGAGAAGGTACAGAAAAGTTTCATGTTCCACATGAATGTTGGCACAAAAACACACAAAATCAAACCAAAAGAGGCTGAAATTACCACAAAAAGGCACAAATGTGAATAAAGACTATGGAATTTTGGCATTTGTACTTCAAGGGCCTGAAACTGGAAATATTCCGAGTATGAAGGTAAAACTTTGCTCATTAAATAAAGTCACTATAGATACAGAACCAGAAGATTCTGAGGTGGTCGGTAGAGACAACAGCCTGGTTCATTCCTCCACAATAAAACCCAACAGTATTGGTCACAGATTATTAGTATTGATCAGTATTGGTCTTCATGGTCGTCACCTTTCCTTCCAGCCTCATGTGGTCTGTGGAGAGCAGCTGGTCCACAGCCCCTACATGCAGTGTCTGGCCTCCCTGGCCGTCGGCCTCCACCTGGACCAGCTGCTGTGTCGCCCTCCGGTACCACCGAACCTCCGCCACTGCCCTCCGGACTCTGGTACTGCTGTCTGGAGCGCCAGTGAGTGGTCCTGGCTGGACTGTTTCTCCACCACGGTGAAGGCGGCTGAGGCTCTGGCCCGAGGCGCCACCTTCCCCGAGTCCTTCTCCGTCCCCGACCTGGAGCCGGTGCCCAAAGACGAGATGGTTCTGCTGATGGTGAGGAGCTGCTGGAGCAGGAGTATTCGTACCCCTTCACTTTGTCCATGTTTTGTTGGGATTAAATTCATTTTTTCCTCAAAATTCTACACACTACCCCACAAAAATAAAACACTCAAGTATCACATGTACATAAGTATTCACACCATGAACTCAGTACTTTGTTGAGGCACCTTTGGCAGCAATTACAGCCTCCAGTCTTCTTGGGTTTGATGCCACCAGCTCGGCCCACCTGGATTTGGGGAGTTTCTCCTATTCTTCTTTGTACGTCCTCTCAATGTCAATGAGGTTGAATAGGGAGCGGTGGTGCAACAGCTGTTTTCAGGTCTTTCCAGAGATGTTCAGTCCGTAAGTGTTTAGGTCTTTACAGAGATGTTCAATTGATGTTTTAAGTCTGGGTTAGGTAAGTCCTAACCCTAATTCTAACCCTGACCTGAAATGTTCAGGTCTTTCCAGTGATCATTCAGATTCAGACAGAGATCAGACAGAAACCAATTGAACATCTCTGTAAAGACCTGAACATTTCAGGTCATGGTTAGGGTGAGCCTGGACTTGAAATCCGAGTTCAGTCAAGTTCAAGTCTAGCCTCTGGCTGGACTTGAACCCAATTGAACATCTCTGGAGAGACCTCAAATGGTCAAGTCTTCCACAGATGTTCAGTCGGTTTTAAATCTGGGTTAGGATTACATAAGTCTGATCCTAACCTGAAATGGTCAAGTCTTTCCAGAGATGTTCAGTCAGGAAGTCTTTGGGTGTTTCCAGAAATGTTCAATCAGGAAGTGTTCCACAGATGTTCAGTCAGTAACAAGTCCAAGTTAGGGCTAGATAAGTCAGACTCTGATCTGAAATGTTCAGGTCTTTCCAAAGATGTGCAATCAGGTTCAAGTCCTGGCTCTGGCTGGGCCACTCAAGTACATTCAGAGACTTGTCCGAGAGCCATTCCTTGGTCATCTTGGCTGTGTTCTTAGGGTTGTTGTCCTGTTGAAAGGTGAACCTTCGCCCCAGTCTGAGGTCCAGAGCGCTCTAGAGCAGGTCTTTGTCAAGCATGAGTCGGGTCTCTCACTGGACTTGAACCTGATTGAACATTTCTGGAAAGACCTGAACATTTTCTGACTGATCATCTCTGGATGTTCCTGTTCGGTACCCTTCCCCAGATCTGGGCCTCGATACAATCCTGTCTCAGAGGTCTACAGACAACTCCTTTGACTTCATGGTTTGGTTTGTGCTCTAGAAACATTTCGTGAAGCGGTATGAATACTTTGTGGATGTACTGTATTGATAATAATGAACATCCGTCCAGGTTCTGATGATGGTTTGTTTCTGCAGGACAACAGTAAATGGGCATCTGGGATGGACGAACAGATTATGTCCTGGGCCACGTCCAGACCAGAGGTACTTCATAATGAATGTGTCTAGTCTCCTGACACTCTGAGCTGATAGCAGCCGTTTTAACCCACTGTTGGTTGTGTTTTCAGGACTGGCACCTCGGGGGGAAGTGTGATGTGTTTCTGTGGGGAGCAGGTCGACATGGTCAGCTGGCCGAAGCCGGAAGGAACATCCTGGTACCGACCACAGCCCCATCCTTCTCTCAGGCCCAACAGGTGACCAGAAAACACACAAACTAACCATATTCTATATATTTACTCTGTCAAGCAATGCGGTGGAGTTATGTGACGATCGGCATTGGTTTATTCATCTGTCTGTCTGTCTGTTTGCAACATTACTCAAAAATGGACTAACAAATTTAGATGAAATTTTCAGGGAAGATCAGAAATGACACAAAGACCAACTGATTAGATTTTGGCAGCGATGCGGCTTATAGTCTTGTTTTAAAGTACGTCAGTCATAAAATGTGACTCTTGCTTACTTTCGGAATCTGTAGCTCTTTATTTCCTGCTTATGTTTACTGTTTCATCGTCTCCTGCAGGTTGTCTGTGGTCAGAACTGCACCTTCGTGATCCAACCCAACGGGACAGTTCTAGCCTGTGGAGAAGGAAGTTATGGTCGACTGGGTCAAGGCAACTCTGATGATCTGCACATCCTGACTGTTATCTCAGCACTACAAGGTGACACCACAACTTTATCCATGAACCAGTGTATCAAATTATCTATTTTAGTAACAAATAGAAGCAAAAAATTATCTAAAAAGAAGAAAATCAGTAGAAATTATGGTGGAAATCTCAGCGAATATGACCTCATATCAAAAATTTTACCTGATTTGAACTTGTGCAGTGATGCTCTGCTCCCAGTGCTCCCGCAAGACTCCCTGAAAGTGCAGCTCTGTAGACATGTCAGGTCCATTTGTGATGATCTGCTAAACAAAACATTTAAACCTGGATTTCATTTTGAGGAAGAGGAAATGGTTGCAAATTAGGCAAATAGTGTACATGAGGTTGTTGTGGCCAACAAGTGAATCAGCGCACCATCATGCCACATTTCTTTGTGCTCAGTGTTTTCCCTGAGATGAAGAAGTTTAGAGTCTTTGTTTATGAAAATCAAAAACCTGGTTTGCATTAGGTTCCATGGCTCTGTTGAAGTAGTTTACTTGTGCAGTGCTGCTCTGCTCCCAGTGCTCCTGTAACACTCGTATCACTCCCTGGAATTGTAACTCCATTTTTGATGAGCTGAATTTCCTAAACTAAACCTCTCAACTTCAATTTCATTTTGGTGAAGAGGAAAAAGTTGCAAATTAGGCAAATCGGATAGATGAGGTTGTTGTGGCCAAAACAATCTTATGACCAGATGCACAGTGAATCAGAGCACCAACATGCCACAGCCCTCAGAATCCTCAGGATGTTACATTTCTGGGTCTATAAAAGTCATAAACCTCTTTTAAATTCACTTCCATCCCTGTCAAAGTAGCTTTTTGTGCAGTGCTGCTGTGCTCCCAGAGCTCCTGTAACACTAGTAAAATACTCTCTGGAAGTCCAACTAAATCTGTGATGAACTGAATCTCCTAAAATGAGTCAAAACTGAAACTTGAATATCATCTTGGGGAAGAGGAGGAAGTGCCAGGGAGACAAATCTGGTGATCAGGATGGGTGAAGAGCTACGATTGTGTTGTTTTTGCCAAAAAACAGGTGTATTTTGTGTTGTTACTGCCCCCTAGTGGCCGACAGATTGCTGACTTGTTTTTTTACCGTCTGTTTCCAGGTTTCGTGGTGACCCAGCTGGTGACGTCCTGCGGCAGCGACGGTCACTCCATGGCGCTGACGGAGAGCGGCGAGGTGTTCAGCTGGGGCGACGGCGACTATGGCAAGCTGGGCCACGGAAACAGCGACCGGCAGCGGCGACCGCGACAGATCGAAGCTCTGCAGGGGGAGGAGGTGGTGCAGGTCGGTCTGAGATCTAAGACGTGATGTTTATTACCTGATAGACGTCGGTAGTGACGGATCTAATCTCCCCTCAGATGTCTTGTGGGTTTAAGCATTCGGCTGTGGTAACAGCTGACGGGAAGCTCTTCACCTTCGGTAACGGTGATTACGGTCGGCTGGGGTTAGGAAACACCTCCAACAAGAAGCTACCGGAGAAGGTCACTGCTCTGGAGGGATACCAAGTCGGACAGGTAGACAGAACAATAGGGCAGTAATTAAGTCTTTATAACAAATATGGGCTAAAGCTGCAGTGAAAGATTTAGAGACACCGACTCATTTTTAGCCAAAATAGTGAGAAGCATTAGTCTCTTTTGACTTCTCTTTTATTTTAATTTCAAAAATATGACATTTGTTCATCAGGTATGTTTGCCGTCAGTTCAGACTTTTTGTTTCCTCCTCAGGTCGCTTGTGGTCTGAACCACACTCTGGTCGTCTCTGCTGATGGGATGATGGTTTGGGCATTCGGTGATGGAGATTATGGAAAACTGGGACTTGGTAACTCTACGGCCAAGTCGTCTCCTCAGGTACAGTCTGACACTTGAAGGTAGCACCTGAGGAACTGGATTTAAATGATTCTAACGCTGGAGTGTTTTCAATTTCTTCAGAAGGTGGACGTTCTCTGTGGAATCGGCATCAAGAAAGTGGCCTGTGGGACTCAGTTCTCTGTGGCTTTAACCAAAGATGGAAAAGTTTTCACGTTTGGTCAGGGTAAGATCTGGTTTCTCTTCTTACTTTCTTTTCATTATTATTAGGGACCCAGCACGTAGGACCCTATTGGAATGCAAGAATTTATTGTTATTCTCTAGTCAAATGAATTGCGTTTTTGAAGCCTAAACGTGCTCAGAAACTCTTGAAAATTTGCAAACTCATCAGAACTGGCAAAAGCTTTGATATTTTATGGGACAAGTGTGTGGAAAAATTACTCCATAGCGCTCCCTGCATCATTACTACAGGCAGAACATTTCACTTACATCTACCATATTTGGTAGGCATATGAAGCACAGGGCGAACAAAAATGCCTCTTGGAGCCATATCCTTAACCCAGCTTAAAGTCTGCCATTTTGAATTAACTGTGAGATTTTTGGGCATTTTTGATCATTTCCAAGAGCAAACTCCTGATAGGGGGTAACTCCAAGAGACCTCAAGTTTGGCCAGTATATACAACAGGACATAGTGGTGAAAAGTTACCAAAATCTTCCTCAACCATCAAACTTTGGTCCTTCACCATGAAACAGGAAGTGCGGTGTCAATGCCCTGAACATGCTCCAATCTGCCTCAAACTTTACATGTTTGATCACAGTCCTGCCCTGATCACATTTATATGCCAATATCCATTCACAGTCATAGCGCCACCTTGTGACAACAGGTAATGATATCTTTTTCACTTTGATGTATTGTTGTTAGCCTGTTGCCTACATAAAGATTCATTATTCTTTCATCCTCTTAACATTGGCCCTCAACTCATTTTAGCCTTGTAGCAATGGTTCCCAGTATGTTTCAGCCTCTTCAAACTGGTTCCCAGTATGTTTCAGCCTCTTTACACTGGCTTCAATCTATTTCATCCCGTTTTTAAACATCAATTTGAACTTTTATGTCTCTTTTTCTAAGACTTTTCTGTTTCCTTATAAAACACATTTTAACTCTGAAAACTTCTGTATATTTGCACGTATCTTTGCTTGAAACTTTGTGATGTAATCTTTGAAATTGGTCAGCTGCATCTCAACACCTTGACAAACCAAACAGAAAACCTGGCAAAACAACAAAACAGTTCATTGATTTTGTGATGTTGTACAGGAAAAGATGGATTTATGTTAAAATCACTCACACAAGTTTTTTCTCATTACATAAGTTTAAAACTCTCAGACTTGGTTCTTATTTAACTTTTTTTCTTCAATTGTATGAAAAAAGGTCATGTCAGATATCTGCTGCCTGAAACTGGAGGCTCTTTGTAGTGTTTTAAAATAAGTCATAAGACACGAAGATCTCCTGAATGAACCAAAAACACGAGCTCTTCATCATCAGACAAAGATAGAGCCAAGAGAAGATGAGTGAGATTACTTTCTGCAGACTGAAGGATGCTTTTTATTGAATTGATTTTTGGAACCAGGTGATGAATTCCTTTAAAGTTTTTAATTTATCTTCCTGGAACTGTTAAACATCCTCTTCAGTTCCTGTTTCCTCAAGGAACCAATAATCAGATCTGATGTTCAGCATTTTTCTCATCAACAGTATCGTTGTTTTGTTTTTTTAAACAGATTCCAGATAAATAGATTTTAAAAAGCTCTGTTTTGGTTCTCATGAAGCTTCTTCTCAGTCTGCAGTCACTCTATGCATTTAATCAATATCCTGACTGGTTACACATCACCAATAATGGACAATCAACACTTATAGATAAAGTTATTTTTGATACATATGAGTCATTCCATGTCAATTCAACAAATGCTTGTTGCACCACTTTCTCAGATCCTCCCAAAATTTTTTTTGGGCTTTATTTGGGTAATTTTATGAACAAATGCAAAGTATTATGGTTATAAACATACAGTATAAGCAGTAATGATCTAATCTAATACCCATAGTCAGTCCAAACTTAATCCTCGCCTATGATTTTAGGGTTTTAAACTACTAAAAAAAGCAATTTATACTCCTTTTACATGGTCAGAATTTTTTCCCCTTCCAAAACTTTTACCCTTCTGGTGAGAAAAGTATAGAAATGAATGAAAATAAAAAAATACTGGACTGTGGAATTTCCCAAAATATCCTTATTATTTCATGGGCGACTTTATTTTGGGTTTTTCATGCCTCTATTTTAGGACTTATTCTTGTGAAAAGACATTGAAAGAATGAATTTTCTTCTTTACTAATGAAAGTTGCATAAGGTAAAAGTTTTAAAACATTAAAATAAAGCTTATTTATTGATTTATAGGCTGTTGAACTCAGGTGTAGACCCAAAATAGCCTAACTTTAGGCATTAAAAAGTGCATGTGGGATACATGGTACGCGGTTCAAATTTTTTTTGGAGGAACTAGTATGTGTGAAGTATGTGTGAACTTACTTTCATATTTGTTTCTTGTGCCAAAAATGAGCAACTGCTGAATCAATTTACTATATATTTTGATCCTCGTTTTTGTTTTTAGGAACCATTTACATGACCAACTAAAGATGAAAGATGAATCTGAAGCATCAGCATCGTAGTATAAGTTACAAAGGGCATATCTGAAGTTAATTATTATATAGACATTGTTTTTTCCTTCATACAGTAACTGTTCTGTGTCCAAGCAAGAACCTGACAAAAACAGAGTTCTCCAGGAGCCAGGCCCTGATTCTCAGCCCCTCACTATTCTTCCTGGCCAATATGTCGCTTGTGTCTATGACAACAGCTGGTGGATCGGTATCGTATTTGACTTATCAGCTGAATTTGAAGATTTGCAAGTGAAATTCATGCACCCAAAAGGTCCCAGCAAGAAGTTCACATGGCCTAGAAAGGATGACGTAGTGTGGGTGCCTACAGCCCACATCCTCTGTCCAATCACTGCTCCTTCAACACGCCGTGGTGGACAGTACCACATATCTGGTGCAGATGATGGCCTGATTTCAGAGAAATTCAAGCAGTTCAAAGGACAGAAATAGTGGTGTGATAAGTTGGGGACAAATTACATGTTTTACATGGGACCTAAGGCAATATAACTCATTTTAACTGCAATATATTAGTTAGAATTCCTAAAAAAACGCCTATAATACATAGTGCATTTCTTGGTTAAATTGGCCATGAAGGATTCAAGAAACAATGTTGATACTTCAGATATCAATTATTCAGATGTTTATTGTTATACAGACAAAGTTTCATGTTTCTACTCCATGTCCCACATTGGTTTCTGTGCCAATATATGTATGGTGTTTTTCAGTCTGTTTCATAAATAGGCATCGTTTTGAGGTCTAAGGAGACTAGCTAGCTCTTGGATATTTTTAGGTTAGAGAGACCTTTTAAGGTACTTTGAGATTTTTATAACATATGAACCTTGTTACTTATAAAAATATGTGAAAAAAATGCCTAAATTCTTGAAAAATGCCATTTTCGCCAAATTTTTAAATTGCCCTGTACCACAGAGAAATGGGTATATTCATTCCAAATTTTTTTTCCTGCTCTATTGTTAAGGTGTTTGAACCCTTCAGATCACTTGTAAGTCTATATCATCAGTCAGTTCCCAGTATTATCTTCCTAAATCAAGCCTTTCTACCTAAAATATCAATTTCCGAGTGGAAAAATAGGGATTTAAATATTTTATAACTTAGCAAATAGCTATCATATGATGTTAAAACTTTGCAAGTAATCTATTCTTATGTTGGGATAGTTAAAAAAAAAGTTTGGAGATGATCAGAGGAGGTCATGCAACAAAATTTCCTCAGATTTGTTGAAATGAGATGGAATGACTCATATACATTTTTTCATGTGTGATCAGCACTACTCCTCACTTTATCTGTGTTTGTTCTACTTTTATAGTAGCAGCAGACAAGAACTTTAAAACCCAATGGTAGGGATCGGTCTTGGGAATTTTTGGTGTCAACGGGTATCAATATAAACCTTTACCTGCTTTTTTGTTTACATCTTTTGTTGGGCAAAAATGACTGTCAGATGTTCCACTGGGATGTAAGAAAACTGTTAGAACTTATTCCAGCTTAGTTTGAAAAATCTTCACTGGCCTGAAGTCAGCAAGCCTCATAAAAGTCTTTGTCTCAGATGTACACCAATCAACCACAACATTATGACCACTAACAGGTGAAGTGAACAACACTGATCATATTGGTTTTATGTGGTGTTCCGCTGGAAAACCTTGGATGGCATCCATGTTGATGAGACTTAGACACCCAAATAAACGTCTCAGAACAAGCACCCTCCTTCATGCAAATGGAAATCCTAAATGTCATTGACCTACCCCCGCAGAAAATGCACCACATCACAAAAACATCAATCAGGAACATTGTGAGGAACATAATAGTCGCCCAAGATGTTGATTTGAGCTCCAGACTTCCTAGACCCCATTCTGATCAAGCATCAACAGGATGCAGTGGAGCAAGTTTGATTCCCAGAGGCCCCACTGCACAACCCCGAGTACCCAAAGGGTAACATCCTGGTCTAGACCCCATAGGACACCCCGAGAGGTCCTCTGGTCCAGACCCCATAGGACACCCCGAGAGGTCCTCTGGTCCAGACTCCATAGGGTGCCCTGAGAGGTCCTCTGGTCCAGGCCCAGTGGTTCAGAACATATTTGACAACATAAGGGGGACCTACACAGTGTTAGTCGGGTGGTTGTAATGTTATGCCTGATCCGTGTTTGTATCTGTTCCCTCTCCTGTCGCAGATCGCCTGATCGGCCTTCCAGAAGGTCGAGCCAGAAACCACAACCGACCCCAGCAGGTTCCAGCTCTGTCAGGGATCCACATCCAGGACATCGCTATCGGAGCTGAACACACTCTGGCTCTGTCCTCCACCGGAGACGTTTACACCTGGGGCAGCAACTCAGAGGGACAGGTAACCCAACAACACACTGGACTCTGTGGGCTTTCACTGAAGATGAGTTTATCGAACATAGAATTATTTTTATTGACTGAACTCGTGTTGTCTGGTGTTCTGGTTATAAATCATTAACCCATGTAGAGTTTGGTTGATAATGAATCTGTGGTTTGTGTTGGTGCAGCTGGGTTTGGGTCACACCAACCACGTCAGAGAACCAACGCTGGCGACAGCACTGCAGGGGAAGAACATCCACCAGATCTCAGCCGGACGCTGCCACAGCGCTGCCTGGACGGCTCCGTCGGTTCCACCTCGAGCTCCAGGTCAGACTGAAAACACGATACAACTGTTTGTCCAACAGGCGGAAAAATAATAATCCAATTACACAAAATAAGAATAATATAAAATATAACAATAAACTGCAAAGAATCCACATTATAATTAAGTTTTTACAGAAGCACTGCAGGAAAACTAACATTTAGGACAAGTACAGTTATTTAAACAGCATATTTAAAACAAAAACTGCTGCATTAATGTGCATTCCAGTAGAAGATTCGAATACCCTCAAGAATGT
Source organism: Amphiprion clarkii (assembly GCA_027123335.1). Taxonomy (NCBI): domain Eukaryota; kingdom Metazoa; phylum Chordata; class Actinopteri; family Pomacentridae; genus Amphiprion; species Amphiprion clarkii. Next base: position 40,937,719 of record CM049567.1, read on the forward strand.
ATCTAAAAAGCTCAAATATTGTGGTTAGGACTCTATGGTGTAAATTATGGTGTGAAATTAAGAACTAAAGTCTTACAAAAAATTACATTAAAATACAATTTTCCTGTCTGTTTCCCCTCTCCTTCATGTCTATTTCGTGCCTACTTCCTGTCTGTTTCCCCCCTACTTCCTGTCTGTCTCCCCCCTATTTCCTGTCTGTTTCCCACCTACTTCCTGTCTGTCTCCCCCTACTTCCTGTCTGTTTCCCACCTACTTCCGATCTGTCTCTCCCCTACTTCCTGTCTGTCTCCCCCCTACTTCCTGTCTGTCTCCCCCCTACTTCCTGTCTGTTTCCCATCTCCTTCCTGTCTTTTCCCACCTACTTCCTGTCTGGTCTGCTGCCCCCTACAGGCTCCTCGGTGCCTCTGCAGCTCGGTCTTCCGGTGGTGGTTCCTCCTCAGTACAGCGGGCTGAAGGAGGTGAGCATCGAAGCGGTCAGAGCTCGACTTCGCCTCCTCTACCACTTCTCAGACTTGATGTACTCATCATGGAGGCTGCTGAACCTCAGCCCCAACAACCAGGTAGGCAAAGACCTGGAAACCAACACCAGGAACTTACCGATGTAGAGGAACCCATTTTTAGATGAAAATGTTTAAGGGTTTTCCTGCTTCTATGCCTGACAGTAAACATTGTAGGTCTGTGGTACCATATTTAACAAGAAACTCTGTATTTTCCTGTGTTTTTTTAACCATTTGATTTTAAAAAAGCATGTCTAAACATGTCATAAAATTCTTATCATGTTTCTGTGGCTAAAACCTGTTTGGAAAGACTCCAAAACTTTCACTATGCAGGAAAACCCTTCGTGTTTTTACAAAGTGAGAAAATCTAAAGATGCTGAAACAGTGTAATAGTGGTAATAGTGGTTATCGTGATTTGAAAAGTTCAGAGGAGCAAAAGCCTCCTTTTGGGTTGGTGGTGGTTGGTTTGAGGAGATGCCAAATAAGGAACTTAAGTTGAGGCCGCAGATTTGGTCATTTAATGAAATTAGTGTTGTGCTTGTTTAAAATGTGGCTGTTCATACTTCTGCAGGTCAAACAAAAATCTGCTTTTCACATGAAGTCATTTCAGGTGTGAGATGATGGAAATATTTAAAGGAACAACCCCCTAATCCTCCCTCTCAATTTCCATCACAGTGTAGGAACCAACAGCTTCGACCACACGTTAACTTCAGGCCCATCGAAACTACAACAAATACTAGTTTTTGGATGTAACTCCAGTTTGATGTTGAAAATAGAACAATGGAGATTTGTTATGCCAGCATGTAAGATTAATTTTACGTTGCTGATGACAGTGTTAGAGAGGAGACTGCCGCTGGACAAGGACTTCCATGAGTTTAACCAATCAGTATCTCTGAAAGAGGTTCTACAAGGACAGTTAGGCCACAGGGACTAAAGTGGATTACAGGTTCCTGCAGGGGAAAACAACTTGTTGAAGACTAATTCTTCACGTAAAACACAAAAAAAGAAGAATTCTAACAAAATGTTTTACTCTTCTCCAGTCACAAACTAATTAGAAAAGTTTCCATTGCTTCTGGGATTTAAAAAGAATGTCCAAACATTTATCTCTGAATTTATATCTGAATAAAAAGTTCTTTTCGCTCATTCAGTTTAAGTCCTCGGGGGGAACCAGGTGTGTTGTCATTACCTAACAGCCTCTCTACTTCCTGTTCTGCAGAGCTGTACCTCCCACTACAACGCTGGGACCTGGGGGATCGTCCAGGGCCAGCTGAGGCCCCTGTTGGCCCCCAGAGTTTACACTCTTCCCATGGTACGATCCATCGGTAAAACCATGGTGCAGGGAAAGAACTACGGTCCTCAAATCACCGTCAAACGGATCTCCACACGGTCAGTACTATAAGAACTTTATCTGTGTTTGTTGTATTTTTGTGGTCGCAGTAGAACAAAGTTGCAGCAATGTGGCTTTAAGGTATGATGTCATCTGCCTTATAGAAGTTCCCACAGCCGATTTCTGACTGAATGTGACTCGTGACCAACCAGTTTCCTCACTTCCTGTCTGTTTCTCCCATACTTCCTGTGTGTTTCCCACCTACTTCATGTCTGTTTCTCCCCAGCTTCCTGTCTGTTTCCCATGTACTTCTTGTCTGTTTCTCACCTACTTCCTGTCTGTTTCTCACCTACTTCCTGTCTGTTTCTCCCCAACTTCCTGCCTGTTTCCCACCTACTTTCTGCCTGTTTCTCACCTACTTCCTGTCTGTTTCTCCCCAACTTCCTGCCTGTTTCCCACCTACTTTCTGTCTGTTTCTCACCTACTTCCTGTCTGTTTCTCACCTACTTCCTGTCTGTTTCTCCCCAACTTCCTGCCTGTTTCCCACCTACTTTCTGTCTGTTTCTCACCTACTTCCTGTCTGTTTCTCCCCTACTTGTCTGTTTCCCACCTACTTCCTGTCTGTTTCACACCTACTTCATGTCTGTTTCTCCTCAACTTCCTGCCTGTTTCCCACCTACTTCCTGTAAGTTTCTCACCTACTTCCTGTCTGTTTCTCCCCTGCTTCCTGCCTGTTTCCCACCTACTCCCTGTGTGTTTCTCACTGCCTTCTTGTCTGGTGTAGGGGTCCACAGATCTGGAATGAACTAGACGGGTTCATTAAATTATCACAGTCCTTCTCTGCCTTCAAAAAAATGTGTCTTCCTATGTATAATCCTTGACAAAATCATGTATTTTTGGAAATGATGCTGTCTGTATATGTGTGTATGTATGATTGTGTGTATGCTTGTGTGGGTGCTTGTGTGTGGGGTATATTGATGGGGTGAGGGTTTGGGGGTGGGTGTTAAGAGGGAATGTGGGTGACGATGTTTTTGGTTGCTTGGGTCCCCTAATTATAAGCACTTGCTTCTCTGGGGTTCCCTTTCATGTACATTCGTTGTAAAGTACTTTGTGAGAGTATATTTTTCTTTCTCTGTGCATGAATAAAAAAATATCTGAATCTGAATCTGGTCTGCTGCCCCCTACAGGCTCCTCTGGTTCTCTTGTAGGTTCATCAGGAACCTCTAAGTCCAGCTGGTTTCTACAGAAGTTCCTACGGTCACCATGACCTGATGAGTGAGACTCTTCACAGACATATTCAAGAGTTAAACTTATCTCCTGTCTCTTTCCTTGTCTGAACTCTGTAGAGGACGTAAGTGTAAGCCGATCTTCGTGCAGATCGCCCGGCAGGTGGTGAAGCTGAACGCCTCCGACCTCCGGCTGCCGTCGAGGGCCTGGAAGGTCAAACTGGTGGGGGAGGGGGCAGATGATGCTGGAGGGGTGTTTGATGACACCATCACTGAGATGTGTCAGGTACGTTCACACCTGTTAGAGTTGGTACGAATCCAGATGTTTCCTGGACGTCTGATGATGTATATGTCTTCTAGGAGCTGGAGACGGGGGTGGTGGACCTGCTCATCCCCTCCCCCAATGCCACCGCTGAGGTCGGATACAACCGAGACAGGTGAGGAGCACACCTGGAGCTTTTCTAAGTAGAGCTACGAGTAGAGACACGTTTACTGATGAGGTGAATCTTTTACAACCCTAATGGCAGCTAACGTTTCCTCCTCCTCGGTTTGGTCCAGGTTCCTGCTGAACCCGTCGGCCTGCCTGGATGAACACATGCTGCAGTTTAAGTTCCTGGGCATCCTGATGGGCGTGGCGATCCGGACCAAGAAGCCTCTGGACCTCCACCTGGCGCCGCTGGTGTGGAAACAGCTGTGCTGCATCCCGCTGCTGCTGGAGGACCTGGAGGAAGTGGACCTGCTCTATGTGCAGACGCTCAAAAGCATTCTTCACATTGAAGACAGCGGCATCACCGAGGATAATTTCCATGAGGTGGGATTCAGCATCTAGTTTACAGCCTTTAGAACAGCTGGTGAAAGATGTTTCACCATGCTGAATGGATCTCCAACAACTTGCTCCTCTGTTAGCCATGCTGCATTTATTTGTTCATCCAGGAGCTTTGGTTTTCCTCCAATGATCATTTTTAGACACATTTTAAGTAATTTTGAATAATTTATGAATCCTTGTGGACTATTTTATGCAATTTCCGTCAAATTTGAGCAATATTTTAAACGATTTTTTAAAGGTTTCTGTCGTTTTGGACACATTTTCAGTCATTTTGAACATATATTTCTATTCTCCCAGTCTCTCCAGACTTTTCCTCTCTCCTCTGCTCATCATCAGTAGAAAGATGTTTCACCATGCTGAATGGATCTCCACCAACTTGCTCCTCTGTTCACTGTTTCTGAGCCATGCTGCATTTATTTTACTGATTCAGTAGCTTGGATTTTCCTCTGAGTCTAAGTAAAGTAACACAAAATGACTCAAAACATCTTCAAAATACATAAAAAAAGGTACAAAATTACTTAAAGCTAGCTTAAAATGACTCAAAATATGTTCAAAATGACATTTTTTGAGTCTTCATAGACAATTTTAGTAGTTTTGAACAATTTTCAGTTCAGTTTATTTACTTTTTAGATGATATTGGTGATACCTGTGAAACTCAATATTACTTGAAGTTTGATTAAACAGACTCAAGAGGTATCCAAAATCACTCATACTCTCCAAAATTGCTTAAACTTGTCCTAAAATTGTTCAAAATGATCAGCTTGAATTATTATATACAAGTTTTGAGTCATTTTGGACAATTTTGATTCCCACAGGTTCACTAATACAGGGGGGAAAATGGAGGCTCATCAGAAGTTCTGGTTTTATTAACTGTTTTAGTGATAAAAGATCTACATATATTTGGTGATTATAGATGAAGAAAGTCTAAAGGTCTAGTGGAACATGTTGGGTGGCATTCACTAGGAGCACAAAACTCCCAGTTTGGTGTTTTCAGTTCATAAAACAGAGAAATAACATTTTAGTTTTCATGAGTGGCTGTATTTCAGACATGGGATCATTCGGTTCGAGACTGGTCGGGATGCAGCTTCTTCCTTTGTGTTTTCAGTATTTTCTGTACGTGGATGTAAACGTGTTTTTGGCTTCGTCAGTCTGAATGAATCAGTAAATATCAGACCTGCTCCACAGTTTGGTCTGTGGATTTTCTAAGTCAACATGAATCAGCGGATCACAGAAGCGCTGATCATCGCTCTGACAGTCGGCTTCCCTCGTCCATGTGAACGTTCCACCGTCACAATCACACGCTGCTCAGTTAATAAGCAGCTACAGCAGCAGGTTTTACTCCCGCTGACGGACCACAACAGCCTCAGGTGTCGTCACGGCAACCAGCAGCATCATGTGACCACCGGCCTGTTTACAGCTCAACCAGGTTAAGCTCTGTGGGAGCTCCAGGAACTCACTGGGAGCTGTGGGTTCTTCTGGTTTGGTAATAACAGGATGAAGTGTGATCTTGGTGTCAACACTTTTATGTTAAATCTAGAAGATGATCCTGTTTCTTCTTCCATCGTCTCTAATAGTTCTGACCAACCAGCTACCAACATGCTGATATGAGCCTTAAAGTTTACCCACAATGACCTTTTTAGAGTTTTCTCCAGCCCCATATTATAATACTTCCACCTCCGTGCTTCACTGTCAGGACTGTGCATCCACTGTGGTAGTTCTGGTCAGAACCAACACAAAACAACCACAAATAGACACAAAATTATGACAAAGACACAGAAAACCAGCCTTGAAAGTTTACCCAGAAGTTTAAAGTTCTCACCGTGTTTTGATCGAATTATTGAAAAATTGTTCCAAATGACACAAAAATCATCCAGAATCACATAAAAAGTATTCAATATTGTTCAAAATCACATGTAAATCATCTAAAATTACTTCAAAATTGTTAAAAATAACAACAAAAAAAACCTGTCCAAAAGTCCTTTTTAAATAAACTGATAATAATAATAATAATAATTATAGAAAATTATCCCAAATTACCCAAATGTGTAGAAAATCTACCTTTGTCCAAGCGGACTCAATATTTGGGAAAAATCACATGAAAATCCGTCCAATATGAAAGAAAAGTTATCGAAAATGAGTTATTTTGCAGTTTAGATTTCAGTCCAGATGTTTCCAGTTGTTCTGAGTCACTGACTGGTTCTAAATCCTTCTTGTCCAGTTCTTCCTTCCAGCTGCTGAGTTTCTGTTAACCTCAGGAATGCTTCTTCAGGCTGAATCAGGTGTTTCCTGTCCAGCAGATCGGTGGTTTTACTGGACTCTGCTTGTCTTCCAGATGATTCCTCTGGATTCTTTCGTCGGACAGAGTGCGGATGGTAAAATGGTTCCCATCATCCCGGGAGGAAACAGCATCCCGCTGACCTTCTCCAACAGGAAGGAGTATGTGGAGAGAGCCATTGAGTACAGGCTGCACGAAATCGACCGACAGGTACGGACGGATTATTATTAAATAATTCACTAAGTAGAGTCAGCGTTAGTTCATATTCATAAAGTATGGAGCTACAGATAACATGGAGGAAGTTCTCCTTTAAAAACATGCTGTTAAGGTGGAAATTATCCAGTTAAAACATGCTGTTAAGGTGGAAGTTATCCAGTTAAAACATGCTGTTAAGGTGGAAGTTCTTTCTTTAAAAACATGCTATTAAGGTGGAAATTATCCAGTTAAAACATGCTGTTAAGGTGGAAGTTATCCAGTTAAAACATGCTGTTAAGGTGGAAGTTCTTTCTTTAAAAACATGCTATTAAGGTGGAAATTATCCAGTTAAAACATGCTGTTAAGGTGGAAGTTATCCAGTTTAAAACATGCTGTTAAGGTGGAAGTTATCCAGTTAAAACATGCTATTAAGGTGGAAATTATCCAGTTAAAACATGCTGTTAAGGTGGAAGTTATCCAGTTAAAACATGCTGTTAAGGTGGAAGTTCTTTCTTTAAAAACATGCTATTAAGGTGGAAATTATCCAGTTAAAACATGCTGTTAAGGTGGAAGTTATCCAGTTAAAACATGCTGTTAAGGTGGAAGTTCTTTCTTTAAAAACATGCTATTAAGGTGGAAATTATCCAGTTAAAACATGCTGTTAAGGTGGAAGTTATCCAGTTTAAAACATGCTGTTAAGGTGGAAGTTATCCAGTTAAAACATGCTATTAAGGTGGAAATTATCCAGTTAAAACATGCTGTTAAGGTGGAAGTTATCCAGTTTAAAACATGCTGTTAAGGTGGAAGTTATCCAGTTAAAACATGCTATTAAGGTGGAAATTATCCAGTTAAAACATGCTGTTAAGGTGGAAGTTATCCAGTTAAAACATGCTGTTAAGGTGGAAGTTCTCCTTTAAAAACATGCTATTAAGGTGGAAATTATCCAGTTAAAACATGCTGTTAAGGTGGAAGTTATCCAGTTTAAAACATGCTGTTAAGGTGGAAGTTATCCAGTTAAAACATGCTATTAAGGTGGAAATTATCCAGTTAAAACATGCTGTTAAGGTGGAAGTTATCCAGTTAAAACATGCTGTTAAGGTGGAAGTTCTCCTTTAAAAACATGCTATTAAGGTGGAAGTTATCCAGTTGAAACATGCTGTTAAGGTGGAAGTTATCCAGTTTAAAACATGCTGTTAAGGTGGAAGTTATCCAGTTAAAACATGCTGTTAAGGTGGAAGTTATCCAGTTAAAACATGCTATTAAGGTGGAAGTTATCCAGTTAAAACATGCTATTAAGGTGGAAGTTATCCAGTTGAAACATGCTGTTAAGGTGGAAGTTATCCAGTTAAAACATGCTGTTAAGGTGGAAGTTATCCAGTTAAAACATGCTATTAAGGTGGAAGTTATCCAGTTAAAACATGCTATTAAGGTGGAAGTTATCCAGTTGAAACATGCTATTAAGGTGGAAGTTATCCAGTTAAAACATGCTGTTAAGGTGGAAGTTATCCAGTTAAAACATGCTGTTAAGGTGGAAGTTATCCAGTTAAAACATGCTGTTAAGGTGGAAGTTATCCAGTTAAAACATGCTGTTAAGGTGGAAGTTCTCCTTTAAAAACATGCTATTAAGGTGGAAATTATCCAGTTAAAACATGCTGTTAAGGTGGAAGTTATCCAGTTTAAAACATGCTGTTAAGGTGGAAGTTATCCAGTTAAAACATGCTATTAAGGTGGAAATTATCCAGTTAAAACATGCTGTTAAGGTGGAAGTTATCCAGTTAAAACATGCTGTTAAGTTGGAAGTTCTCCTTTAAAAACATGCTATTAAGGTGGAAGTTATCCAGTTGAAACATGCTGTTAAGGTGGAAGTTATCCAGTTTAAAACATGCTGTTAAGGTGGAAGTTATCCAGTTAAAACATGCTGTTAAGGTGGAAGTTATCCAGTTAAAACATGCTATTAAGGTGGAAGTTATCCAGTTAAAACATGCTATTAAGGTGGAAGTTATCCAGTTGAAACATGCTATTAAGGTGGAAGTTATCCAGTTAAAACATGCTGTTAAGGTGGAAGTTATCCAGTTAAAACATGCTGTTAAGGTGGAAGTTATCCAGTTAGAACATGCTGTTAAGGTGGAAGTTATCCAGTTAAAACATGCTGTTAAGGTGGAAGTTATCGACGCCATTTGTCACATTACTCCCCTGTTCCTTGGTGGGGCAAAAAAAACTCTGACTTAATAAACCCCCCTGACCACTAACTGGTCCTGGTTCCGGTCCACCGGGTGTCGTCAGTCCATTATTCTGACTTACAAACCTCTAACTGGTTCTGGTCCACCAGGTGGTAGCGGTCTGTTAACTCTAGCTTATAGACCTCTAACTGGTTCTGGTTCTGGTCCACTAGGTGTCGTCAGTCTGTTAACTATGACTTATAAACCTCTAACTGGTCCTGGTTCCAGTCCACCAGGTGTCGTCAGTCCATTATTCTGACTTACAAACCTCTAACTGGTTCTGGTCCACCAGGTGGTAGCGGTCTGTTAACTCTAGCTTATAGACCTCTAACTGGTCCTGGTTCCGGTCCACTAGGTGTCGTCAGTCCGTTAACTATGACTTATAAACTTCTAACTGGTCCTGGTTCCGGTCCACCAGGTGTCGTCAGTCCATTATTCTGACTTATAAACCTCTAACTGGTTCTGGTCCACCAGGTGGTAGCGGTCTGTTAACTCTAGCTTATAGACCTCTAACTGGTTCTGGTTCTGGTCCACTAGGTGTCGTCAGTCCGTTAACTATGACTTATAAACCTCTAACTGGTTCTGGTTCTGGTTCTGGTCCACTAGGTGTCGTCAGTCCGTTAACTATGACTTATAAACCTCTAACTGGTTCTGGTCCACCCGGTGGTAGCGGTCTGTTAACTCTAGCTTATAGACCTCTAACTGGTTCTGGTTCTGGTCCACTAGGTGTCGTCAGTCCGTTAACTATGACTTATAAACCTCTAACTGGTTCTGGTTCTGGTCCACCAGGTGGCGGCGGTCCGTGAGGGGATGTCCTGGATCGTTCCGGTGCCGCTGCTGTCGCTGCTGACGGCCAAGCAGCTGGAGCAGATGGTGTGCGGGATGCCGGAGATCTGCTGCGACGTCCTGAAGAAGGTGGTCCGGTACCGGGAGGTGGACGAGCAGCACGCTCTGGTCCAGTGGTTCTGGCAGACCCTGGAGGAGTTCTCCAACGAGGAGCGGGTTCTGTTCATGCGTTTCGTGTCCGGACGCTCCAGACTTCCTGCCAACACGGCCGACATCTCCCAAAGGTTCCAGATCATGAAGGTGGACCGGGTGAGTTCAGACCAGTTATTGATTAGAATCAGTTATTGATCAGATCGTTTATCAGAACAGAGACGAAGGTCAGAGCAGCTAAAATGAAAAGTTATTGAAATAAATACAATAAGTAAACGGATTTGCTCATGTGGGATTCAGGAAGTTCTTGGATTTGTTTGGACAAAATTTTATTAAAAATGAGTCGTTAATCTCAATAATTATTAATGTAGAGTCTCAGCCTGATTATATATTATTTATGTCATCTGCCATGTGCAGGGTTAGGGTTGGAGTTTTTTATTTTTTGTCTTTTTATGTGGTTATATGTTTATCTTTTGGCATATTTTTTGTCCTATAGTTGGATTATTTTCTGTCTTTTTTAACTTTATTCTTTTGCCTTTTTGTGGCGATTTCAATTTTTGTGTTTTCAAATCTATTTGGGTTTTTTTTGTCTTTGTGAAGTTTTGGGATTTTTGTGGTGATTTTTTTTTTTGTCCTTTTGGATTTTTTTCTTTATTTTATTTTTATTTGTTTTGTTGTTTTTAAATTTCTGTTTCTGCAAATTTTCTTGATTTTTTTTTTCTTTTGAATTTCATTCATTTATTCGTGGTTATAACTGTGTTTTGGGACTATTTTTTGTCCTTTAGTTCTTTTTTTTGTCTTTGTGGCAATTTTATTAATTTATTTTTTGTCTGCCTTTGAAGATTTTAAATTTCTGTGGTGATTTTGTGTCTTTTTTTAAGGATTTAGAATTTTTTCAGTGACTTTTTTGGTTTTTGTGGTTATATTTTTGTCTTTTTGTTGGATTTTTTTTCTTTTTGTCTTTCTATAGCATTAATAATAATAATAATAATAATAATAATAATAAAATCTATATTATTATTATTTATTATTATAATAAAATTATAATATGTAATATATGTATTTATTATTATTATTATTATTATTATTATTATTATTATTATTATTATTATTATTATTATTATTATTAGTGCTGTAGGGTCTCAGTCTTATATATAATATATAACAAAATATAATATAGTATATAATGTAATATAATGTAATATAATACAATCAGGTAAAGTAGTATTTTATGTCATCTTTGTAAGGTTTTAATTGGTATGCATCATTTTATTGTTGTTGTTACTATGGGTTATTTAAGGATAATTAGATTTTATAACACTCGGGGAGGTATATATTGAGGATTTACAGTCAGAATGAGTTCATCCTTACTGAGCTGAAGGTAAAACGTCTTATTTATGAAATAAATGTAAGATAAAATTTAAACTAATTGAAGATAAACTTCATCAGAGGAGATCCAGGAAGTCGTTGGTTTTGGCTCAAAAATTTAGTTCAGAATTGTTCAAATTAATCAGTCAATATTGATGAACACAGAAGAGTTTTAGCCTAAATATTGAATGAGGTTGTTCTAATGTGTGAACCTGTTTTCCACATTCAGTCTCTCCTGATGTTGTTATTTGGGTTTTAAACTGACTTCCTGTTGTGTTTTCAGCCCTACGACAGCCTCCCCACCTCCCAGACCTGCTTCTTCCAGCTCCGCCTGCCTCCCTACTCCAGCCAGGCCGTCATGGCCGAGAGGCTTCGCTACGCCATCAACAACTGCCGCTCCATCGACATGGACAACTACATGCTCTCCAGGAACGTGGACAACGCCGAGGGCTCGGACACGGACTACTGACGGAACGCTAGACTGTGAACAGGAAACTCCCTGCAGACGGCCACTTTTTACTTTATTTTATGTCCTTTAAACAGCACAAGTTTCATTTCTCTTTGTGGTTCATTAGCAGTTTTTATCGACACAAAAATCCACACGAGAAGTGCATTTAGTGTTTTTTTTTCTCTTTACTCCACATCCCATTTTCAGGGTTTCTGCATGGAGGGAAGTTTATTATTTGGAAATGTGTATAGAGAACTAAACAGCAGGTGGCGGGGGAAAGGAATATTGTACATTGTGTAAAATGCTTCATTAGGAAAATGTTTTGCATAATATCCATATTTATTGTTTTCATTGCCTACGCCGAGTTTCCCAAAGCAGAAAAACCGACAATAAATGCTGCAGAACTGATCCGTTTGTTTGACTGTTTGAAAAGAAAAAAACGGAGGCTTCAGGTCAGAAAGCAGATGTCACATTTATTTCAGAAGTACAAAATATCACAAAAAGGCCCTCAGGGAGTAAAGAAACCATGAAAAAACAAAACTGTACATACAGGAAACACCTCATGTCTGAGCTGTCAGTTCACGCTAACCGATTGGTCAAAGAATGATTCAGATTTTTACCAGAGACTACAAAACAAAATAGATTTAAAGCCTAAAGATGTGCAACGTTTCTCAGATTTGTAGTAAAGTCAGGCTTCGTCTGTTGATGATGGATCGCTGTGGATGTTTAGCAAGTAAAGGGCACCATGACAAAGACACCTGTGACCGTTAATGACCTCCAACCATCTGACTGTTGAGATCAGCTGCTAAGGTTAGTGAAAGGTCTAGTGGGGCTTCTGGAGTAGCACCTTGGCCTGGTAGCCTAGCTTCTTGATTGGATTGTGTACCTCCTGAGGTTGCTGGATGTTGGTACTTGGCTACCAGTACTATTTGGGCACCTCGGGTAGCTGGGGACTCTTCGGTTGCTGCAGTACCTTTGGGACCCTGGCTTGCTGCTGCACAGGAGGCTTTTCATTCTCCCATGAAACATGATTCTACTGTTGATCTGAGAACCGTGTTTTTTTTTTTATCTCAGCTTTTCAAGCAACCTACACTTCACTCTAAATACTTCTCTTGTTGGTTTGCAGAAATACTTTTCTTTGGTGAACCAGGATTTCAAAACAGCCTAGAGCAATCATCCGCAGCATGCTACGCTAGCAGGAAGCACCCAAAGGGTGAATTTTGAATTCATACAGGTGGAGAATTTAGTTTCATTTTGGATAAAGGAGTCACAGCTCCAGTTTACCAACCGAGGACCCAATTCTTTCCAGCTAGAGACAGGATACAGATAAAGCGCAGTGAGTTTTGTGGATGCTATGCTAACGGTCGCTGGAAATGTTCCTCTGTACCCCTATGGTGATATTCCATTAAAAATCAGCTGTTTCCAGCTACAATAGTCATTTACCACATTAACTATGTCTACACTGGATTTATCATTCATTTCATGTTATCTTCATTGAGAAAAATGCTTTTCTTTCATAAATAAGGACATTTCTAAGTGACCCCAAACTTTTCAGCGGTAGTGTAGCTCAAACTAAATGCATGCTGGACAGTATTTGTTGTAGAACCGCAACAGCAAGTGAAACCTCTAGGGGGAGCTAGTGTGTCAGAACTTGCAGAAGAACCATTTTTAGGTTATACTTTAAAAGCACGAGTCCAAGTGACATAAATAGATGCTGCCCAAACAAGAACAGGACGTAGAAAACACGTAGATGCAACCAAGTTCTCCAAGCAGACCAGAAAAACAATCTAACAGCTCCATGTCCATCCAGGCAGAATAATCAGGACGTACCCAGAAGACCAAAGGTCCAGTGCCAGTTACCCTCCATGTTATTTAGGTTGAGTTTCCTGTTTCTTCTGGTTATCAAGGTTTTTTAAAGCGAGTCTGAAGGCCTTGATAATCACCAAAAGAAACAGGAACTTGTGCTGCAGAGGTGGAAGAACGAGGAGGGAACCGGGTTTGGACCAAAGTCAGCAGGTTTTCTGTTAATCTGAGAGTTGAACGGTAAAAATCTGAATCTATCCTTTAAAGTGTCGAAGGAGACATTTGTAGTTTCTCTGTGGTTCTGGTGCTTGTTAAAGGATAGTCTGGTTTAGTTAAGAGGGGTTTATGATTCACTCATACGTTACCTTTTACTTAAAGTACTACAGATGCCCTCTAAAGTACTATTTATCCTGAATACTTCATCGTGTTGTGGTTTAAACTTCAACCGTCAGTCTGTAGCCTAAAATTATCGGTCGTCTGTGCGATCTCAGTGGCTCATGAAACACCGTTACTTATGTGACTGAGCAGAGGATTGTGGGTAAGAATGGTCAGACAACATGCTAACCAGATGTACTACAACATCCTGGTACTTCTGGAGTTCGACACATAATGTATTGGGACAAGTTAAATCTTAATAGTATTAAAGTCTAGATAATGGAACGTACAAAAGTGTTTTACCTGCAGTAAAGGACTGTTGGTACGATCCCAGTTTGGAGAAACAAAACTTACTTCAGCTGCTTAAAAATGTCACTTTTATTGTACGTAATAATTAGAATATTGCTTCACTTCACTGTCATAGAGTTCTAACAGGGAACTAAAGCTTTTATATCACTCACTTCCAAACCACTGACAAAAACAGTAACTTTACCTCAGAACACAGGAGCTGGTGATCTGTGTGACGTAGAAACTACTAAAACCAAACCGCTGTAGATGAGCAGCTGAAGTAGAATTAGTGTTTTTATCAATGGAGTCTGGTTGGGATGTCCCCAGAAAGTTTTTAGCCTTCAATACGAAGGCTATAATATTTACTATCTGCCAACACCTGGTATAGTTTTCTGGGTAAAACACACTTCATGTATCATAGTTCAGCTGTAGTATCTGGTTGTTCCACCAGGTGGCGTCTCTTCCTGTTTAATACTGTAGAGACCAGAGGCGGAGTCACTCAGACTACAGGAAGTTCATGTTGGCTAGCAGAGAGCATTGTCGGAGTTTAGCTAGCAAGTTTTGAGTCATTTTGGACAAGTTTCAAGTCATTTTTGATTTTTAAAAAAATTGAGTCATTTTGGATGAATGTTGAGATGTTTTGGACAAGTCTTTCTCAATTTGGACAATTCTGAGAAAATATGAGAACGTTTTAAGGATTTTAGACCAATTTTGTGTCTTTCTTGAAAAGTTTCAAGACATTTTGGTCACGTGTTTGAGTCATTTTGAACAAGTTTCAAGTTATTTTGGATTTTAAAAAAATTTTGTCATTTTTGGAATAGTGTTGAGATATTTTGGACAAGTCTTTCTCAATTCTGAGAAATTCTGAAAAAATTTTAAGGATTCTTGGGGTGGTTAATGACTTCCAACCAGAGCTAATGTGTTAAATGAATGCAGAATTCCAACCCAGAAAACTCATCTTTGCAGCTTGTAGCGTGTTTTTGCAGTTTATGAAATATTAGTCCTGGATAAATGTCCATTCAGTTTGTAGTACAAATTGATCAGCTGTTAATGGATAATGCTGTATCTATCAAGAAAATCAAACAAACTAAGGATCGGGCTGAGATTCGTGGTATTAAAGATCTGATAAAACCTGCCTTGATCAGCCCAGATTCTGGTCGTAGGATCAGGACGTCTGGAAAGAGTGATATAAAAACTTCCGTCACAAAGTTCTGACAGTAAGGTGAAATATTAATAAGAATAATAATATAATGTAGATTCAAACTGATATTTTTAGGTGGATGTTTAGCTGCAGACACCTTCATCCTCCAAAGTGCTGCAGGTAAAAACTCTGACAGTGGATAAGTCCATCAGTACAACCCTTTTAAGAAACCAGACTATCCCTTTAAGATGAGCTCAGTCACCTTCACCACCAAATGCATTTAATGCTAACTAGCCTGGAAAGAGAAAAACTGGTGGATAAACAGGAGCTAAAACTTCCAAGCCAACCATCAAAAAGTTCCCAGAAGCACACTGAGGTTAAGTAGAACCAAAAAGTCAAAGTGTTAAATCACATCCTGCTGTGGATCTAATGTCACAGCTCTGCCATAAATACTGATTCTGTTAAAGTTCTACCTGTAAAAACTCTAGATTTTGTTCTTTACTGAGGTCAGCGTGGTGGAGGTGAACTGTTCTATCCCAAAATATTTAAATAAACCGCCTGCTCCAGGAGAATCAAAGGCAGAGGTGTTGCATCAGATGCCACGTTTCCTAATAAAGACTTTAGTTTCTTCACTCCTGGATCAGTTTTGGTGTTTTTACCGACAGCGTGAGGTAGAGGAACCGATAAAACCTAAAGAAAGCAAATCAAACCAGGTAACAGTCAGAGTTCAGGTAAGAAAAGCCTCCAGAGCTCCATCAGTAGTGGAGACCTCCACGGTTCTCGGTGTTTCCTGTTTTCAAAACGTCCAACCAGAACGTTTCACCCAGAGCTTCGTCTCGTTTGTCGCCACATTCATCTGGTTAGAAGACTGAACGATGCGTTTTAAGGCCTTCGGGCATCATGAGGTCCGGTTGCTACGACAAGACGCCGCCGTCCCCGCCAGTCCTGGGAGCGATGATGCTCTCCGTCGCCTGCAGGAGGCGCTCCAGACACGGCGAGCTGATCTTGAACGGTGGTGGTCCGCGGCGAAGGCGAGGGTTGGCGACTGGACGTCGAGGCGGTTGGGCGGTCCAGTCGCTGCTGGAGGAGACGGTGGCGTCCTGGGTCACTTCCTGATTGGAGGCGGCGGGTCGGCCGGGCGACGCTTCGGGGGTTTTCAGGGAGATGACGGGTGAAACGTGAAGCCACTTCAGGTGAGTCGATGAGTTCGAGGACGCAGAGACGACGTCTGATGGAGGAGAGACGTCGCCATGACGACGCTGCTGGAGAGGAAACAACATTTACTGAATAAAACCTGTTCTTCACAAAACAGTCACCTGTTCATGTCTGACATCCCATAATATCAACACAACATGACGTTTTTACAACATACTACATTGTGACATTTTTCTGCATTTTTACAACATACCATACTATGATGCTTTTACGACATACAATATGACATTTTTTTGATGTCTTTTTAACATACTATACTCTCACATTTTTACGATATACTATGACATTTTTTGATGTTTTTACGACATACTATACTATGAAAATTTTTGTCGTTTTTACGACATACTATACTATGACATTTTTGGCGTTTTTACGACATACTATACTTATGACATTTTTTGACATTTTTACGACATACTACACTATGACATTTTTTATGTTTTTACGACATACTATACTATGACATTTTTTAGCGTTCTTACGACATACTATGCTTATGACATTTTTACGACATGCTATACTATGACATTTTTTGACGTTTTTACGACATACTATAGTATGACATTTTTTGACGTTTTTACGACATGCTATACTATAACAATTTTTGACGTTTTTACGACATACTATAGTATGACATGTTTTGACACTTTTACGACATACTATACTATGACATTTTTTAGCGTTTTTACGACATACTATACTTATGACATTTTTACGACATGCTATACTATGACATTTTTTGACATTTTTACAACATGCTATACTATGACATTTTTTGTCTTTGACATACAATAGTATGACATTTTTTGACGTTTTTGCGACATACTATAGTATGACATTTTTTGATGTTTTTACGACATGCTATACTATGACATTTTTACGACATACTATACTATGACATTTTCACGACATGCTATACGATGACATTTTTTGATATTTTTACGACATTCTATACTGTGACATTTTTTGACGTTTTTACGACATGCCATTGTATGACAATTTTGTCACATTTTGGACGACATACGAAACTATGACATTTTTGTGACATTTTGGACAACATGCTAAACTATGACGTTTTAGTCACATTTTGGACGACATACTGTACTATGACAATTTTGTCACATTTTGGACGATGAACTATACGATGACATTTTTACATTTTTGCGACATTTTGGACGACAGACTATACTGACATTTTTGTCAAATTTTGGATGACATACGATACTAAGCCCTTTTTTGCGACATTTTGGACAACATACTAAACTATGACAATTATTATATTATTTAATATTTATTTTAAAACCTCATAGTTTAGTATGTTGAAAAAGTCATAGTTTAGCGTCAAAATTCTTTTTTTTTCAGAGAAAACCTTTCTGGAGTGTTTTTCACGCCCTCCTTTACATTATTTCATCATATGGCACGTTTTGACAACATGTTTGAAAAATTGCATTTTTTTTCGACATAGTATAGTAAGGCGTTTTTTTTTGCGCCAAAATTCAAGATGATTTTTTTTTCAAAGAAAACCTTTCTAGAGTGTTTTTCACAGCCTCCTTTACATTATTTCATCATATGGCACGTTTTGACAACATGTTTGAAAGATCACATTTTTTTTCGACATAGTATAGTAAGGCGTTTTTTTTGCGCCAAAATTCAAGATGATTTTTTTTTCCAGAGAAAACCTTTCTGGAGTGTTTTTCACAGCCTCCTTTAGATTATTTCATCATATGACACGTTTTTAAAACATGTTTGAAAAATCGCATTTTTTTCCGACATAATATAGTAAGGCGTTTTTTTTTGCGCCAAAATTCAAGATGATTTTTTTTTCAGAGAAAACCTTTCTAGAGTGTTTTTCACAGCCTCCTTTACATTATTTCATCATATGGCACGTTTTTACAACATGTTTGAAAAATCACATTTTTTTTCGACATAGTATAGTAAGGCGTTTTTTTTGCGCCAAAATTCAAGATGATTTTTTTTTCAGACAAAACCTTTCTGGAGTGTTTTTCACAACCTCCTTTAGATTATTTCTTGATATGACACGTTTTTAAAACATGTTTGAAAAATCGCATCTTTTTTCGACATAGTATAGTAAGGCGTTTTTTTTGTGCCAAAATTAAAGATCTTTTTTTTTTCAGAGAAAACCTTTCTAGAGTGTTTTTCACAGCCTGCTTTAGATTATTTCATCATATGACACGTTTTTGAAACATGTTTGAAAAATCACATTTTTTTTCGACATAGTATAGTAAGGCGTTTTTTTTTGCGCCAAAATTCAAGATGATTTTTTTTTCAAAGAAAACCTTTCTGGAGTGTTTTTCACGCCCTCCTTTACATTATTTCATCATATGGCACGTTTTGACAACATGTTTGAAAAATCACATTTTTTTTCGACATAGTATAGTAAGGCGTTTTTTTTGCGCCAAAATTCAAGATGATTTTTTTTTCAGAGAAAACCTTTCTGGAGTGTTTTTCACGGCCTCCTTTACATTATTTCATCATATGGCACGTTTTGACAACATGTTTGAAAAATCGCATTTTTTTTCGACATAGTATAGTAAGGCGTTTTTTTTGCGCCAAAATTCAAGATGATTTTTTTTTCAGAGAAAACCTTTCTAGAGTGTTTTTCACAGCCTCCTTTAGATTATTTCATCATATGACACGTTTTTAAAACATGTTTGAAAAATCACATTTTTTTTCGACATAGTATAGTAAGGCGTTTTTTTTTGCGCCAAAATTCATGATGATTTTTTTTTCAAAGAAAACCTTTCTGGAGTGTTTTTCACACCCTCCTTTACATTATTTCATCATATGACACGTTTTTACAACATGTTTGAAAAATCACATTTTTTTTCGACATAGTATAGTAAGGCGTTTTTTTTGCGCCAAAATTCAAGATGATTTTTTTTTCAGAGAAAACCTTTCTGGAGTGTTTTTCACAGCCTCCTTTAGATTATTTCATCATATGACACGTTTTTAAAACATGTTTGAAAAATCACATTTTTTTTCGACATAGTATAGTAAGGCGTTTTTTTTGCGCCAAAATTCAAGATGATTTTTTTTTCAGAGAAAACCTTTCTGGAGTGTTTTTCACAGCCTCCTTTACATTATTTCATCATATGACACGTTTTTACAACATGTTTGAAAAATCACATTTTTTTTCGACATAGTATAGTAAGGCGTTTTTTTTGCGCCAAAATTCAAGATGATTTTTTTTTCAGAGAAAACCTTTCTGGAGTGTTTTTCACGGCCTCCTTTACATTATTTCATCATATGACACGTTTTTACAACATGTTTGAAAAATCACATTTTTTTTCGACATAGTATAGTAAGGCGTTTTTTTTGCGCCAAAATTCAAGATGATTTTTTTTTCAGAGAAAACCTTTCTAGAGTGTTTTTCACAGCCTCCTTTACATTATTTCATCATATGACACGTTTTTAAAACATGTTTGAAAAATCACATTTTTTTTCGACATAGTATAGTAAGGCGTTTTTTTTGCGCCAAAATTCAAGATGATTTTTTTTTCAAAGAAAACCTTTCTGGAGTGTTTTTCACAGCCTCCTTTACATTATTTCATCATATGACACGTTTTTAAAACATGTTTGAAAAATCACATTTTTTTTCGACATAGTATAGTAAGGCGTTTTTTTTGCGCCAAAATTCAAGATGATTTTTTTTTCAAAGAAAACCTTTCTGGAGTGTTTTTCACAGCCTCCTTTACATTATTTCATCATATGACACGTTTTTACAACATGTTTGAAAAATCACATTTTTTTTCGACATAGTATAGTAAGGCGTTTTTTTTGCGCCAAAATTCAAGATGATTTTTTTTTCAGAGAAAACCTTTCTGGAGTGTTTTTCACGCCTCCTTTACATTATTTCATCATATGACACGTTTTTAAAACATGTTTGAAAAATCACATTTTTTTTCGACATAGTATAGTAAGGCGTTTTTTTTGCGCCAAAATTCAAGATGATTTTTTTTTCAGAGAAAACCTTTCTGGAGTGTTTTTCACAGCCTCCTTTACATTATTTCATCATATGACACGTTTTTAAAACATGTTTGAAAAATCACATTTTTTTTCGACATAGTATAGTAAGGCGTTTTTTTTGCGCCAAAATTCAAGATGATTTTTTTTTCAGAGAAAACCTTTCTGGAGTGTTTTTCACGCCCTCCTTTACATTATTTCATCATATGACACGTTTTTACAACATGTTTGAAAAATCACATTTTTTTTCGACATAGTATAGTAAGGCGTTTTTTTTGCGCCAAAATTCAAGATGATTTTTTTTTCAGAGAAAACCTTTCTGGAGTGTTTTTCACAGCCTCCTTTAGATTATTTCATCATATGACACGTTTTTAAAACATGTTTGAAAAATCACATTTTTTTTCGACATAGTATAGTAAGGCGTTTTTTTTGCGCCAAAATTCAAGATGATTTTTTTTTCAAAGAAAACCTTTCTGGAGTGTTTTTCACGCCCTCCTTTACATTATTTCATCATATGACACGTTTTTACAACATGTTTGAAAAATCACATTTTTTTTCGACATAGTATAGTAAGGCGTTTTTTTTGCGCCAAAATTCAAGATGATTTTTTTTTCAAAGAAAACCTTTCTGGAGTGTTTTTCACAGCCTCCTTTACATTATTTCATCATATGACACGTTTTTAAAACATGTTTGAAAAATCACATTTTTTTTCGACATAGTATAGTAAGGCGTTTTTTTTGCGCCAAAATTCAAGATGATTTTTTTTTCAGAGAAAACCTTTCTGGAGTGTTTTTCACGCCCTCCTTTACATTATTTCATCATATGACACGTTTTTACAACATGTTTGAAAAATCACATTTTTTTTCGACATAGTATAGTAAGGCGTTTTTTTTGCGCCAAAATTCAAGATGATTTTTTTTTCAAAGAAAACCTTTCTGGAGTGTTTTTCACAGCCTCCTTTAGATTATTTCATCATATGACACGTTTTTAAAACATGTTTGAAAAATCACATTTTTTTTCGACATAGTATAGTAAGGCGTTTTTTTTGCGCCAAAATTCAAGATGATTTTTTTTTCAAAGAAAACCTTTCTGGAGTGTTTTTCACGGCCTCCTTTACATTATTTCATCATATGACACGTTTTTACAACATGTTTGAAAAATCACATTTTTTTTCGACATAGTATAGTAAGGCGTTTTTTTTGCGCCAAAATTCAAGATGATTTTTTTTTCAGAGAAAACCTTTCTGGAGTGTTTTTCACAGCCTCCTTTAGATTATTTCATCATATGACACGTTTTTAAAACATGTTTGAAAAATCACATTTTTTTTCGACATAGTATAGTAAGGCGTTTTTTTTGCGCCAAAATTCAAGATGATTTTTTTTTCAGAGAAAACCTTTCTGGAGTGTTTTTCACGCCCTCCTTTACATTATTTCATCATATGACACGTTTTTACAACATGTTTGAAAAATCACATTTTTTTTCGACATAGTATAGTAAGGCGTTTTTTTTGCGCCAAAATTCATGATGATTTTTTTTTCAAAGAAAACCTTTCTGGAGTGTTTTTCACAGCCTCCTTTACATTATTTCATCATATGGCACGTTTTTACAACATGTTTGAAAAATCACATTTTTTTTCGACATAGTATAGTAAGGCGTTTTTTTTGCGCCAAAATTCAAGATGATTTTTTTTTCAGAGAAAACCTTTCTAGAGTGTTTTTCACAGCCTCCTTTAGATTATTTCATCATATGACACGTTTTTAAAACATGTTTGAAAAATCACATTTTTTTTCGACATAGTATAGTAAGGCGTTTTTTTTGCGCCAAAATTCAAGATGATTTTTTTTTCAAAGAAAACCTTTCTAGAGTGTTTTTCACAGCCTCCTTTACATTATTTCATCATATGACACGTTTTTACAACATGTTTGAAAAATCACATTTTTTTTCGACATAGTATAGTAAGGCGTTTTTTTTGCGCCAAAATTCAAGATGATTTTTTTTTCAAAGAAAACCTTTCTGGAGTGTTTTTCACGCCCTCCTTTACATTATTTCATCATATGACACGTTTTTACAACATGTTTGAAAAATCACATTTTTTTTCGACATAGTATAGTAAGGCGTTTTTTTTGCGCCAAAATTCAAGATGATTTTTTTTTCAAAGAAAACCTTTCTGGAGTGTTTTTCACAGCCTCCTTTACATTATTTCATCATATGGCACGTTTTTACAACATGTTTGAAAAATCACATTTTTTTTCGACATAGTATAGTAAGGCGTTTTTTTTGCGCCAAAATTCAAGATGATTTTTTTTTCAGAGAAAACCTTTCTGGAGTGTTTTTCACAGCCTCCTTTACATTATTTCATCATATGACACGTTTTTACAACATGTTTGAAAAATCACATTTTTTTTCGACATAGTATAGTAAGGCGTTTTTTTTGCGCCAAAATTCAAGATGATTTTTTTTTCAAAGAAAACCTTTCTGGAGTGTTTTTCACAGCCTCCTTTACATTATTTCATCATATGGCACGTTTTTACAACATGTTTGAAAAATCACATTTTTTTTCGACATAGTATAGTAAGGCGTTTTTTTTGCGCCAAAATTCAAGATGATTTTTTTTTCAAAGAAAACCTTTCTGGAGTGTTTTTCACGGCCTCCTTTACATTATTTCATCATATGACACGTTTTTACAACATGTTTGAAAAATCACATTTTTTTTCGACATAGTATAGTAAGGCGTTTTTTTTGCGCCAAAATTCAAGATGATTTTTTTTTCAGAGAAAACCTTTCTGGAGTGTTTTTCACAACCTCCTTTACATTATTTCATCATATGACACGTTTTTACAACATGTTTGAAAAATCACATTTTTTTTCGACATAGTATAGTAAGGCGTTTTTTTTGCGCCAAAATTCAAGATGATTTTTTTTTCAAAGAAAACCTTTCTGGAGTGTTTTTCACAGCCTCCTTTACATTATTTCATCATATGGCACGTTTTTACAACATGTTTGAAAAATCACATTTTTTTTCGACATAGTATAGTAAGGCGTTTTTTTTGCGCCAAAATTCAAGATGATTTTTTTTTCAAAGAAAACCTTTCTGGAGTGTTTTTCACGGCCTCCTTTACATTATTTCATCATATGGCACGTTTTTACAACATGTTTGAAAAATCGCATTTTTTTTCGACATAGTATAGTAAGGCGTTTTTTTTGCGCCAAAATTCAAGATGATTTTTTTTTCAAAGAAAACCTTTCTGGAGTGTTTTTCACGGCCTCCTTTACATTATTTCATCATATGGCACGTTTTTACAACATGTTTGAAAAATCACATTTTTTTTCGACATAGTATAGTAAGGCGTTTTTTTTGCGCCAAAATTCAAGATGATTTTTTTTTCAAAGAAAACCTTTCTGGAGTGTTTTTCACGGCCTCCTTTACATTATTTCATCATATGGCACGTTTTTACAACATGTTTGAAAAATCACATTTTTTTTCGACATAGTATAGTAAGGCGTTTTTTTTGCGCCAAAATTCAAGATGATTTTTTTTTCAAAGAAAACCTTTCTGGAGTGTTTTTCACAGCCTCCTTTACATTATTTCATCATATGACACGTTTTTAAAACATGTTTGAAAAATCACATTTTTTTTCGACATAGTATAGTAAGGCGTTTTTTTTGCGCCAAAATTCAAGATGATTTTTTTTTCAAAGAAAACCTTTCTGGAGTGTTTTTCACAGCCTCCTTTACATTATTTCATCATATGGCACGTTTTTACAACATGTTTGAAAAATCACATTTTTTTTCGACATAGTATAGTAAGGCGTTTTTTTTGCGCCAAAATTCAAGATGATTTTTTTTTCAGAGAAAACCTTTCTGGAGTGTTTTTCACAGCCTCCTTTACATTATTTCATCATATGACACGTTTTTACAACATGTTTGAAAAATCACATTTTTTTTCGACATAGTATAGTAAGGCGTTTTTTTTGCGCCAAAATTCAAGATGATTTTTTTTTCAAAGAAAACCTTTCTGGAGTGTTTTTCACAGCCTCCTTTACATTATTTCATCATATGGCACGTTTTTACAACATGTTTGAAAAATCACATTTTTTTTCGACATAGTATAGTAAGGCGTTTTTTTTGCGCCAAAATTCAAGATGATTTTTTTTTCAAAGAAAACCTTTCTGGAGTGTTTTTCACGCCCTCCTTTACATTATTTCATCATATGGCACGTTTTTACAACATGTTTGAAAAATCACATTTTTTTTCGACATAGTATAGTAAGGCGTTTTTTTTGCGCCAAAATTCAAGATGATTTTTTTTTCAGAGAAAACCTTTCTGGAGTGTTTTTCACAGCCTCCTTTACATTATTTCATCATATGACACGTTTTTAAAACATGTTTGAAAAATCACATTTTTTTTCGACATAGTATAGTAAGGCGTTTTTTTTGCGCCAAAATTCAAGATGATTTTTTTTTCAAAGAAAACCTTTCTGGAGTGTTTTTCACGCCCTCCTTTACATTATTTCATCATATGACACGTTTTTACAACATGTTTGAAAAATCACATTTTTTTTCGACATAGTATAGTAAGGCGTTTTTTTTGCGCCAAAATTCAAGATGATTTTTTTTTCAGAGAAAACCTTTCTGGAGTGTTTTTCACAGCCTCCTTTAGATTATTTCATCATATGACACGTTTTTAAAACATGTTTGAAAAATCACATTTTTTTTCGACATAGTATAGTAAGGCGTTTTTTTTTGCGCCAAAATTCAAGATGATTTTTTTTTCAAAGAAAACCTTTCTAGAGTGTTTTTCACAGCCTCCTTTACATTATTTCATCATATGGCACGTTTTTACAACATGTTTGAAAAATCACATTTTTTTTCGACATAGTATAGTAAGGCGTTTTTTTTGCGCCAAAATTCATGATGATTTTTTTTTCAGAGAAAACCTTTCTGGAGTGTTTTTCACAGCCTCCTTTAGATTATTTCATCATATGACACGTTTTTACAACATGTTTGAAAAATCACATTTTTTTTCGACATAGTATAGTAAGGCGTTTTTTTTGCGCCAAAATTCAAGATGATTTTTTTTTCAGAGAAAACCTTTCTGGAGTGTTTTTCACGGCCTCCTTTACATTATTTCATCATATGACACGTTTTTACAACATGTTTGAAAAATCACATTTTTTTTCGACATAGTATAGTAAGGCGTTTTTTTTGCGCCAAAATTCAAGATGATTTTTTTTTCAAAGAAAACCTTTCTGGAGTGTTTTTCACAGCCTCCTTTACATTATTTCATCATATGGCACGTTTTTACAACATGTTTGAAAAATCACATTTTTTTTCGACATAGTATAGTAAGGCGTTTTTTTTGCGCCAAAATTCAAGATGATTTTTTTTTCAGAGAAAACCTTTCTAGAGTGTTTTTCACAGCCTCCTTTACATTATTTCATCATATGACACGTTTTTAAAACATGTTTGAAAAATCACATTTTTTTTCGACATAGTATAGTAAGGCGTTTTTTTTGCGCCAAAATTCAAGATGATTTTTTTTTCAAAGAAAACCTTTCTAGAGTGTTTTTCACAGCCTCCTTTACATTATTTCATCATATGGCACGTTTTTACAACATGTTTGAAAAATCACATTTTTTTTCGACATAGTATAGTAAGGCGTTTTTTTTGCGCCAAAATTCAAGATGATTTTTTTTTCAAAGAAAACCTTTCTGGAGTGTTTTTCACGGCCTCCTTTACATTATTTCATCATATGGCACGTTTTTACAACATGTTTGAAAAATCACATTTTTTTTCGACATAGTATAGTAAGGCGTTTTTTTTGCGCCAAAATTCAAGATGATTTTTTTTTCAGAGAAAACCTTTCTGGAGTGTTTTTCACAGCCTCCTTTACATTATTTCATCATATGACACGTTTTTACAACATGTTTGAAAAATCACATTTTTTTTCGACATAGTATAGTAAGGCGTTTTTTTTGCGCCAAAATTCAAGATGATTTTTTTTTCAAAGAAAACCTTTCTGGAGTGTTTTTCACAGCCTCCTTTACATTATTTCATCATATGGCACGTTTTTACAACATGTTTGAAAAATCGCATTTTTTTTCGACATAGTATAGTAAGGCGTTTTTTTTGCGCCAAAATTCAAGATGATTTTTTTTTCAGAGAAAACCTTTCTGGAGTGTTTTTCACAGCCTCCTTTAGATTATTTCATCATATGACACGTTTTTAAAACATGTTTGAAAAATCACATTTTTTTTCGACATAGTATAGTAAGGCGTTTTTTTTGCGCCAAAATTCAAGATGATTTTTTTTTCAGAGAAAACCTTTCTAGAGTGTTTTTCACAGCCTCCTTTAGATTATTTCATCATATGGCACGTTTTTACAACATGTTTGAAAAATCACATTTTTTTTCGACATAGTATAGTAAGGCGTTTTTTTTGCGCCAAAATTCAAGATGATTTTTTTTTCAGAGAAAACCTTTCTGGAGTGTTTTTCACAGCCTCCTTTACATTATTTCATCATATGGCACGTTTTTACAACATGTTTGAAAAATCGCATTTTTTTTCGACATAGTATAGTAAGGCGTTTTTTTTGCGCCAAAATTCAAGATGATTTTTTTTTCAGAGAAAACCTTTCTGGAGTGTTTTTCACAGCCTCCTTTAGATTATTTCATCATATGACACGTTTTTAAAACATGTTTGAAAAATCACATTTTTTTTCGACATAGTATAGTAAGGCGTTTTTTTTGCGCCAAAATTCAAGATGATTTTTTTTTCAAAGAAAACCTTTCTGGAGTGTTTTTCACGCCTCCTTTACATTATTTCATCATATGGCACGTTTTTACAACATGTTTGAAAAATCACATTTTTTTTCGACATAGTATAGTAAGGCGTTTTTTTTGCGCCAAAATTCAAGATGATTTTTTTTTCAGAGAAAACCTTTCTGGAGTGTTTTTCACAGCCTCCTTTACATTATTTCATCATATGGCACGTTTTTACAACATGTTTGAAAAATCGCATTTTTTTTCGACATAGTATAGTAAGGCGTTTTTTTTGCGCCAAAATTCAAGATGATTTTTTTTTCAGAGAAAACCTTTCTGGAGTGTTTTTCACAGCCTCCTTTAGATTATTTCATCATATGGCACGTTTTTACAACATGTTTGAAAAATCACATTTTTTTTCGACATAGTATAGTAAGGCGTTTTTTTTGCGCCAAAATTCAAGATGATTTTTTTTTCAAAGAAAACCTTTCTGGAGTGTTTTTCACAGCCTCCTTTACATTATTTCATCATATGGCACGTTTTTACAACATGTTTGAAAAATCGCATCTTTTTTCGACATAGTATAGTAAGGCGTTTTTTTTGCACCAAAATTCAAGATGATTTTTTTTTCAGAGAAAACCTTTCTAGAGTGTTTTTCACAGCCTCCTTTAGATTATTTCATCATATGACACGTTTTTAAAACATGTTTGAAAAATCACATTTTTTTTCGACATAGTATAGTAAGGCGTTTTTTTTGCGCCAAAATTCAAGATGATTTTTTTTTCAGAGAAAACCTTTCTAGAGTGTTTTTCACAGCCTCCTTTAGATTATTTCATCATATGACACGTTTTTAAAACATGTTTGAAAAATCACATTTTTTTTCGACATAGTATAGTAAGGCGTTTTTTTTGCGCCAAAATTCAAGATGTTTTTTTTTCAAAGAAAACCTTTCTGGAGTGTTTTTCACGCCCTCCTTTACATTATTTCATCATATGGCACGTTTTTACAACATGTTTGAAAAATCGCATCTTTTTTCGACATAGTATAGTAAGGCGTTTTTTTTGCACCAAAATTCAAGATGATTTTTTTTTCAGAGAAAACCTTTCTAGAGTGTTTTTCACAGCCTCCTTTAGATTATTTCATCATATGACACGTTTTTAAAACATGTTTGAAAAATCACATTTTTTTTCGACATAGTATAGTAAGGCGTTTTTTTTGCGCCAAAATTCAAGATGATTTTTTTTTCAGAGAAAACCTTTCTGGAGTGTTTTTCACGCCCTCCTTTACATTATTTCATCATATGACACGTTTTTACAACATGTTTGAAAAATCACATTTTTTTTCGACATAGTATAGTAAGGCGTTTTTTTTGCGCCAAAATTCAAGATGATTTTTTTTTCAGAGAAAACCTTTCTAGAGTGTTTTTCACAGCCTGCTTTAGATTATTTCATCATATGACACGTTTTTAAAACATGTTTGAAAAATCACATTTTTTTTCGACATAGTATAGTAAGGCGTTTTTTTTGCGCCAAAATTCAAGATGATTTTTTTTCAGAGAAAACCTTTCTAGAGTGTTTTTCACAGCCTCCTTTAGATTATTTCATCATATGACACGTTTTTACAACATGTTTGAAAAATCACATTTTTTTTCGACATAGTATAGTAAGGCGTTTTTTTTGCGCCAAAATTCAAGATGATTTTTTTTCAGAGAAAACCTTTCTAGAGTGTTTTTCACAGCCTCCTTTAGATTATTTCATCATATGACACGTTTTTAAAACATGTTTGAAAAATCACATTTTTTTTTCGACATAGTATAGTAAGGCGTTTTTTTTGCGCCAAAATTCAAGATGATTTTTTTTTCAGAGAAAACCTTTCTGGAGTGTTTTTCACGCCCTCCTTTACATTATTTCATCATATGACACGTTTTTACAACATGTTTGAAAAATCACATTTTTTTTCGACATAGTATAGTAAGGCGTTTTTTTTGCGCCAAAATTCAAGATGATTTTTTTTTCAAAGAAAACCTTTCTAGAGTGTTTTTCACAGCCTCCTTTACATTATTTCATCATATGGCACGTTTTTACAACATGTTTGAAAAATCACATTTTTTTTCGACATAGTATAGTAAGGCGTTTTTTTTGCGCCAAAATTCAAGATGATTTTTTTTTCAGAGAAAACCTTTCTAGAGTGTTTTTCACAGCCTGCTTTAGATTATTTCATCATATGACACGTTTTTAAAACATGTTTGAAAAATCACATTTTTTTTTCGACATAGTATAGTAAGGCGTTTTTTTTGCGCCAAAATTCAAGATGATTTTTTTTTCAAAGAAAACCTTTCTAGAGTGTTTTTCACAGCCTCCTTTAGATTATTTCATCATATGACACGTTTTTACAACATGTTTGAAAAATCATTTTTTTTCGACATAGTATAGTAAGGCGTTTTTTTTGCGCCAAAATTCAAGATGATTTTTTTTTCAAAGAAAACCTTTCTGGAGTGTTTTTCACGCCCTCCTTTACATTATTTCATCATATGACACGTTTTTACAACATGTTTGAAAAATCACATTTTTTTTCGACATAGTATAGTAAGGCGTTTTTTTTGCGCCAAAATTCAAGATGATTTTTTTTTCAGAGAAAACCTTTCTGGAGTGTTTTTCACAGCCTCCTTTAGATTATTTCATCATATGACACGTTTTTAAAACATGTTTGAAAAATCACATTTTTTTTCGACATAGTATAGTAAGGCGTTTTTTTTGCGCCAAAATTCAAGATGATTTTTTTTTCAGAGAAAACCTTTCTGGAGTGTTTTTCACGCCCTCCTTTACATTATTTCATCATATGACACGTTTTTACAACATGTTTGAAAAATCGCATTTTTTTTCGACATAGTATAGTAAGGCGTTTTTTTTGCGCCAAAATTCAGATGATTTTTTTTTCAAAGAAAACCTTTCTGGAGTGTTTTTCACAACCTCCTTTAGATTATTTCATCATATGACACGTTTTTAAAACATGTTTGAAAAATCACATTTTTTTTCGACATAGTATAGTAAGGCGTTTTTTTTGCGCCAAAATTCAAGATGATTTTTTTTTCAGAGAAAACCTTTCTGGAGTGTTTTTCACAACCTCCTTTAGATTATTTCATCATATGACACGTTTTTAAAACATGTTTGAAAAATCACATTTTTTTTCGACATAGTATAGTAAGGCGTTTTTTTTGCGCCAAAATTCAAGATGATTTTTTTTCAGAGAAAACCTTTCTAGAGTGTTTTTCACAGCCTCCTTTAGATTATTTCATCATATGACACGTTTTTAAAACATGTTTGAAAAATCACATTTTTTTTTCGACATAGTATAGTAAGGCGTTTTTTTTGCGCCAAAATTCAAGATGATTTTTTTTTCAGAGAAAACCTTTCTGGAGTGTTTTTCACGCCCTCCTTTACATTATTTCATCATATGACACGTTTTTAAAACATGTTTGAAAAATCACATTTTTTTTCGACATAGTATAGTAAGGCGTTTTTTTTGCGCCAAAATTCAAGATGATTTTTTTTTCAAAGAAAACCTTTCTAGAGTGTTTTTCACAGCCTCCTTTAGATTATTTCATCATATGGCACGTTTTTACAACATGTTTGAAAAATCGCATTTTTTTTCGACATAGTATAGTAAGGCGTTTTTTTTGCGCCAAAATTCAAGATGATTTTTTTTTCAGAGAAAACCTTTCTAGAGTGTTTTTCACAGCCTCCTTTAGATTATTTCATCATATGGCACGTTTTTACAACATGTTTGAAAAATCGCATCTTTTTTCGACATAGTATAGTAAGGCGTTTTTTTTGCGCCAAAATTCAAGATGATTTTTTTTTCAGAGAAAACCTTTCTAGAGTGTTTTTCACAGCCTCCTTTAGATTATTTCATCATATGACACGTTTTTAAAACATGTTTGAAAAATCACATTTTTTTTCGACATAGTATAGTAAGGCGTTTTTTTTGCGCCAAAATTCAAGATGATTTTTTTTTCAAAGAAAACCTTTCTGGAGTGTTTTTCACGCCCTCCTTTACATTATTTCATCATATGGCACGTTTTTACAACATGTTTGAAAAATCGCATTTTTTTTCGACATAGTATAGTAAGGCGTTTTTTTTGCACCAAAATTCAAGATGATTTTTTTTTCAGAGAAAACCTTTCTAGAGTGTTTTTCACAGCCTCCTTTAGATTATTTCATCATATGACACGTTTTTAAAACATGTTTGAAAAATCACATTTTTTTTCGACATAGTATAGTAAGGCGTTTTTTTTTGCGCCAAAATTCAAGATGATTTTTTTTTCAGAGAAAACCTTTCTAGAGTGTTTTTCACAGCCTCCTTTAGATTATTTCATCATATGACACGTTTTTAAAACATGTTTGAAAAATCACATTTTTTTTCGACATAGTATAGTAAGGCGTTTTTTTTTGCGCCAAAATTCAAGATGTTTTTTTTTCAAAGAAAACCTTTCTGGAGTGTTTTTCACGCCCTCCTTTACATTATTTCATCATATGGCACGTTTTTACAACATGTTTGAAAAATCGCATCTTTTTTCGACATAGTATAGTAAGGCGTTTTTTTTGCACCAAAATTCAAGATGATTTTTTTTTCAGAGAAAACCTTTCTAGAGTGTTTTTCACAGCCTCCTTTAGATTATTTCATCATATGACACGTTTTTAAAACATGTTTGAAAAATCACATTTTTTTTCGACATAGTATAGTAAGG
Organism: Amphiprion clarkii; assembly: GCA_027123335.1. Classification (NCBI taxonomy): domain Eukaryota; kingdom Metazoa; phylum Chordata; class Actinopteri; family Pomacentridae; genus Amphiprion; species Amphiprion clarkii. The sequence continues at coordinate 40,969,348 of CM049567.1, forward strand.
CGTTTTTTTTGCGCCAAAATTCAAGATGATTTTTTTTTCAGAGAAAACCTTTCTGGAGTGTTTTTCACGCCCTCCTTTACATTATTTCATCATATGACACGTTTTTACAACATGTTTGAAAAATCACATTTTTTTTCGACATAGTATAGTAAGGCGTTTTTTTTGCGCCAAAATTCAAGATGATTTTTTTTTCAGAGAAAACCTTTCTAGAGTGTTTTTCACAGCCTGCTTTAGATTATTTCATCATATGACACGTTTTTAAAACATGTTTGAAAAATCACATTTTTTTTCGACATAGTATAGTAAGGCGTTTTTTTTGCGCCAAAATTCAAGATTTTTTTTTCAGAGAAAACCTTTCTAGAGTGTTTTTCACAGCCTCCTTTAGATTATTTCATCATATGACACGTTTTTACAACATGTTTGAAAAATCACATTTTTTTTCGACATAGTATAGTAAGGCGTTTTTTTTGCGCCAAAATTCAAGATGATTTTTTTTCAGAGAAAACCTTTCTAGAGTGTTTTTCACAGCCTGCTTTAGATCATTTCATCATATGACACGTTTTTAAAACATGTTTGAAAAATCACATTTTTTTTTCGACATAGTATAGTAAGGCGTTTTTTTTGCGCCAAAATTCAAGATGATTTTTTTTTCAGAGAAAACCTTTCTGGAGTGTTTTTCACGCCCTCCTTTACATTATTTCATCATATGACACGTTTTTACAACATGTTTGAAAAATCACATTTTTTTTCGACATAGTATAGTAAGGCGTTTTTTTTGCGCCAAAATTCAAGATGATTTTTTTTTCAAAGAAAACCTTTCTAGAGTGTTTTTCACAGCCTCCTTTACATTATTTCATCATATGGCACGTTTTTACAACATGTTTGAAAAATCACATTTTTTTTCGACATAGTATAGTAAGGCGTTTTTTTTGCGCCAAAATTCAAGATGATTTTTTTTTCAGAGAAAACCTTTCTAGAGTGTTTTTCACAGCCTCCTTTAGATTATTTCATCATATGACACGTTTTTAAAACATGTTTGAAAAATCACATTTTTTTTCGACATAGTATAGTAAGGCGTTTTTTTTGCGCCAAAATTCAAGATGATTTTTTTTTCAAAGAAAACCTTTCTAGAGTGTTTTTCACAGCCTCCTTTAGATTATTTCATCATATGACACGTTTTTACAATATGTTTGAAAAATCATTTTTTTTCGACATAGTATAGTAAGGCGTTTTTTTTGCGCCAAAATTCAAGATGATTTTTTTTTCAAAGAAAACCTTTCTGGAGTGTTTTTCACGCCCTCCTTTACATTATTTCATCATATGACACGTTTTTACAACATGTTTGAAAAATCACATTTTTTTTCGACATAGTATAGTAAGGCGTTTTTTTTGCGCCAAAATTCAAGATGATTTTTTTTTCAGAGAAAACCTTTCTGGAGTGTTTTTCACAGCCTCCTTTAGATTATTTCATCATATGACACGTTTTTAAAACATGTTTGAAAAATCACATTTTTTTTCGACATAGTATAGTAAGGCGTTTTTTTTGCGCCAAAATTCAAGATGATTTTTTTTTCAGAGAAAACCTTTCTGGAGTGTTTTTCACGCCCTCCTTTACATTATTTCATCATATGACACGTTTTTACAACATGTTTGAAAAATCGCATCTTTTTTCGACATAGTATAGTAAGGCGTTTTTTTTGCGCCAAAATTCATGATGATTTTTTTTTCAAAGAAAACCTTTCTGGAGTGTTTTTCACAACCTCCTTTAGATTATTTCATCATATGACACGTTTTTAAAACATGTTTGAAAAATCACATTTTTTTTCGACATAGTATAGTAAGGCGTTTTTTTTGCGCCAAAATTCAAGATTTGTTTTTCAGAGAAAACCTTTCTAGATTGTTTTTCACAGCCTCCTTTAGATTATTTCATCATATGACACGTTTTTACAACATGTTTGAAAAATCACATTTTTTTTCGACATAGTATAGTAAGGCGTTTTTTTTGCGCCAAAATTCAAGATGATTTTTTTTCAGAGAAAACCTTTCTAGAGTGTTTTTCACAGCCTGCTTTAGATTATTTCATCATATGACACGTTTTTAAAACATGTTTGAAAAATCACATTTTTTTTTCGACATAGTATAGTAAGGCGTTTTTTTTGCGCCAAAATTCAAGATGATTTTTTTTTCAGAGAAAACCTTTCTGGAGTGTTTTTCACGCCCTCCTTTACATTATTTCATCATATGACACGTTTTTAAAACATGTTTGAAAAATCACATTTTTTTTCGACATAGTATAGTAAGGCGTTTTTTTTGCGCCAAAATTCAAGATGATTTTTTTTTCAAAGAAAACCTTTCTAGAGTGTTTTTCACAGCCTCCTTTAGATTATTTCATCATATGGCACGTTTTTACAACATGTTTGAAAAATCGCATCTTTTTTCGACATAGTATAGTAAGGCGTTTTTTTTGCACCAAAATTCAAGATGATTTTTTTTTCAGAGAAAACCTTTCTAGAGTGTTTTTCACAGCCTCCTTTAGATTATTTCATCATATGGCACGTTTTTACAACATGTTTGAAAAATCGCATCTTTTTTCGACATAGTATAGTAAGGCGTTTTTTTTGCGCCAAAATTCAAGATGATTTTTTTTTCAAAGAAAACCTTTCTGGAGTGTTTTTCACGCCCTCCTTTACATTATTTCATCATATGGCACGTTTTTACAACATGTTTGAAAAATCGCATTTTTTTTCGACATAGTATAGTAAGGCGTTTTTTTTGCGCCAAAATTCAAGATGATTTTTTTTTCAGAGAAAACCTTTCTAGAGTGTTTTTCACAGCCTCCTTTAGATTATTTCATCATATGACACGTTTTTACAACATGTTTGAAAAATCACATTTTTTTTCGACATAGTATAGTAAGGCGTTTTTTTTGCGCCAAAATTCAAGATGATTTTTTTTTCAGAGAAAACCTTTCTAGAGTGTTTTTCACAGCCTCCTTTAGATTATTTCATCATATGACACGTTTTTAAAACATGTTTGAAAAATCACATTTTTTTTCGACATAGTATAGTAAGGCGTTTTTTTTGCGCCAAAATTCAAGATGATTTTTTTTTCAGAGAAAACCTTTCTAGAGTGTTTTTCACAGCCTCCTTTAGATTATTTCATCATATGACACGTTTTTAAAACATGTTTGAAAAATCACATTTTTTTTCGACATAGTATAGTAAGGCGTTTTTTTTGCGCCAAAATTCAAGATGATTTTTTTTTCAAAGAAAACCTTTCTGGAGTGTTTTTCACGCCCTCCTTTACATTATTTCATCATATGGCACGTTTTTACAACATGTTTGAAAAATCGCATCTTTTTTCGACATAGTATAGTAAGGCGTTTTTTTTGCACCAAAATTCAAGATGATTTTTTTTTCAGAGAAAACCTTTCTAGAGTGTTTTTCACAGCCTCCTTTAGATTATTTCATCATATGACACGTTTTTAAAACATGTTTGAAAAATCACATTTTTTTTCGACATAGTATAGTAAGGCGTTTTTTTTGCGCCAAAATTCAAGATGATTTTTTTTTCAAAGAAAACCTTTCTAGAGTGTTTTTCACAGCCTCCTTTAGATTATTTCATCATATGGCACGTTTTTACAACATGTTTGAAAAATCGCATTTTTTTTCGACATAGTATAGTAAGGCGTTTTTTTTGCGCCAAAATTCAAGATGATTTTTTTTTCAGAGAAAACCTTTCTAGAGTGTTTTTCACAGCCTCCTTTAGATTATTTCATCATATGACACGTTTTTAAAACATGTTTGAAAAATCACATTTTTTTTCGACATAGTATAGTAAGGCGTTTTTTTTTGCGCCAAAATTCAAGATGATTTTTTTTTCAGAGAAAACCTTTCTAGAGTGTTTTTCACAGCCTCCTTTAGATTATTTCATCATATGACACGTTTTTAAAACATGTTTGAAAAATCACATTTTTTTTCGACATAGTATAGTAAGGCGTTTTTTTTGCGCCAAAATTCAAGATGATTTTTTTTTCAGAGAAAACCTTTCTAGAGTGTTTTTCACAGCCTCCTTTAGATTATTTCATCATATGACACGTTTTTAAAACATGTTTGAAAAATCACATTTTTTTTCGACATAGTATAGTAAGGCGTTTTTTTTGCGCCAAAATTCAAGATGATTTTTTTTTCAAAGAAAACCTTTCTAGAGTGTTTTTCACAGCCTCCTTTAGATTATTTCATCATATGGCACGTTTTTACAACATGTTTGAAAAATCACATTTTTTTTCGACATAGTATAGTAAGGCGTTTTTTTTGCGCCAAAATTCAAGATGATTTTTTTTTCAAAGAAAACCTTTCTGGAGTGTTTTTCACGCCCTCCTTTACATTATTTCATCATATGGCACGTTTTTACAACATGTTTGAAAAATCGCATTTTTTTTCGACATAGTATAGTAAGGCGTTTTTTTTGCGCCAAAATTCAAGATGATTTTTTTTTCAGAGAAAACCTTTCTAGAGTGTTTTTCACAGCCTCCTTTAGATTATTTCATCATATGACACGTTTTTAAAACATGTTTGAAAAATCACATTTTTTTTCGACATAGTATAGTAAGGCGTTTTTTTTGCGCCAAAATTCAAGATGATTTTTTTTTCAAAGAAAACCTTTCTAGAGTGTTTTTCACAGCCTCCTTTAGATTATTTCATCATATGGCACGTTTTTACAACATGTTTGAAAAATCGCATTTTTTTTCGACATAGTATAGTAAGGCGTTTTTTTTGCGCCAAAATTCAAGATGATTTTTTTTTCAGAGAAAACCTTTCTAGAGTGTTTTTCACAGCCTCCTTTAGATTATTTCATCATATGACACGTTTTTAAAACATGTTTGAAAAATCACATTTTTTTTCGACATAGTATAGTAAGGCGTTTTTTTTTGCGCCAAAATTCAAGATGATTTTTTTTTCAGAGAAAACCTTTCTGGAGTGTTTTTCACAGCCTCCTTTAGATTATTTCATCATATGACACGTTTTTAAAACATGTTTGAAAAATCACATTTTTTTTCGACATAGTATAGTAAGGCGTTTTTTTTGCGCCAAAATTCAAGATGATTTTTTTTTCAGAGAAAACCTTTCTAGAGTGTTTTTCACAGCCTCCTTTACATTATTTCATCATATGACACGTTTTTACAACATGTTTGAAAAATCGCATTTTTTTTCGACATAGTATAGTAAGGCGTTTTTTTTGCGCCAAAATTCAAGATGATTTTTTTTTCAGAGAAAACCTTTCTGGAGTGTTTTTCACAGCCTCCTTTAGATTATTTCATCATATGACACGTTTTTAAAACATGTTTGAAAAATCACATTTTTTTTCGACATAGTATAGTAAGGCGTTTTTTTTTGCGCCAAAATTCAAGATGTTTTTTTTTCAAAGAAAACCTTTCTGGAGTGTTTTTCACGCCCTCCTTTACATTATTTCATCATATGGCACGTTTTTACAACATGTTTGAAAAATCGCATCTTTTTTCGACATAGTATAGTAAGGCGTTTTTTTTGCGCCAAAATTCAAGATGATTTTTTTTTCAGAGAAAACCTTTCTAGAGTGTTTTTCACAGCCTCCTTTAGATTATTTCATCATATGACACGTTTTTAAAACATGTTTGAAAAATCACATTTTTTTTCGACATAGTATAGTAAGGCGTTTTTTTTGCGCCAAAATTCAAGATGATTTTTTTTTCAGAGAAAACCTTTCTAGAGTGTTTTTCACAGCCTCCTTTAGATTATTTCATCATATGACACGTTTTTAAAACATGTTTGAAAAATCACATTTTTTTTCGACATAGTATAGTAAGGCGTTTTTTTTGCGCCAAAATTCAAGATGATTTTTTTTTCAAAGAAAACCTTTCTAGAGTGTTTTTCACAGCCTCCTTTAGATTATTTCATCATATGGCACGTTTTTACAACATGTTTGAAAAATCGCATTTTTTTTCGACATAGTATAGTAAGGCGTTTTTTTTGCGCCAAAATTCAAGATGATTTTTTTTTCAGAGAAAACCTTTCTAGAGTGTTTTTCACAGCCTCCTTTAGATTATTTCATCATATGACACGTTTTTAAAACATGTTTGAAAAATCACATTTTTTTTCGACATAGTATAGTAAGGCGTTTTTTTTGCGCCAAAATTCAAGATGATTTTTTTTTCAAAGAAAACCTTTCTAGAGTGTTTTTCACAGCCTCCTTTACATTATTTCATCATATGGCACGTTTTTACAACATGTTTGAAAAATCGCATCTTTTTTCGACATAGTATAGTAAGGCGTTTTTTTTGCACCAAAATTCAAGATGATTTTTTTTTCAGAGAAAACCTTTCTAGAGTGTTTTTCACAGCCTCCTTTAGATTATTTCATCATATGACACGTTTTTAAAACATGTTTGAAAAATCACATTTTTTTTCGACATAGTATAGTAAGGCGTTTTTTTTGCGCCAAAATTCAAGATGATTTTTTTTTCAAAGAAAACCTTTCTAGAGTGTTTTTCACAGCCTCCTTTAGATTATTTCATCATATGGCACGTTTTTACAACATGTTTGAAAAATCGCATCTTTTTTCGACATAGTATAGTAAGGCGTTTTTTTTGCACCAAAATTCAAGATGATTTTTTTTTCAGAGAAAACCTTTCTAGAGTGTTTTTCACAGCCTCCTTTAGATTATTTCATCATATGACACGTTTTTAAAACATGTTTGAAAAATCACATTTTTTTTCGACATAGTATAGTAAGGCGTTTTTTTTGCGCCAAAATTCAAGATGATTTTTTTTTCAGAGAAAACCTTTCTAGAGTGTTTTTCACAGCCTCCTTTACATTATTTCATCATATGACACGTTTTTACAACATGTTTGAAAAATCACATTTTTTTTCGACATAGTATAGTAAGGCGTTTTTTTTGCGCCAAAATTCAAGATGATTTTTTTTTCAAAGAAAACCTTTCTAGAGTGTTTTTCACAGCCTCCTTTAGATTATTTCATCATATGACACGTTTTTAAAACATGTTTGAAAAATCACATTTTTTTTCGACATAGTATAGTAAGGCGTTTTTTTTGCGCCAAAATTCAAGATGATTTTTTTTTCAAAGAAAACCTTTCTGGAGTGTTTTTCACGCCCTCCTTTACATTATTTCATCATATGGCACGTTTTTACAACATGTTTGAAAAATCGCATCTTTTTTCGACATAGTATAGTAAGGCGTTTTTTTTGCGCCAAAATTCAAGATGATTTTTTTTTCAGAGAAAACCTTTCTAGAGTGTTTTTCACAGCCTCCTTTAGATTATTTCATCATATGACACGTTTTTAAAACATGTTTGAAAAATCACATTTTTTTTCGACATAGTATAGTAAGGCGTTTTTTTTGCGCCAAAATTCAAGATGATTTTTTTTTCAAAGAAAACCTTTCTAGAGTGTTTTTCACAGCCTCCTTTACATTATTTCATCATATGGCACGTTTTTACAACATGTTTGAAAAATCGCATTTTTTTTCGACATAGTATAGTAAGGCGTTTTTTTTGCGCCAAAATTCAAGATGATTTTTTTTTCAGAGAAAACCTTTCTGGAGTGTTTTTCACAGCCTCCTTTAGATTATTTCATCATATGACACGTTTTTAAAACATGTTTGAAAAATCACATTTTTTTTCGACATAGTATAGTAAGGCGTTTTTTTTGCGCCAAAATTCAAGATGATTTTTTTTTCAAAGAAAACCTTTCTGGAGTGTTTTTCACAGCCTCCTTTAGATTATTTCATCATATGGCACGTTTTTAAAACATGTTTGAAAAATCACATTTTTTTTCGACATAGTATAGTAAGGCGTTTTTTTTGCGCCAAAATTCAAGATGATTTTTTTTTCAAAGAAAACCTTTCTGGAGTGTTTTTCACAGCCTCCTTTACATTATTTCATCATATGGCACGTTTTTACAACATGTTTGAAAAATCGCATTTTTTTTCGACATAGTATAGTAAGGCGTTTTTTTTGCGCCAAAATTCAAGATGATTTTTTTTTCAGAGAAAACCTTTCTGGAGTGTTTTTCACAGCCTCCTTTAGATTATTTCATCATATGACACGTTTTTAAAACATGTTTGAAAAATCACATTTTTTTTCGACATAGTATAGTAAGGCGTTTTTTTTTGCGCCAAAATTCAAGATGATTTTTTTTTCAAAGAAAACCTTTCTGGAGTGTTTTTCACGGCCTCCTTTACATTATTTCATCATATGGCACGTTTTTACAACATGTTTGAAAAATCGCATCTTTTTTCGACATAGTATAGTAAGGCGTTTTTTTTTGCGCCAAAATTCAAGATGATTTTTTTTTCAGAGAAAACCTTTCTGGAGTGTTTTTCACAGCCTCCTTTAGATTATTTCATCATATGACACGTTTTTAAAACATGTTTGAAAAATCACATTTTTTTTCGACATAGTATAGTAAGGCGTTTTTTTTTGCGCCAAAATTCAAGATGATTTTTTTTTCAAAGAAAACCTTTCTGGAGTGTTTTTCACAGCCTCCTTTACATTATTTCATCATATGACACGTTTTTAAAACATGTTTGAAAAATCACATTTTTTTTCGACATAGTATAGTAAGGCGTTTTTTTTGCGCCAAAATTCAAGATGATTTTTTTTTCAAAGAAAACCTTTCTGGAGTGTTTTTCACGCCCTCCTTTACATTATTTCATCATATGGCACGTTTTTACAACATGTTTGAAAAATCACATTTTTTTTCGACATAGTATAGTAAGGCGTTTTTTTTTGCGCCAAAATTCAAGATGATTTTTTTTTCAAAGAAAACCTTTCTGGAGTGTTTTTCACAGCCTCCTTTACATTATTTCATCATATGGCACGTTTTTACAACATGTTTGAAAAATCACATTTTTTTTCGACATAGTATAGTAAGGCGTTTTTTTTGCGCCAAAATTCAAGATGATTTTTTTTTCAAAGAAAACCTTTCTGGAGTGTTTTTCACGCCCTCCTTTACATTATTTCATCATATGGCACGTTTTTACAACATGTTTGAAAAATCACATTTTTTTTCGACATAGTATAGTAAGGCGTTTTTTTTGCGCCAAAATTCAAGATGATTTTTTTTTCAAAGAAAACCTTTCTGGAGTGTTTTTCACAGCCTCCTTTACATTATTTCATCATATGGCACGTTTTTAAAACATGTTTGAAAAATCACATTTTTTTTCGACATAGTATAGTAAGGCGTTTTTTTTGCGCCAAAATTCAAGATGATTTTTTTTTCAAAGAAAACCTTTCTGGAGTGTTTTTCACAGCCTCCTTTACATTATTTCATCATATGGCACGTTTTTACAACATGTTTGAAAAATCACATTTTTTTTCGACATAGTATAGTAAGGCGTTTTTTTTTGCGCCAAAATTCATGATGATTTTTTTTTCAAAGAAAACCTTTCTGGAGTGTTTTTCACAGCCTCCTTTACATTATTTCATCATATGGCACGTTTTTACAACATGTTTGAAAAATCACATTTTTTTTCGACATAGTATAGTAAGGCGTTTTTTTTGCGCCAAAATTCAAGATGATTTTTTTTTCAAAGAAAACCTTTCTGGAGTGTTTTTCACAGCCTCCTTTACATTATTTCATCATATGGCACGTTTTTACAACATGTTTGAAAAATCACATTTTTTTTCGACATAGTATAGTAAGGCGTTTTTTTTGCGCCAAAATTCAAGATGATTTTTTTTTCAAAGAAAACCTTTCTGGAGTGTTTTTCACAGCCTCCTTTACATTATTTCATCATATGGCACGTTTTTACAACATGTTTGAAAAATCGCATTTTTTTTCGACATAGTATAGTAAGGCGTTTTTTTTGCGCCAAAATTCAAGATGATTTTTTTTTCAAAGAAAACCTTTCTGGAGTGTTTTTCACAGCCTCCTTTACATTATTTCATCATATGGCACGTTTTTACAACATGTTTGAAAAATCACATTTTTTTTCGACATAGTATAGTAAGGCGTTTTTTTTGCGCCAAAATTCAAGATGATTTTTTTTTCAAAGAAAACCTTTCTGGAGTGTTTTTCACAGCCTCCTTTACATTATTTCATCATATGGCACGTTTTTACAACATGTTTGAAAAATCGCATTTTTTTTCGACATAGTATAGTAAGGCGTTTTTTTTGCGCCAAAATTCAAGATGATTTTTTTTTCAAAGAAAACCTTTCTGGAGTGTTTTTCACAGCCTCCTTTACATTATTTCATCATATGGCACGTTTTTACAACATGTTTGAAAAATCACATTTTTTTTCGACATAGTATAGTAAGGCGTTTTTTTTGCGCCAAAATTCATGATGATTTTTTTTTCAAAGAAAACCTTTCTGGAGTGTTTTTCACGGCCTCCTTTACATTATTTCATCATATGGCACGTTTTTACAACATGTTTGAAAAATCGCATTTTTTTTCGACATAGTATAGTAAGGCGTTTTTTTTGCGCCAAAATTCATGATGATTTTTTTTTCAAAGAAAACCTTTCTGGAGTGTTTTTCACAGCCTCCTTTACATTATTTCATCATATGACACGTTTTTACAACATGTTTGAAAAATCACATTTTTTTTCGACATAGTATAGTAAGGCGTTTTTTTTGCGCCAAAATTCAAGATGATTTTTTTTTCAAAGAAAACCTTTCTGGAGTGTTTTTCACGCCCTCCTTTACATTATTTCATCATATGGCACGTTTTTACAACATGTTTGAAAAATCGCATTTTTTTTCGACATAGTATAGTAAGGCGTTTTTTTTGCGCCAAAATTCATGATGATTTTTTTTTCAAAGAAAACCTTTCTGGAGTGTTTTTCACAGCCTCCTTTACATTATTTCATCATATGGCACGTTTTTACAACATGTTTGAAAAATCACATTTTTTTTCGACATAGTATAGTAAGGCGTTTTTTTTGCGCCAAAATTCAAGATGATTTTTTTTTCAAAGAAAACCTTTCTGGAGTGTTTTTCACGCCTCCTTTACATTATTTCATCATATGGCACGTTTTTACAACATGTTTGAAAAATCGCATTTTTTTTCGACATAGTATAGTAAGGCGTTTTTTTTGCGCCAAAATTCATGATGATTTTTTTTTCAAAGAAAACCTTTCTGGAGTGTTTTTCACAGCCTCCTTTACATTATTTCATCATATGGCACGTTTTTAAAACATGTTTGAAAAATCACATTTTTTTTCGACATAGTATAGTAAGGCGTTTTTTTTGCGCCAAAATTCATGATGATTTTTTTTTCAAAGAAAACCTTTCTGGAGTGTTTTTCACGCCCTCCTTTACATTATTTCATCATATGGCACGTTTTTACAACATGTTTGAAAAATCACATTTTTTTTCGACATAGTATAGTAAGGCGTTTTTTTTGCGCCAAAATTCATGATGATTTTTTTTTCAAAGAAAACCTTTCTGGAGTGTTTTTCACAGCCTCCTTTACATTATTTCATCATATGGCACGTTTTTACAACATGTTTGAAAAATCGCATTTTTTTTCGACATAGTATAGTAAGGCGTTTTTTTTGCGCCAAAATTCATGATGATTTTTTTTTCAAAGAAAACCTTTCTGGAGTGTTTTTCACAGCCTCCTTTACATTATTTCATCATATGGCACGTTTTTACAACATGTTTGAAAAATCACATTTTTTTTCGACATAGTATAGTAAGGCGTTTTTTTTGCGCCAAAATTCATGATGATTTTTTTTTCAAAGAAAACCTTTCTGGAGTGTTTTTCACAGCCTCCTTTACATTATTTCATCATATGGCACGTTTTTACAACATGTTTGAAAAATCGCATTTTTTTTCGACATAGTATAGTAAGGCGTTTTTTTTGCGCCAAAATTCATGATGATTTTTTTTTCAAAGAAAACCTTTCTGGAGTGTTTTTCACGCCTCCTTTACATTATTTCATCATATGGCACGTTTTTACAACATGTTTGAAAAATCACATTTTTTTTCGACATAGTATAGTAAGGCGTTTTTTTTGCGCCAAAATTCATGATGATTTTTTTTTCAAAGAAAACCTTTCTGGAGTGTTTTTCACGCCTCCTTTACATTATTTCATCATATGGCACGTTTTTACAACATGTTTGAAAAATCGCATTTTTTTTCGACATAGTATAGTAAGGCGTTTTTTTTGCGCCAAAATTCATGATGATTTTTTTTTCAAAGAAAACCTTTCTGGAGTGTTTTTCACGCCCTCCTTTACATTATTTCATCATATGGCACGTTTTTACAACATGTTTGAAAAATCACATTTTTTTTCGACATAGTATAGTAAGGCGTTTTTTTTGCGCCAAAATTCATGATGATTTTTTTTTCAAAGAAAACCTTTCTGGAGTGTTTTTCACAGCCTCCTTTACATTATTTCATCATATGGCACGTTTTTACAACATGTTTGAAAAATCACATTTTTTTTCGACATAGTATAGTAAGGCGTTTTTTTTGCGCCAAAATTCATGATGATTTTTTTTTCAAAGAAAACCTTTCTGGAGTGTTTTTCACGCCCTCCTTTACATTATTTCATCATATGGCACGTTTTTACAACATGTTTGAAAAATCACATTTTTTTTCGACATAGTATAGTAAGGCGTTTTTTTTGCGCCAAAATTCATGATGATTTTTTTTTCAAAGAAAACCTTTCTGGAGTGTTTTTCACGCCTCCTTTACATTATTTCATCATATGGCACGTTTTTACAACATGTTTGAAAAATCGCATTTTTTTTCGACATAGTATAGTAAGGCGTTTTTTTTGCGCCAAAATTCATGATGATTTTTTTTTCAAAGAAAACCTTTCTGGAGTGTTTTTCACGCCCTCCTTTACATTATTTCATCATATGGCACGTTTTTACAACATGTTTGAAAAATCACATTTTTTTTCGACATAGTATAGTAAGGCGTTTTTTTTGCGCCAAAATTCATGATGATTTTTTTTTCAAAGAAAACCTTTCTGGAGTGTTTTTCACGCCCTCCTTTACATTATTTCATCATATGGCACGTTTTTACAACATGTTTGAAAAATCACATTTTTTTTCGACATAGTATAGTAAGGCGTTTTTTTTGCGCCAAAATTCATGATGATTTTTTTTTCAAAGAAAACCTTTCTGGAGTGTTTTTCACGCCTCCTTTACATTATTTCATCATATGGCACGTTTTTACAACATGTTTGAAAAATCACATTTTTTTTCGACATAGTATAGTAAGGCGTTTTTTTTTGCGCCAAAATTCATGATGATTTTTTTTTCAAAGAAAACCTTTCTGGAGTGTTTTTCACGGCCTCCTTTACATTATTTCATCATATGGCACGTTTTTACAACATGTTTGAAAAATCGCATTTTTTTTCGACATAGTATAGTAAGGCGTTTTTTTTGCGCCAAAATTCATGATGATTTTTTTTTCAAAGAAAACCTTTCTGGAGTGTTTTTCACAGCCTCCTTTACATTATTTCATCATATGGCACGTTTTTACAACATGTTTGAAAAATCGCATTTTTTTTCGACATAGTATAGTAAGGCGTTTTTTTTGCGCCAAAATTCATGATGATTTTTTTTTCAAAGAAAACCTTTCTGGAGTGTTTTTCACAGCCTCCTTTACATTATTTCATCATATGGCACGTTTTTACAACATGTTTGAAAAATCACATTTTTTTTCGACATAGTATAGTAAGGCGTTTTTTTTGCGCCAAAATTCATGATGATTTTTTTTTCAAAGAAAACCTTTCTGGAGTGTTTTTCACGCCCTCCTTTACATTATTTCATCATATGGCACGTTTTTACAACATGTTTGAAAAATCGCATTTTTTTTCGACATAGTATAGTAAGGCGTTTTTTTTGCGCCAAAATTCAAGATGATTTTTTTTTCAAAGAAAACCTTTCTGGAGTGTTTTTCACGCCTCCTTTACATTATTTCATCATATGGCACGTTTTTACAACATGTTTGAAAAATCGCATTTTTTTTCGACATAGTATAGTAAGGCGTTTTTTTTGCGCCAAAATTCAAGATGATTTTTTTTTCAGAGAAAACCTTTCTGGAGTGTTTTTCACAGCCTCCTTTACATTATTTCATCATATGGCACGTTTTTACAACATGTTTGAAAAATCGCATTTTTTTTCGACATAGTATAGTAAGGCGTTTTTTTTGCGCCAAAATTCAAGATGATTTTTTTTTCAGAGAAAACCTTTCTGGAGTGTTTTTCACAGCCTCCTTTACATTATTTCATCATATGGCACGTTTTTACAACATGTTTGAAAAATCGCATTTTTTTTCGACATAGTATAGTAAGGCGTTTTTTTTGCGCCAAAATTCAGATGATTTTTTTTCAAAGAAAACCTTTCTGGAGTGTTTTTCACGCCTCCTTTACATTATTTCATCATATGGCACGTTTTACAACATGTTTGAAAAATCGCATTTTTTTCGACATGTATAGTAAGGCGTTTTTTTTGCGCCAAAATTCATGATGATTTTTTTTTCAAGAAAACCTTTCTGGAGTGTTTTTCACGCCTCCTTTACATTATTTCATCATATGGCACGTTTTTACAACATGTTTGAAAAATCGCATTTTTTTTCGACATAGTATAGTAAGGCGTTTTTTTTGCGCCAAAATTCATGATGATTTTTTTTTCAAAGAAAACCTTTCTGGAGTGTTTTTCACACCCTCCTTTACATTATTTCATCATATGGCACGTTTTTAAAACATGTTTGAAAAATCACATTTTTTTTCGACATAGTATAGTAAGGCGTTTTTTTTGCGCCAAAATTCATGATGATTTTTTTTTCAGAGAAAACCTTTCTGGAGTGTTTTTCACGCCCTCCTTTACATTATTTCATCATATGGCACGTTTTTACAACATGTTTGAAAAATCGCATTTTTTTTCGACATAGTATAGTAAGGCGTTTTTTTTGCGCCAAAATTCATGATGATTTTTTTTTCAAAGAAAACCTTTCTGGAGTGTTTTTCACAGCCTCCTTTACATTATTTCATCATATGGCACGTTTTTACAACATGTTTGAAAAATCACATTTTTTTTCGACATAGTATAGTAAGGCGTTTTTTTTGCGCCAAAATTCAAGATGATTTTTTTTTCAGAGAAAACCTTTCTGGAGTGTTTTTCACAGCCTCCTTTACATTATTTCATCATATGGCACGTTTTTACAACATGTTTGAAAAATCGCATTTTTTTTCGACATAGTATAGTAAGGCGTTTTTTTTGCGCCAAAATTCAAGATGATTTTTTTTTCAGAGAAAACCTTTCTAGAGTGTTTTTCACAGCCTCCTTTAGATTATTTCATCATATGACACGTTTTTAAAACATGTTTGAAAAATCACATTTTTTTTCGACATAGTATAGTAAGGCGTTTTTTTTGCGCCAAAATTCATGATGATTTTTTTTTCAGAGAAAACCTTTCTGGAGTGTTTTTCACAGCCTCCTTTACATTATTTCATCATATGGCACGTTTTTACAACATGTTTGAAAAATCACATTTTTTTTCGACATAGTATAGTAAGGCGTTTTTTTTGCGCCAAAATTCAAGATGATTTTTTTTTTCAGAGAAAACCTTTCTGGAGTGTTTTTCACAGCCTCCTTTACATTATTTCATCATATGGCACGTTTTTACAACATGTTTGAAAAATCACATTTTTTTTCGACATAGTATAGTAAGGCGTTTTTTTTTGCGCCAAAATTCAAGATGATTTTTTTTTCAGAGAAAACCTTTCTGGAGTGTTTTTCACGGCCTCCTTTACATTATTTCATCATATGGCACGTTTTGACAACATGTTTGAAAAATTGCATTTTTTTTCGACATAGTATAGTAAGGCGTTTTTTTTGCGCCAAAATTCATGATGATTTTTTTTTCAGAGAAAACCTTTCTAGAGTGTTTTTCACAGCCTCCTTTACATTATTTCATCATATGGCACGTTTTTACAACATGTTTGAAAAATCGCATTTTTTTTCGACATAGTATAGTAAGGCGTTTTTTTTGCGCCAAAATTCAAGATGATTTTTTTTTCAGAGAAAACCTTTCTGGAGTGTTTTTCACGCCTCCTTTACATTATTTCATCATATGGCACGTTTTTAAACATGTTTGAAAAATCTGCATTTTTTTTCGACATAGTATAGTAAGGCGTTTTTTTTGCGCCAAAATTCATGATGATTTTTTTTTCAGAGAAAACCTTTCTGGAGTGTTTTTCACAGCCTCCTTTACATTATTTCATCATATGGCACGTTTTTACAACATGTTTGAAAAATCACATTTTTTTTCGACATAGTATAGTAAGGCGTTTTTTTTGCGCCAAAATTCATGATGATTTTTTTTTTCAGAGAAAACCTTTCTGGAGTGTTTTTCACGCCTCCTTTACATTATTTCATCATATGGCACGTTTTTACAACATGTTTGAAAAATCGCATTTTTTTTCGACATAGTATAGTAAGGCGTTTTTTTTTGCGCCAAAATTCAAGATGATTTTTTTTTCAGAGAAAACCTTTCTGGAGTGTTTTTCACGCCTCCTTTACATTATTTCATCATATGGCACGTTTTGACAACATGTTTGAAAAATCGCATTTTTTTTCGACATAGTATAGTAAGGCGTTTTTTTTGCGCCAAAATTCAAGATGATTTTTTTTCAGAGAAAACCTTTCTGGAGTGTTTTTCACAGCCTCCTTTACATTATTTCATCATATGGCACGTTTTTACAACATGTTTGAAAAATCGCATCTTTTTTCGACATATTATAGTAAGGCGTTTTTTTGCAAAAAAATTCATGATGATTTTTTTTTCAAAGAAAACCTTTCTGGAGTGTTTTTCACGGCCTCCTTTACATTATTTCATCATATGGCACGTTTTGACGCTGTTTGAAAAATCGCATTTTTTTTCGACATAGTATAGTAAGGCGTTTTTTTTGCGCCAAAATTCAAGATGATTTTTTTTTCAAAGAAAACCTTTCTGGAGTGTTTTTCACGGCCTCCTTTACATTATTTCATCATATGGCACGTTTTGACAACATGTAGATTTTGGACGACATACCATATGACGTCGTTATCACATTTTGCACGACATACTATGACATTTTAGTCACATTTTGGACGACATACGAAACTATGACGTTTTGGTCACCTTTTGGACGGCATACTAAACTATGACAATTTTGTCATATTTTGGACGACATACTATGATGTTTTAGTCACATTTTGGACGACATACTAAACTATGACATTTTTGTCATATTTTGGACGACATACTAAACTATGACGTTTTGTCACATTTTTGACGACATACTAAAGTATGACAATTTTGTCATATTTTGGACGACATACTATACTATGATGTTTTTGTCACATTTTGGACGAGATACTATAACATTTGTACATTTTTGCGACACTTTGGACGACATACTATACTATGACGTTTTTGCGACATTTTGGACGACATACTATGCTATGACGTTTTCGTCACATTTTGGACGACATCCTAAACTATGAAGTTTTGGTCACATTTTGGACGACATACTTTACTATGACATTTTTGCGACACTTTGGACGATATACTATCCTACGACATTTTTGTCACATTTTGGACAACATACTATACTATGATGTTTTAGTCACATTTTGGACGACATACTAAGCTATGACATTTTTGTCACATTTTGGACGATATACTATACTACGACATTTGTACATTTTTGCGACACTTTGGACGACATACTATACTATGACGTTTTTGTCACATTTTGGACGACATACTATACTATGACGTTTTTGTCACATTTTGGACGACATACTATGACGTTTTTGTCACATTTTGGACGACATACTATACTATGACATTTTTTGACATTTTTACGACATTCTAAACTATGACATTTTTTGACGTTTTTGACATACTATACTATGACATTTTTTGACATTTTTATGACATACTATAGTGACATTTTTGACATTTTTACGACATGCTATACTATGACATTTTTTGACTTTTTTACAACATACTATGACATTTTTTGACATTTTTATGACATACTATAGTGACATTTTTTGACATTTTTACACATACTATATGACATTTTTTGACATTTTTACGACATGCTATACTATGACATTTTTTGACATTTTTATAACATACTATACTATGACATTTTACATTTTTTCATGACATACATTTTTTTAGGGAATTTTTGTGGCTGTTTGGTTTTGTTTGATAGGTTAGTGAAGAGGCAGACAGGAAACTAAGAAGAAGAATGGTGGGTAGACCTGCAATACAGGGCCGTGAGCTGGAATGAAACCCAGGCCGCTGTGTTGGCCCTGATCTTGGGTCACCCACTCAACCTGTTGAGCTATCTGGGAACACTAAACTTTTTACAGCATTCTATACTATGACATTTTTAAGACATACTATGCTAAGATATTTTTTAACATCAAGACGACTTTCATCAGATTTACTTGTAGTTTTTTCGCTGCAGACCCATTGTCCGTCTGGTTGGGTTTGATGTGAGGAAACCAGTTTTGCAGCATTTCTTCTATCTTCAGAACGATGCCGAGGAAACGTCCTCTGGAGAAAAAACACCAAAAATATTGAAATTAAGGATTCATTACAGTAGTACAGGAAAAGTAGTGATGTCAGAGAAACGAATCCAAAGGAACAATAAGGACATTTCTGTAGAGTTTCACCCGAATTATCTGATCAATGTCAGTCAGAGCAGAGACTTAATTCATTCAGTGTTTCAATTTGATGATAAAATTAAATCGTTTAAATCAGTTTACACATATCTGAACACTATTTACAGGTTTTTGAATATTACAGTATTCATTTTTTTATTTTCTTGCAAACAGATTTGTTTTAGATCAGTTTATCTGTTTGTTTTTTGTTGTTTTGTTGCATTTATGTCATGAGTCATTTTGGTTGTTTTCAGTGTCTTTGGGACAGTTTTATCTATTTCTCTTGTTTTGTGGTTCATTTTTGTCATTTGTATCTGTTTTTCTATTGTTTTGTGTTTCTTTATTGTTGTTGTGTCTTATAGTTGTTTTGTCTGTTTTACTGCTGTTTTTTTCTCCGTTTTTGTTGTTGTTTTCGGACAGTTTCTAGTATTTTTGTGTCAGTTTTTAATTGTTTTCTAACAGTTTTTCTGTCCTTGTGTGTGTTTTAATGTTGTTCTGTGTCCATTTTTGCTCTCTTGTCTGTTTTGTCTCTTGTTTTGTGTCCGTTTTCTGTTGTTTTGTGTCAATTTTTTGTTTCATGTTTGTTTTTCTGTTGTTTTGTGTCTGATATTATCTGTAATTTCACAAAACAGGTAAACTCAGTAAAACAACAGTAAAGTGTTTAAAAATCTAAACAGTTTGAAACTATGAATTCTTTCCATGAATTTCTTTGGCGTCGGGGCGCTGGACGTTAATGAAGCGATGATGTAAAGGTCGGTGCGCTGATGCTTCCCATGAAGTCATCTGTTTGTTCCTGCAGCAGCGTTGGGATCGTCTGGTTCTTACATAATCCTGCGTCTGATTGGTGGACGACAGGAAGCGGCACAAAGGCCGAATAAACAATCCGACTATCTGCATTCCTCTGATGCTATCTGAGCGGGTCACATGACCAGCGCCGCACGCCGGCCGCCACATGAGGAATGTGACCTCACACGTGGCTCCATTCAGGCTATAAATAGAGCTGCAGCTAAGCCCCGCCCCCCGCCGGCTGCAGGGAGGCCAGCATGAGCGACTCCAACGCCCCCGACGTCACTCAGACTCTGATCTGTTAACCTCTGAGAGCTTGGAGTCTTTTACCTCACTGCTGGAGTCATGAAGAAACACAACAACATGAAGCAGAGAATCAGAAACACACAGACAGAACCACACAAAGAGACAAAAATAACAGGAAACGATGCACAAATGATACAAAAACATGAAAAAAAATGAAACAAAAACACACAAAAGCGACAAAAATTGGCCAAAACCCTGCAAAATGACAGAAAGATGCTACAATGACACAAAAACGACACACAGACAAAATAGCACAAAAAGATGACACAATAATGTTAGAAAAAGACACAAAACTGATGCAAAAGCTGCTAAAATGCCACAAAAATAAGCAAAAATGACAAAGGCGGCACAAATGATACAAAACTGTTGCAAAATTAGAAAATCACACAAAATGACCCCAAGAGTTGCTAAATTTACAGAGAAATGACACAAAAATCTTTAAAAAAGACACAAAACTGGCACAAAAGATGCTAAAATGACACAAAGACACAAAGGGACACAAAAATTTTACAAAAATTGCACAAAATGACAGAAAGGTACTAAAATGATGCAAAAACAGAGAAAAGTGAGACAAAAAATGTTACAAAAACATACAAAAACATCGCAAAAGATGCTAAAATGACAAACAGGCAAAAGTAGCACAAAAAAGATGCACAAATGACACAAAAAAACACAAAACTGACATAAAAGATGCAAAAGTGACACAAAAATTGGCAACAACCATGCAAAATAACACAGAAAGATGTTAAAATGACACAAAGAGACAAAATAGCACAAAAAGACGACACAAAACTGATGCAAAATTTGAAAATCACACAAAATGACACCAAAAGTTGCTAAAATTACAGAAAAATGACACAAAAATGACACAGGAAAAATACCACAAAAAGATGCACGAATGCCAAAAAAGACACAAAAATTTTACAAAAGACACAAAACTGACACAGAAGATGCTAAAATGACAGAAAAAATACAAAAATTCACACAAAATGACACCGAACAGTGCTAAGGCTTTTCTGCCTCTCTTTTATTAGTTTTGTGTCTGTTTTACTATTTTTGTGACGCTTTGAAGTTTTTTTTTGTATAATTACATGTTTTGATATTTGTTATTTATTGAAAAGGTGATGTTTTGATTTTTTTTTAGATGTTACATTTTCTTAATATTTTTTGAGATTTCCTTTATTTTTATAAGTCAGGTTTTTCTTAAAATATATTTATGTGATCTTTTAATTTGTACATTTATTACACAATTCAATTATTGATTTTTTTAAGATGTAAAAAAGTATTTTGATGTTTTTCTGTTTTATGATTAAATAACTTCATACAGAAAATAATTATCATCATTTTATAAATTATTCTCAGATTTTTTATTGAAGTTATCATTTTTATTTAATAACTAAATATTGAATTAGTAGAGAACAATTTAGCAGCTGACAGCTAACAAACATTTGATCCTGGTTTTAATCGCTGCTCTGTTTTCTAGGTTTTCTGACTGAATGAACTCTTTCCTGTCTGCTGCTGTTATTCTGCTGCTTTCTTCAACCGATTAATTCTGGTTTATCCTACAGATAAACACTGCTTTATTCTCCAGATAGCAGCTGATATTCCCTGGTTTATTTTACAGATAAACGCTGCTTTATTCTCCAGATAGCAGCTGATATTCCCTGGTTTATCCTACAGATAATCTCTGGTTTATTCTCCAGATAGCAGCTGATATTGTCTGGTTTATTCTACAGATAAACTCCAGTTTATTCTCCAGATAGCAGCTGATATTGTCTGGTTTATTCTACAGATAAACTCCAGTTTATTCTCCAGATAGCAGCTGATATTGTCTGGTTTTTACCCCATGTCGGGGTTCTGTAGGACCCCCAGGATTCTCTGGATCCGGTCGATGGCGACGCTCTCCTGGAAGCTGCTCAGACCTGCAGGAGGAAACAGAAACTAAATAAATAAAACCTTTAATGAGCTCCGAACAGTTTCATGAAAACTCTTTAGTTCATCAGCAGCTCATGGTTACTACAAATAAAAGACCAGAGCTTTTATTGTGAAGGAGCTGCACTCAGATTTACTCCGCATGCAGACATTTTTAACAACAAAATGAAGATTATTTTACCATTATCACTGGTCTAAACTCAACGCTGGAATCAGAATTTATCTAAAATAAGAACAGAAACCTCCAAATGGATCAAAGATGTTAAAAACTTGACAAAATGACTCAAAGATTTTCTAATATGACAAAAAAATTGAGAAAAATCTCTTGATATTTGTTTAAAATCACAATAAAATGTCCAAAATCCTGAGAAAACTACTTAAAAGTTACAAAAATGTCGTCCAGAATGACTCAAAATCTATCTTAAATGTAAAATATTTGGCAGAAAGGACTTAAAAATGGTCTAAAATGTCAAAAAAATGGCAAAACCTCTTAACAGTTGTTTAAAATCACCATAAATAATAAAATAAAATCACTAGAAAGCTTCCAAAGCTAAAAAAACGTCCAAAATGACTCAAAACAGATCCCAAAATAGTAACGATAATAAAATAATAATAATAACAACAACAATAAAAACACTAACAATAATAATAATAATAATAATAATAATAATAATAACAATGCTCCAGTTACTTTACAGTTGTTTAAAATGACAAAAACGTTTCCAAAACAGTCCCTCCAGGAATTTGCGATGTTGCGATCGCGCGAATTCAACCAATCTCTGCGACTTCTGCGTGACCTTGCAATTTTGTCCAATCACCGCAACTTTTCCGCAATTTTGGCCCGCCTCCCGTGAGTTCCACCAATCATTGCAGTCCCAAACATAATGCATGTATGTCACCGAATTCACTTCCTTGTTTTTGATTTGAAGATGCAGACATGTCCCATTTTAATGTCTCTCATCTACCAACAGAAATTACTGCTGAAGACTGTGAAGAACAATGACTTCCCTGATGTTCTTCACCAAAGTGGAAG
This sequence comes from Amphiprion clarkii, assembly GCA_027123335.1. Lineage (NCBI taxonomy): Eukaryota > Metazoa > Chordata > Actinopteri > Pomacentridae > Amphiprion > Amphiprion clarkii. The sequence continues at coordinate 40,992,092 of CM049567.1, forward strand.
TAAACTGTTTTACACCCGTGTAATGTGGTGGAATATAAAAAAAGGGAAAAAATAATGGCTTGATAAACACTTTTCTACCACGGAACACATCAGGAGAACGTCTGAAAGGAGCAGACCACAGACCAGACATATCACCGTAATGGAAACTGTTGCATCCAGCTCTGTTGGAGCTCTGAAACAATGAAGGGAAGTTAGACTAAGTATTCTGCCAAGGAACACGGCGGCGTTATGAGACGATCGACATACGTGAATCATTTATCTGTCAGCAACATTACTCAAAAACAGACTAACGGATTTGGATGAAATTTTCAGGGAAGGTCAGAAATGACACGAGGACCAAGTGATTAGATTTTGGCAGTGATGCGGCTTATAGTCTGGATTCAGGGATTGGTTAAAGATTTCCCATTGAGAGAGCGGCACGGTAACCATGGCAACAAGTGAACGCTACCTCAGCGGCCTGCTGATGATCACATGATTGATCCCTCTACAAATCCACCGCTGTGAACATATTGGAAATGATACCAGGAACAACTGGTTAAATTGTGGGGGTGTTTCTGAGTCCCATCACTTCCTGCCACCCGCTACATATTTAGGTCATGTGATCCGGTATCCGTACATAACGTACACATGCAGAACACACAGCTGTGTTCAGCACAGGTCATTTAATGAGTCTTGGTGGAGTACTGAGCTCTGAGGGCTTTTCTTGTTAACTGATGTGACGAGCCGTGTGCGTGTGAACACGTGTGTGCCACAGGAAGTGAAATTAACTTTTTAAGCCACTGACAGATATGTCCAAATGTGATTCATTCTGTAGTAAATGATCATTTAGTGGCTTAAATCTACCAACCACTTCCTGTTAAAGCAGTATCTGGCTGCTGTGGTGTGCCAGCTGGCGGAAATGGGTTGGAGCGTTAAAGAATTCATTTCAGAATAAATATTGTCAATTACAATGTTGAAACATGTTCTAAAAGCTGAAAAAATACAACTTTTTGAGAAATTGTCACCGTCTCCCGCAATTTCATCGCAACAAATACGCTTAAAACATCGCAACTTACATCGCAATTTTTTTGAAAAGCTGCTGCAAATTCAGGCATTTTCAGCCGCAACAATCTGGGAAATCAGGTTCATTTTCTGTATCATAAACAAAGTGTTGATATATTTTGTTTTTTCAGATGCTCTGCAGAAAAAAATTAATTTGCCCTGTGTTTTATTGTGACTTATTGTTTTATGTTTCACTGTTGTCTTTTTTTCTTAGGGACTACAGATGTAAATTAGCATTGTACTATAATCCAGCATATTTACACCCATTTCTGAATAAATGGGCATTCATTAATATGCATTGTCCCTACCAAATAAAGAATTTTAAAAAAATATAGAATTTTTAATAAATAGAGAGAAGAAATCACAAATATTTCCCTAGTTGACTCTAAACTCGTCTGAACTGATAAAAACATGTTTAAAATCAAAAATATTTGTATAAATGAGTCAACATTAGTCTAAAATGACAAAAATGATGCTAACAGTCAGTTAAATTGATGCTACCGATGAGTTAAAATGAGTCTGGTAGTTTAGAATGCATCAGTGAACGGGGGCTGCTTCCCGCCGATGCAGCGGCCCGGGTTCGATTCCCGATCCCGGCCACGTCTTCCCCCGACTCTTCTCCCCCGTTTCCTGTCTGTCTATCGAATAAAGGCCAAAAAAATAACTTTAAAAATGCAGCAGTGTCTTTAGTTAAACTTACGTTGTGAGTATCGTCCTGATCGGAGGTTCTGCAGGATGGAGTTCAGCGGCTGGACGTAGCTCTGAAGCTCCAAACACTGTGGAGACACCAACAGTTAGCATGATGCTAACACCAATGCTAAACCCGACAGATAAACAACGCAGGATGTTGAACTTTTACTGTGACGATGTGTCTTCCTGTGGAGATTTGGCCTGTTCTCGTGATGTTTTGCATCTTTTTGTGATATTTTATACCTCTAGTGGTGATTTTTCTGTCTTTGTGTCGGGATTTTAAATGGTTGTGGGGGTTTGTCATCTTTTAATGGTGATTTTGTGTATTTTTTGGGTGATTTTGCATTTTTCTGTGGTGAATTAATCTCTTTGGCGGTGATTTTGTGTCTTTCTGTGGAGATCTTGCACGATTAATAGAGTCTACTGGTGACTTTAACTGATCTGCTACTTGAATGTCTAGATTATAGACTATAATACTATTATTTACTGTTAGTTCCCATCAGTCTAATCCATTTTTGTGTCATTTTTTTAAATTCTTGAGGTGTTTTTTGTCTTTTTCTTGGGATTTTAAATGTTTTTGGATGTTTCACTTCTTTTTTTGTGGCGATTTTGCACCTTTTGTGTTGATTTCACTGCTTTAGTTGTGTTTTTTTTCCTCTTTCTGTCGGGGTTTGGCCTCTTTTTAGTCTTTCTGTTGGGATTTTTTACTTTCTGGAGGATTTTTCCTGTTTTTGTAGGTATTTCACATCTGTTCTGGTCATTTTATAGCGATCTTGTGTCTGTAGTAATTTCACCTGTTTTGTGGTGGATTTTGAATTACTGTGTTGTTTGTTTTTTGTCTTTTTGACTGGATTTCGAGTCTTTTTCTGGGTATTTCATCTGTTTTATGGTAAATGTTTGTCTTTTAATTGGGAATTTAATTTTTTGATGGGATTTTGCAATGTCTGAGGGATTTTACCTGTTTCTGTCGGTATTTCACATCTGTACTGGTCATTTTGTGTATTTTATAGCGATCTGTGTCTATTTGTAGTGTTGTTTTTTGGGTATTTGGTCTTTTTGTCTGGATTTCGATTCTTTTTCTGGTTTTTCACCTGTTTTGTGGTGATTTTTTGTCTTTCAGTGGGGATTTTGATTCTTTTTTCTCTGTTTTGATAGTGATTTTGGTTTTGGTCTGGATGTTTTTAGGGTATTTTTATGATTATTTCACCTGTTTTATGGTGTTTTTTTTTGTCTTTTAGTGGGGTTTTTAGTTTTCTCTTTCTGTACACATTTGACCTGTTTTGATTGGGGGTTTGTTGGTATTTCACATCTTTCTGATGATTTTGTGTGTTTTTTAGTGATTTTTAGTCTATATGTCTTTCGTAGCATTTCACCTCTTTTGTGGTAAATGTGTGTCTTTTAATTGGGATTTTAATTTTTTTGATTTGATTTGGCCTCTTTTTGTGAGGATTTTCTTGGTCTTTCTGTTGAGATTTTTCATTTCTGACCTGTTTTTGTAGATATTTCATATCTGTACTGGTCATTTTGTGTATTTTACAGCAATCATGTGTGCAACTGTAGTATCTTTACCTGTCTTGTTGTTTTTTAGGTGTTTTTTGTCTTTTGGTTTGGATTTCAAATGTTTTTGTGAGTAATTTACATCTTTTTGTTGGTATTCCACCTGTTTGATGGTGATTTTTTTTGTCTTTCAGGGGGAATTTTGAATTTTTTCTCTTCTTTTTTTCTTTATTTGGCTTTTTTGGTAGTGATGTTTTTGTCTGGATGTTATTAAAGGTTTTTTGTGGGTATTTTACATCTTTTTGATGATTTTGTGTATTCTTTATAATGATCTGGAGTCTATTTGTGGTAACGCGTCGTGTCTTTTAGGGTTGTTTTTGGGTCGTTTTGCAGCGTTTCACCTCTTTTGTGGAAACTGTCTTTTAATGGGGATTTTAAATTTTTGACTTGATTTGGCCTCTTTTTGGAGTGATTTTTTGTGTGTTTTGGGGGGTATTTTGAATTTTTATGTTGATTTTGAAACTTTATACACTTCTTACTAAAATAATCAAACTATACAAGGATCAGAGCAGCTTCATATTCATCTGATTTCTGAAAATGAATCACCTGAACCAGAACTATTGAGCTGCTGTTTCTAGGTGATCCAGATGTTGGTTAAAGTTTAAGCTTCACTTTATGAACAAAATGTAAAAACACAAACAACTTCTTTGACATCAGTTAGTTTGGAATAAATTCCCAGTAAACGTTAAATACATTGTTGTGTCTATTTGTGGACATTTTGTTGATTTTTGCGTCTCTTTGTGGTTGTTTTTCTTCCATTTTTGTGTCATTTTTCATCTTTTCTTCCAGGTTCTTTGTTTCGTGTTTTATTTTTGTGTCTTGTGTTGTTAATTTTGCATCTCTTTATGGTTGTTTTTGGCCATTTTGTGCCTCATTTTACGTCCCATAATGTTCATTTTACTTGTAAAGCTTACACTCGACCTTCTGTCCATCTGATTGGTTGTTTGGTTAAAAATCAGGTTTAAGATCCTCAGACAGCAGTGGAGACTTTTGGTTGAAACTGAAACACTTTCTGGAAGTTAAGTTGTGTCATTTTGACTTGTGGTTCTGTTATGACCCAGAATCCCTCAGTGTTGAACACAGAATGATTCTCACCTTGTGGAAGAAAAGTTCGCTCTCAGTGTCGCTGCGATCGTCCGATTCCTCACCATGTTTCCTCTTCCTGTCCGGACGATGAGTCGCCTCCACAGGAAGCTGAGAACAGACGGAGGTAAATCCCTGAACCGGACTGACACCGCCGTCTTTACTGCTCCTCTGAGCTGCAGAACTGCAGCAGCATCCTGAAGATGATGAAGGCAGCAGCTCGTCTGTTTCTGGACTTGGTGTCTTCGGCTCGTCGTCGTATTCGTCCTCATCGCTGGCGAACCAGTCGATGGAAAAGTCAGAGTCTGAAGTCGACATGATGGACCGTCAGCCAGCAGAGATCATCACGGAGCTGCAGGGAAACGCAGGAAACCATAAAATACCAGAAGATCAACGGCAGAAGACCAGAAAATATCACTGAACAGATGTAAATATATTAAAATAGAATAAACAGAAAAGTGTAAAGCTGTTTGCTTTGACTGAGATGTAAGAAGACCAGATAAATACAGAAGTGAAGCAAAGTTATCATCAGTCTAGAGTCTCCAATGACTGAGAACTCTGAATTTATGGTAAATCATTGAAACATAGGAATGTTTGTCATAAAAAGCTATCCTGTATTTTAGTTCTTTCATAGATTCATTCAAGTTCTTCTGGAAATCTGCTTTGATCATAAATATACAAACAGACATGTTAATATTCGGTTGAGTTTGTCCATCTTCTGGTTGATCTTCGACTCCTCTGGACACTATACCTACCGTCAGGCATGGAGGTGGCAGTATTGTTATGTCTCAACTGCTACAGTGAATACACAACCCCTTTCGGGTTCCTCTTACGGAGGCCACGCAGGATCAAAATACATAACATCTCCCCTCTTACAATCAATGCCATACAAGTAAACAACTGAGGGATATACTCAATGTTATTCCTCACATTGTGTAAAAAGCAACATCTGTAACAGGTTTTAAACAATTAACTAATTGTTCTTATTACATCAGCTTAACTTGTCTTTTGTCTCTTTTTTTTGGTTTCTAAAGAACAATAACTATAAATGCACTATGAGGAATTCCCTGGCATGAGTCTGTAGTGTTTCATCTACAAAGTCAGACGGATGGGAAGTCGTCGCTCTCTTGCAGGGTATCTGCGGTCGGTGGGAACAGCAGTGTCCTGTAGTGGTGAACTTGTTACAGGTGCTGATGCACAAGGGGGTGTCTCTGTCCCTTCTGCAGGCATATCTGCAGCTGGAATCTTGATCTCTGCTGTGGCTGGGTTCTGCACTAGTGCTGGTGGGTGCACTGATGGAGATGGATCTGAAGATTCTCCTCGAGACAGCTCTGCAGGCACAGATGGAGTATGGAGGAGTTGGTCCACGTGTCTTCTCCAGACACAATCAGTAGTTTGGACTGTATAGGACACAGGTCCGGTTTGGGCAATAACAGTGGCAGGGACCCACTTAGGTTCACCACGGTAATTTCTCGCCAGCACGGATTCTCCTGCAGTGAAAACTCTGTTGTTGGCATGTTGTTCTCTGCGATTAATCTGTTTTTGTTGTTGACCATGAACAGTGTCTTTTACGGTTAAGGGCTTTAAAAGGTCAAAGGTGGTGCACAGATCTCTCTTTAGCATTAGGCTGCCCGGAGACGTCTTTGTGGTGGCATGGGGACTGTTGCGGTAGTTTAGCAGAAAGTTATGCAGTCTCTGATGTAATGTTCCTTGCCCTTGTGATGTTTTAAGTGCATGTTTCAGGCTCTGAACAAACCTCTCAGCAAGGCCGTTTGTTGCAGGGTGATAGGGTGCTGACTTAATGTGTTGCACTCCATTAGCTTGTAGAAATGCACTCATCTCTTGAGAGACAAGTTGTGGTCCACTGTCAGAGACTAGCTGTGTTGGAGATCCAAAACGACTAAACATTTCTCCTAGCTTCTCAATTGTCTTTTCAGTGGTAGTTGATCTCATGATCACCACCTCAGGCCATTTACTGTGTGCATCAACAGCTACAAGGAACATCCTATCTTCAAATGGTCCTGCAAAATCAATGTGCACATGATGCCATGGCTCCTGTGGATATTCCCAGGGGTGAAGGGGAGCCAGTGGCGGGTTATTTCTGACTTTGTGGCAAGATGAACAACTTTTTGCCATGTCCTCAATCTGTTTGTCCATGCTCAGCCACCACAGGTAGCTTCTTGCTATTTCCTTCATCCGTACTATTCCACTGTGTCCTGCAACACTTTTGCGCGAAGTGACTGTGGAATAACCACTCTCCTACCCCAAAGCATAATTAGCCTCTGCCTTGTTCAATGTCCTTGATGCAAAAGCTTTTGGTTTTTCCTCACCACTTGGCAGTATGTGGGAGATAACCGCCCCCACCCCATAGGGAGAGGCATCACAGGTGAGCTGAAGAGGAAGTGCAGGATTGAAGTGCGTCAGAACCTCTGATGTAGTCAGCACATCTTTTGCCTTTCTGAAAGCGTCCTGACAGCTGGTTGTCCACTTCCATGTTTTATCTTGGCGTAGCAGTTCATGTAGTGGTTGTAATAACGATGCCAAGTTGGGAATGAAACGTCCATAATAGTTCAACAACCCTAAAAAGGATCATAACTGGCTGACATTCGGGGGGGGAGGTGCATCGACAATAGCTGCAATTTTCGATGGTGCAGTGTGTAGTCCTTTTGCATCGATCACATGTCCAAGATATTCCACTGATGGTTGGAAGAACACACATTTTCCTTTACGGACTCTCAAGCCGTATTCTTTCAGTCTTTGGAGAGTAGCATCCAAATTGCGCAGATGCTCTTCATCGTTTGCTCCAGTGCATAGGATATCATCTAGATAGCACTGCACTCCAGGTAGCCCACGTAGGATTTGATCCATAGCTCGCTCAAACAGTGCAGGGGCTGAAGTGATGCCAAAAGGCAGTCTGCAGTATCTGAAAAGTCCTTTGTGTGTGTTTATTGTCAGCAGCTTACGTGACTTTTCATCCACATGCATTTGGAGGTAAGCCTGATTGAGATCGATTTTGCTGAATTTTGGTCCCCCACTCAGTCCAGCAAATAAGTCGTCGATCAGGGGTAGTGGATATTGCTCTGCTGCTAGCACAGGGTTCAGGGTTACCTTGAAGTCTCCACAGATCCGGATCCCCCCGTCCTTCTTGGGTACCGGAACAATGGGTGTGGCCCACTCACTGATCGTCACAGGCTCCAAGACTCCAGTCTTAATCAGAGTGTCGAGGTCAGCTTCTACTTTGGTTCTGATAGCGTATGGCACTGGCCTGGCTTTCATGAACACAGGTTTGCTATCAGGTTTTACATGAAGTTTCACTGTAATGTTTTTCATGCTGCCTAATTCATCACGGAATACCTCTTCGTGTTTTTCTAATATTGCCTGCAAACGATTGGTCCCTTGCGACAGTTTCCTTACAGCTTGCCAGTTGAGCTGGATTTCCTTAGCCATGTCCGGCCTATTATGGCAGGATAATTCCCCTTAGTGGCGTACACTGGAAGTCTTGCCGTTTTACCATTACATTGAACAGTCACATCAGTCATCCCCTTCATGTGTACTGGATGTCCAGTATATGCCCTAAAAACGGTGTCTGAGGGACGTAGGGGAAGGTGGCTCATGCATTTTCTATAGATTTTGTGTGACACTAGTGATGCTTTTGATCCAGTGTCTATCTGCATTTTCACTGAATGCCCTTCCAACTTGATTTTGGCCCAGTAGGCATCTGAACTCTCATCCACATTCATTATCCAAACAGTATTTACTGACGTAGGCAGTTCTTCCTCTGAAGAATCACAACTCCTGCAATTGTCACGCTTAACTGTATGAACCTGTCTTTTCTTTTTGTTCTTCATAAAGTCTTTTTTATTTTCAGCCTTTAAGCTTTTGTCAGTGCTCTTTTTGTTCCTGCATGCCCGTTCTACATGTCCTTTTTTTCCACAGTGGTGACAATCCATGTCCTTACACCAGCATGCTGAGGCCAGGTGGCCAGATTTACCACAGCGAAAACATGGTCCTGGTGCATTTTGTGTACCACTGAATGTTCCGCTGCTAAGTTTATGCACTCTTCCTGTAGCATTTAGCTGCTGGGCTTCTTTTGATGCCATTTCCATTGTTACACTGATATTAATGGCTTTCTCAAGAGTCAAGTCACTTTCTGTGAGTAATTTCTTCTGTGTTGCTTCATTTCGTAATCCACACACAAGTCTGTCTCTCAAGGTGTCATTCAAAACATCCCTGAATTCACAGTGCTCAGCTAACTTGCGTAGTGCCGCAACAAACATTGTGACGGACTCACCCTCATCTTGGTTGCGTTTGTGGAATCTGAATCTTTCTGCAATCACCAAAGGCTTGGGTGAAAAATGTCCTGTCAATGTGTCCACAATTTCCTTGTATGATTTGTTGCCTGGTTTTACTGGCTGTAGCAGGTTACGTAGCAAATTAAAAGTCTTTGGGCCAATCACACTTAAAAAAGTGGGCACTATCTTGTCATCACTTATTCCATTAGCCACGACGAAGTAGTCAAACCGTTCAGTGTAGGAGCTCCATTGCTCTATGCTCTGGTCGAAAGGTCCAATTGAGCCGATAACTCCAGCCATTCTAAGCTCCTGGTTTAGGTGGCGCTGTTTCCCTCCACAGCAGGCTCCTTTCGATACTCTTTCTTCAAAATTCACCGCGCTACTCACAGCACGACTTCTTAAAACTGTCAGCTGTCCTCCGCTCCTTCCCTCTTAGCTGTCTGCGCCGGAATAGCCGTCGCGAGCACACGCTCCGTGTCGCGGCTCCGTCTATCACCTGGATCCGAGCGAACCACCGTCGGGAAGGAAGAAACAAACTGCTTCGTTCGCCGTGGACAACGTGCGCAGGTTCAGACGTCCTCGTCGCCACTTTTGTTATGTCTCAACTGCTACAGTGAATACACATATAACTCGCACTACGACGTCACATTAACTTTTTATTCTGCAGCGGCAGAACACGTGCAGCTTGCATAGCCAACTAACAACAACCGACGAGACAGAAGATTACCCACAACCCCTTTCGGGTTCCTCCTACGGAGGCCACGCAGGATCAAAATACATAACAAGTATCATTATATTATTAATTTTACTAACTCAAGTCTGAGTCAGAAAGACGACAAATTTAGTTGAACTGCACCAGAATTGGTTGAGTTCAACTAAATTTGTTGTTTCTTCATCAGTCCACAGGTTCCTGATGGGTCTAAGTCAGGACTTTGGGGAGACCAGTCTAGAACCTTCATTCTAACCTGATGGAAGCATTTCTTTACCACGTCTGATGTGTGTTTGGGCTCATTGTCTTGTTGAAACATCCAACTGTATCCAAGATCAACCTTCTGCTGATGGTTTTAGGTTTTAATCCTCCTTCTTCATTATTCCATTTACTTTGTGGAAAGCTCCAGTTCCACAGAGCATGATACTGCCACCACCATGCTGGATGGTAGGTTTGGGGTTCTTAGGGTTAAAAAAGATCCGCCCAGGACAGTCCTAAACCAGTCCTAAAAACAGGACCGAAACCAAACCTAAACTAGTCTTAAAAAAATGTTCAGAACCAGTCAGAATACAGTCTGAAACCAGTCCTAAAACGGTCTAAAACCAGGACCAAAATCAAACCTAAACTACTTCTAAAACAAAGTCCAAGACCCGCCCAGGACAGTCTGAAACCAGTCCTAAACCAGTCCTAAAAAAGTCTAAAACCAGGACCAAAATCAAACCAGTCTAAAAAATGGTCAGATCCAGTCAGAATACAGTCTGAAACCAGTCCAAAACTAAAAACAATTTTAGGAACAGTCCAAAAATAGTCCTAAAAAAGTCAAAAACCAGTACAGTATCTTGAGCAAAATCAAACCTAAACTATCCCTAAAAAAAAGCAGTCCAAGATAGTCTGAAACCAGTCCTGATCCAGGACCAGATCTAGAGTAAAATAAATCCTAAACCAACTTTAAATCACATCCAAAACCAGGAGAACCAAGACTGGAACCAAACATAACCCAGTCCCAAGAAAGTTCAGAACCAGTCCAACATCCAGTCGGAAACCAGTCCAGAAGCTCTTCTAGAAAGCCCCAGAGCATGATACTGCCACCGCCATGCTTGGTGGTAGGCTTGGTGTTTTTGGGATTGAAGGCTTCACCTTCAGTTTTTGTTCCATCTGACCACAGAACTTTCCTCCAGAAGGTCTTTTCTTTGTCCATATGATGTCCTGAAGCTGCTTTCAAATGGCTCCCAGTGACTTTCTAACTTGTTCATGTCAATGATTTGATTTTTCAGATCTTTGCTGAGCTCCCCAGACTTTTCCACTGTAGTGTTTGAGTCTAATGAGTGGATCTAATGGGTTCTATTTAAACTGGATCAGAGAAGTCAGCAGCTGTAGTCGACTGGAATCACTCAGGAGAAGTTAAGAAGTCATGGAACTAAGACGATTAGATTAACACAACTTTCTACATTATCAAGACTGATCATTCAAGTTGCTGTTTGTATATTTATGATCCAGAAAACCTTAAATAAATCTATAAAAGAACCAAAATACAGGATTGTTTTCAGTGACAAAGATTCAATGATTCCATCATAGAAAATTCTGAATTCTAGGAGTTATTGGAAACTAAAGACTGAATGATATAAATGGACTTTACAAGTGGACGGAAACTTTAGTTCAGACTGTAAGTACAGAAAATATAAACGCTGAACATTAATATCTAAAATCTTCGACAGAAACTGACCTAAACATTAAAACTAGGAGGAAACTCTGCAGAAATCGAAGTATAGAGCAGGTAGGATACAAACTAATGTCTTGTGTTGATATGAAAAGATGCTTTAATTGAAAATATTCACATCTGAGAAGCTGATAACTGGGAAATATTGGCATTAATGTTGAAATAATAATGATAAAACACTCAAATGACCATAAAATCTAAATAAATACTAAAAATATGTTTAAAAATGGAGAAAAAGACAAAGGTTTTCAGACTTTTCTTGAGATTAAAGTACCTTGTAATTTGTAGAAGTGTTGGTTTTCACTAAGAGTTAAGAAAATTTGACGAAGAAAATATTGTATTTGCAGCATTAATAACTAAAGTTTTATCTAGGAAGTGACAAAGTCAAAACCTAGAAGGAAACTCTGCAGAAATCCAACACCAGAGCAGTTTAGACACAAACTATTATAAAAAAGATCCTTAAAAAGAAAATATTCACATCTGAGCAGCTGAATTATTGAAGAAATGTTAATATTTGACCATAAAAATCTGATAAAACTGCTGATAATATGATGACAAAATGCACCAAAGAGAAAAGTTTACAGACTTTTTGGTGACTTCATTAGGAAATAACAAAACCAGACAGATAAACAGGTAAATACGTGAATAAAATAGAAATTTTGTAGGCATAAATAAGTAAAATCATGTCCAGAAAGTGACCAAAAGACAAAAACTAGGAGAAAACTCTGCAGAAATCCAACATCAGAGCAGGTCAGACACAAACTGTTGTCTGAAAACATCCTTAAAAAGAAAATATTCACTGTTATCTGTGAATTATTATGCAAATATTAGCTATTTGACCATAAAATCTTATTAAATCCCTTAAAATGTAATAAATAATATGCACTGAACAATAAAGTTGAAGGACTTTTTAGTGACTTCACTAAAAAATAACTGACCCACACAGATAAACAGGTAAATAAGTAAAATTGTGTCTACAAAGTGACCAAAAGACAAAAACTAGGAGGAAACTGCAGAAATCCAACATCAGAGCAGGTAAGAAGATGCTCTAATGGAAAATCCTCACATCTGAGCAGCTGAATTATTCCCTAAATGTTAATATTTGAGCGGTAAAACTCTAATTATCTGGTTCATAATGAAATAAGAGCAGCAGCAGAGAACTTGGTGTACTTTGGGTCTGAGGATGCAGCAGTGAGTCAGTGCGGAGGATTGAATAACCTCAGCTGCTTCCAGCATTATGTAAGAAACAGCATCTCACACACACACAGACACACACACAGACACACACAGACACACACACACACAGACACACACACACACACACACACACACACACACACACACACACACACACACACACACACACACACACACACAACAACATACAACTACACACCTCCGCAGACCCACGGCGGCTCTGAGCTGCTCTCGTCCCCGCAGACAGCAGCTCCTCTCCGGCGTCGCTCCGCAGCTGCTCCCGCTGGTTTCCTCCGGAGCTCCCAGGTGAACCGGGCAGGTGAGCCGGTGCAGCGGAGCGTCACTTACCGGCACCGAAGCGTGGCTTTCCCGCTGAGCCGAGGACGCGCAGCAGCGGCCATGTGTGTGCGTGTGCGTGTGTGTGTGTGGACGCGCCGACGGAGCGGACTGATGATGGAGCGAAACCATGAAGCGGAGACCGAAGAGCAGGAGGCGGAGACCGGCGGCCCGTGCAGCCGCTCCCCGGGAAACGTGTCCGGAGGGGCGGAGCTCCGGGAGTAGCCCCGCCCCCGACACACACACACCCACACACACACACACACACACACACCGGACAGAAAGGTGCACAGGTGATCAGGCCGTGACGACACAGTGGTGACGTGAGCTGTCATTGGTGGAGAGGCGCTGCAGCACGTGACGACACAAATAAAAGCTGCATTAAAGTTTTAATAATTAAAATAAATAAAATGTATTATTATTATTATTGTTATTATTTACTTGTATTATAACCACAAATAGCTCTTTTTTATGAGAGATAAACGGTAGTAGAGGTGAGATCAGGTCTGACTTTACTTTCCTTTATATTATTATTCAGTGTTTTCTGATCAAACATCAATCTTCTGCTTGTGGAGACGTTTATCTTTAACTGATCTGTTCGCAGAATCATTTTCAAACCGACCTTTGAAGGAAGTTCAGACATGAAGCTCCATCTGCTGTTCGTGGCTTCGTGTTGGAACAGCTGATCGATATTCAGTCAGAGCTGTGAAAAATGGAGGAACAGTTCAGCAGCAACTGAAGCAGAAACTCAGACATGAAGAATAACTCAGATGGTCGCTGTATAGTTTAAAATCTTCCTGACACAGGGAATAGACGTCTCCTTAGTCCTCGACCAATCACAGCTTTCCGTATCAAAGGATATGTATGATGTCATCAGGAAGGAGGAGCAAAACGAGAACAAAACATGGCGTCCGTGGATCCACCGAGGGAACCAAAACATATTTCATCAGTTTGTAGCAGAATCACTGTGGATGTTTTTGTTAAACTGAATTTAGAAGAAAAAAAGAATCAAGATGACAGATTGCAGCTTTTAGACCAAACATTAGTCTAAAATGGACTAAACATGTCCATAATGAGTGTAAAATTGTCCAGAATGATTAAAAATGGTAAAAAAAAAACCTCAAAATTGGTCTAAAATGGTGTGAAATTTGTCCATAATGATTCAAAAGCTGTTCATACAATTACAAATGGGACTAAAATAACTCGATAATGTTACAATTTCTGGAGGCGCAGGAAATGAGACACAGAGTATTTCAAAAATCAAGCAAAACGATTTATTCACAGACTCTCAAGAAACAGAACTACAAACATGGCCAGAAGACTACAGCCAGAAACTTTTGGACTAAATCGGAACAAAGGCCTGACTGAGCTCTAGAGGACTCCTAGGAATCATTACTCTAAACAACAAACTGACTCACGGAAGGAATTTCCAAGGCAAGAAAGAGACAAAGAAACGTTAGAGAACGCTCAACACTAAACTCAAATCTAAACCTGGAACTAGAGAAACAGAATACCAGGAAATTCTAAATAGTCTACGCAAATACAAAATACTAATTAGCGAAACAACAACAGGAACTTGAGTCCAACTGAACAACTAGAAGCAAACTGGGGATCTTAGCTGTGGCTGAGGTCGTGGGCAGAGGAAGACGGTTTGAGGAACCCATGGTGTGTTGGACAGACTGCAACCAGCTGATTACTGGCTGGCATCATGATCCAGCACTGACAGGTGAGTGGCGTCAGGTTCTATTGCTGTGAGAGTGGAGTCTGATTGGCTGCTCTCCACCTGCTCCTGCCAGCTGATGATGATTACAGATAGAAGACACCTGCTGCTGCAGTCTGAACCACACACCTGGAGAGAGAAAGGGCTTTTTTGATGTGAAACGTGATATTTTTACAGTGTAAAGTGCTAGAATAAGGGCAGGAGGTTGAGCTGATCTCAGAACAACCAGACTTTGACAGTGAAAGCTGCAGACTGAACCTGATCCTGCAGCTTCCTGTTCATTCTCTTCTCCTGAACTTCCTCCAGAGCTCGTCTCTGAGCCGATGGCTTGTCCTGAACGTGACTCTGCACTTCGCTGGGCTTAGACCGCTGGACTGTGTCATATCCTGCTGCTGATAGCATTTCGCTGGGCAATGAGGCGAGAAGGGAAACCTCAGACCCGTCCACATATTTCCCAACAATGGCCCTTTACATTCACCGCAGCGTAACAAACAATGGGCTCATTTAAAATGCTCTTTGTGGACGGATTTAATCTCAATATTAAACAGAAGCAACTGGTGGAACTGAAACCTCGGGGCTGCTGCTGTTTAAAACCAGCTTTAGTGGATGGTTAGGTGCAGCTGAGTCACAGATGAGTCAGAAAACCAGCGTCTGTACGGATGTTTCACTGCTTCTTAGTCAGAAAGTCGATTTCTGCTGCTGTGAGGATGTAAAGGATGTTGGAAGATGTTGGATTCTACTCTATAATGGAAACAGAAAGACTCAGACTTGTCAGTAATGACTCAAAATTGTCAAAAACCACTCAAAATTGGTCTAAAATGGTGAGACGTCTAAAATGGCTGAAAAACAGTTCTTAGAATTACAAATTGGTCTAAAATACCTTAAACCATGTTAATAATGACTCAAACTTGTCAACAATGACTCAAAAATTGTCCAAAATGATTAAAGAATGGTCAGAAATGGATCAAAAATTGTTCTAAAATGGTGTGAAACATGTCTAAAATGACTCAGTAACGGTTCATATTATTAAAAATTGCACATGTTAGCTTCTTATTGTAGCTGTTAGCTTCTTATTGTATCAGGAACATAAACGTGTCAAATACCGAAACAATTCAACGTGCCAGTAGAGGCTGTAAATTAAAAAACTGAGTAGTAATATTAATAAACTTCTTGGAACATGAAAGATGATGTCTGTATTTGCAGCTGCATTCGTCCAGCCATCAGTGTTTCAGTGGATGTTTGTTGAGGGAAACCACATAATCCCATCCATCCGTAATTAAAGGGGATTGGAGCTGCCGCCTCCTGCAGCGTCGGAGATGAAAGCTGCTGATCGATGCTTCGTCAGGTCTAATGATGCACAATAAGTGAAGTCGTGTGGAGCTGAACTCACTGAGCTTTGTTCTGGTTCTCAGATCTACCTGTGTGACGGCCAACAGAGCAGCCGACTGTGATCTAAAGGATTTAACACAACAGGAGGCTTCATGACCTGAAGATGTTCCTCAGAGAAGCTGGTTTAATGCTTCACCAGGACTGTGTGGTTGTGTTCTTCTCACAATCAATCAATTAGTTGTCTACTATCAAATTATCACCAGCTACTTTGATAATCGAGTCAGTTTTTAAGAAAAAAACGTCTAAATTCTGTGATTTTAGCGTCTTAAATGTGAATATTTTCTGGTTTGTTTCCTCCTCTGTGATGGTAAACTGAAGATCTTTGGACAAAACCAGACATTTGTCATCTTTGGTAAACACATAACCACAAACAGACGCAGTACAACTGCAAAACAACTACAAGAAGATGCAAAATGACGACAAAACCATGGAAGTGACTGACAAGACACACAAACAACAACATCACCGTATTAGATGGAAAGAGAAATAAAGAAAAGGTTTTTGCAAGTTGATGTTTGAAGCCATTTTTACATCGTAAATGAGAGAGAAATTTCCGGAAAGTAAAAAAACTCATATGTTTCTGTTCAGTGTGGAGCTGCAGCTATTTCTGCAGCCTTCAGTGGGATTTATAGCCCACTTTAAGGTCATGTGAAAGAAAACTGTATTCCAGTTGCGTCTGAAAGAGCTGCAGAGTCTGTTGGACATAAACATGGTGAGTTTCCAGTCAGCAGGACTTTGTGTTGGCTTCATGCTCTGCAGCCCGACAGCAAACACACTAAAAATACCAAAAAGACTGAAATCAGAGCTGCTCCAAAGACCTGATGGGGACGCAAGTTTAGCCTGATAACCACAATATCAGACTTTATTAGCTTCACACTGTGTTCACTACGTACAGTGTGGTTCAGAATTGGTCAAACTGACAAACCCACACAGAAATATCACACCATGGATGGATTACTGAACAGACCTTCTGGGCACAGTTGGACAGAATCACTGCTGGAAAGTCAAACAACCACAAAATGAGACTTAAAACAAGCAGAAAGATGCAAACTGGAAACATACGCCAAACAACTGCAACAGAATGCAAAATGAACATAGAAAGACAAAATATGACAACAAAATGGACACAAAGAATGCTACCTACCTTCAGCGATGTATTTAGCTCCATTTCTGTGACTTAAACTATGTAATTAGCTTTCTTTCTGTAATTTTAAGCTGTGTAGTTAGTTTTGTCCTATGACTTCAGCTGTGTAATTAGCTGTCTTTTATGATATCAGTCATGTAGTTAGCTGCTTTCTCTGACTTGAGCTGGGTAGTTAGCCTGTTTCTGTGCCTTTAGCTGTGTAGTTAGCTTCTTTCTATGACTTTAAGTTACATAGTTAGCTTTTGTCTCTGACTTGAGCTGCGTAGTTAGCCTTTTTCTGTGACTTTAGCTGTGTAGTTAGCTTCTTTCTATGACTTTAAGTTATGTACTTAGCTTTTGTTTGTGACTTTAGCTGTGTAGTTAGCTTCTTTCTATGACTTTAAGTTATGTACATAGCTTTTGTCTGTGACTTTAGCTGTGTAGTTAGCTTCTTTCTATGACTTTAAGTTATGTACATAGCTTTTGTCTGTGACTTTAGCTGTGTAGTTAGCTTCTTTCTATGACTTTAAGTTATGTACTTAGCTTTTGTTTGTGACTTTAGCTGTGTAGTTAGCTGTCTTGTATGGCCATAGCTGTGTAGTTATCTTTGTCTGTGACTTTAGCCATTTGTTAGCTCTTTATATGACACTAGCTGTGTACTTACCTTCTTTATATAATTTTAGCTGTGTAGTTAGCATCTTTCTATTACTTTAGCTGTAGCTTCTTTCTGTGACTTTAGCTGTAAACTGAGCTGGCTTCCCATGACTTTGTCTGTGTAGTTAGCACCTTTCTATGACTTCACCTACGTAGTAAACTATCCTTTGTAATTTTACCTTTGAAGTTAGCTCTATCCATGACTTGAGCTGCATAGTTAACTTCTTTCTTTGACTTTAATTACACAGTTTGCGTCTTTCTATGACTTTAGCTGTGTGGCTAGTTGTCTTCTAGGATTTCAGTCATGTACTTAGCTTCTTCTTAACATTAGCTGTGCATTTAGCTTCTTTCTATTACTTCATTTTGCATCTTTGACTATAGTTAGTTTCTTTATATGATTTTAGCTATGTGGTTAGTTAATTTTTTATTACTTTAGCTGTGTAGTTAGCTTCGTTATATGACTTTAGTTATGTAGTTAGCTTTTTTATGTGGTTTTAGCTATGTGGTAAGCTTCTTCTTTAGCTTTAGCTTATATTGTAATCTTCCTTCTTTGACTTTAGATGTGTAGTTAGTCCTTTTCCATGACTTTAGCTGCGTAGTTAGCTGTCTTTTATTACTTTAGCTGTTTATTTCTTTTACTTTAGTTGTGTTGGTAGCTTCTGTACGTGACTTTAGCTATGTATTTAGCTTTTTCTTTAGCTTTACCTGATACTGTAATCTTCTCTCTTTGATTTTAGCTGCGTAGTTAGCTTCTTTATGTGACTTTAGGTGTGTAGTTGGACATGTTTCTGTAACATTAGCTGTCTAGATAGCTTCTTCCTATGACGAGTTTTGTGCTCAGCTCTTTCTTTGTAATACTTCTGCAATTTAAAAAATTCTATGTTGTAAAACAGATGTCAGTGTGTCACACAGTTAAAACTCAGTTCTGACCAGATATGTGGAGCTTTGTCTTTGTAAGACAGAACTATGGCATGAAATTAAAGTGTATGTAGCGAGCCTGGATCAGTTTACATTTTTAAATAAAGCCCAGGTCCAGTCGGGGTGTGATCGATGGGATAGTTTCTGTGACAGAACACCCATCATGGTTCTGGTGATTTGTTCTACTTCTAAAGTCTAAAATAACAAAATAATTCCTGCCATGTGAAGCTCATGTCAGCGAGGGTGGTGTTCAGCCTCAGACCACATCCATTAACTGAACGCTGCCGACTCCTCCAAGCCATAAATCTGAGCTTTACGATGTTTCCTGGAACAGATCCTGGACCCTGCTGAGATTAATGCTGTCGACCCGGCTGCTGGCTTTTATGGGTTTTTAGTGAGCGGTCTGCTCAAGAACCACAGTTTAACTCAGCAGGTTCTCTGCAAATGATAGCAGGAGTCAAAAACACACTGACGTTACAGTGTGGAACTACAATGATGGCTGCCGCCGCTGCTTCTATTAAATAATGTGTTTTCTTGTGTTTCCAGCTGCTGTTAGTGTTTAAACAGGAAGTATGTGAGACCAGATAACAGAAGAAGAGACTCTCTGTGCTGTAAACACTGCTTCTGTGTTTCTTTATTGTCCAATAAGAGATAAAACACTTTAGATCAGCTGTAAGGACCAAACCTTCATCATGCTATTAACATTTCAGCCTTTTTTCATGGCTCATGTTAACCTGCGTTGTTATATCACTGTGAATATCACTTTGGTTTGATCCATTCCAGTGAAGAAAACTCCATCTAGTTTAATTCTAAGAAAATTGAAGCTGGAGAAGTGTGTATCTATAAAGTATGTTCACAGCTTGATGTTTCCTGGGCAGAAAATTAGGATCCCCAAGTTAGTCATTAGCATAGAGGTACTATGGGATGCTAATGACCCCACTAGAGTGCTGGTCACTAGCCTAACAACACACCTCTGGTGTGAGGATGCTAGTAACCAGCCTGGGACGGTGCTGATTATTTATGCTACTATATGTCATGCTATGTTACTAATATAAGAATATTAGAGGTAGTCTAGAGGTACTTGTGGCTAGCATGGGAATGTCAGTTGCTGGTCTAGGAATACTAGTTGCTAGTCTAAGGATGCTAGTGGTAGACTAGACATACAAGTGACTAGCCTGAGAATACTAGTTTCTCATCTAAGGATATTTATGCTAGCCTAGAGGGGCTTGGCAATTTTGGTTGCTAGTCTAAGAATGCTAGTTTCCAGCCTGGAATGGTGGTGATTACTTATGCTGTTTACTAGCCCAAAAATAGGGATGATAGTTACCAGCTTAGGGATGCTAGTCAGTACCCTAAGCTTGTTATTAACAACACTAGGCCAGCTAGTCACTACTCTAGGAGTTATAATCGCCAACCTAGGAATACTTTTTGCCAGTGTGGGAATGCAGGTTGCTAACCTCATAATGCTAGTTGCTATCCTAGGGATGCTAGCACTAGTCTCACAACGGTACTGACTTGCTGAGGAATGCTAACTGCTCGTTAATACAAGAGACTAACCCAGGAATGCTAGTTACTAATCTGGAATGTTTATGCTAGCCTTGGGATAGTAATTGGTAGCCTAGTAATACTAGATATTAGTCTAAGGGTGTTAGTAGTGGCCTATGGATGCTAGTTACTAATATAAGAATGTCAGAGGTAGCCTAGGGATACTTGTGGCTAGCCTAGGTGTGCCAGTTGCTAGTCTAGGAATACAGTTACTACTAGTTACTAGTCTAATGATGCTAGTGGTAGCTTAGGGACTAGCCTAGGAGTACTAGTTCTGAGTTTAGAGATACAAGTGACTAGCCTGAGAATACTAGTTTCTAATTTAAGGATGTTTGTGCTAGCCTAGGGATGCTTGTTTCCAGCCTAGCGATGCAAGTGAGTGACAGATGCTATCTACTAGGCTAAGAATGCTAATTACTAGTCTAGGGAGGCTATTGGTGGAGATGGGTTACTAGTTACTAGTCTGTAGATGCTAGAGGTAGCCTAAGAATTGAAGTGGCGAGCTAAGGGATGCTTGTGGTAAACTAGCAATACTCACTGCTAGCCTAAGGACGCTAGTCACCAGTATAAGATAAGATAACATCCCTTTATTGTCAATGTACATGTAAATACAGTACAGGGTTGTGAGTGCCTAGTGTTGGCATGCTAACTACTGGTGTAGGGATGCAAGTGGTAGTCCGTTGCTGAGGCAGTCAATTATTAGCCTCTGAATGAATACCAGAGCTCCCTGAGTGGATGATTCGACTCATAGAATGATAAAGATCTTGCCAGTGTCTCATTTATCATCAGTAACTGAATCAGTCTCTGTTGACATGAGCTTCTACATATATATATATATATATATATATATATATATATATATATATATATATATATATATATATATATATATATATATATATATATATATATATATACATATATATATATATATATATATATATATACATATATATATATATATATATAGTTGGTTACATGTATATATTGGAATTGTTTCTATTTAGAAAAAAAACATTTTTTTTGTTTGTTTTTGTATTTAGCAGTCCGAGGCGAGCTTGTTGCATTGGAATTTCAGTCATAATGTGCACCAACTAGTGCATTTCCTGGTTGACAATAAAGTGGCTATTCTATTCTATTCTATTCTATTCTATTCTATTCTATTCTATTCTATTCTATTCTATTCTATTCTATTCTATTCTATTCTATTCTATTCTGTTCTATTCTATTCTATTCTATTCCTCCAGACTCTTACTAGTCCTATTTCTGACATGACATAACTTTGTGCTCAGTTGACTCTGATTTATCATCACTTTCTAAGTCATTGTGAACTTTTTTAAACAAACTAATGTTTTTTCCACACCTTGAGTTTGCGTCCAGCTGCTGAATATGTTTTGAGTTTGTTTGTGCAGTTTCCTCTGTCCACATAAAAATGTATAAAATGGGTCAGTGAGGACACACGAACGAGTCAGCCACAAAAACACCACAGAAGAAGAAGCAGTCGCAGTGTTGGAATAGTTTTCAGAGTGTGTTGATGTTTGAGCTCGGGACCTTTGGCCTAGTTGGTTTGGCTGCTTGTTGCTGGTCAGTCGGTTCAGGCTGGATAAGAGGCGTCCTCCAGCCCCTCTGGTCCTCACCATAGAAACAGCAGCTCTGAGGACTGAAGATCACGTTTCCTTTTCCTCCGACGCTCACAAATAACTGCAGACGGCTTTCAGATGTGAAACATAAACAAACCAGATGGAGGTTTTATACTGTTGTTACTGCATCTGGTCTGTGGCTTCACACTGGTTCTGGACTCAGTATTGGACTGGTTCTGTGTTTGTTTTTCTCTGGTTTCAGACTGGTGTTACACTGGTTTCCTGTTTGGGTTGGACAAGTTTTTAGACTGGTTTTGGACCGACTTTTTACTGGTTTTACGCTTGGTGTTAGATTGGTTTCCCATTTGGTTGTGGACAGGTTTTATCCTGGTTTTGTCCTTAGGTTAGACTAGTTTTGGACTTGATTTTGGACTGGTTTTAATCTCGTTTTTCCCTTTGCCATTTGGTTTTGGACCTCTTCTAGCCTTGTTTATCCCTAGCTTTAGACTGGTACTAGACTGGTTTTGAACCTGTTGTGGACTGGCATGAGGCTTGTTCTGAACTTTGTTTTTGAACTGGGTTTTAGATTGGTTTCTGACTTGTATTAGACTGGTTTTTGCAAACGTTTTAAGATTGTTTTTGAACAGGTACTAGGCTGCTTTTGCCTTGTTTTAGACTTGGTTTTGAACTGGTCTTGGATTGATTTTAGTTTTGTCTTCAACTGACGTTAGACAGGTTTTGGAACTTGGTGTAGACTGGAGTCAGACTGGTAAAAGTCTAGTTGTGGACTGGTTTTAATCTTGTTTTAGACAAATGTTAGACTGGTTTTAAACTGGTGTTTGATAGACAAATGCTTTGACAAATATGTAAATTTCATTTTCAGTAGAATCATTTTTGTTATTAAACTGTTTCTTGTTTTGGCTTCAGAAAACATGGTGGTCTGTTTAATCCAGTCAGAGTCCACAAACTGTTATTACACCGTCTTTCTGACCTTAACTGAAGGGCAACACCTTCTTCAGCCAGGATTTCCATCCCACCTACAGCTCAGCCAAGCAAGTAAAATCAGTAATACCTGTAAATGTTCTGGGCTTCAGCGTTTCAGATTCCCAGAAGCAACATAAAAGGCAACAACTGAAGAATTCTAACAGTAAGAACTGTTAGAAATTCATGCTTTTCCGACGCTGTGACTGTGTCGGCAGACTACAGGATAGAAGGATTGCAGGACATGAAATGTGGGAGCTGGTTACTGTACAGCCTCTAAATTAGTCATCTGTCTGACTAATTTATAGTGATATATGGTGAGAAGCATCGTGATGCCCAGAGCCAGCTTCAGCTTAAAAACAGCAACACAATTAATAGGGTTGAAAACATCGAACGCAGCATCTGATACCACAAAACTACGTCTTCATGTCAGCTGTGTTGTCACGGAGCTGCTGCTCTCACGGTACATTAGAGACTCTGAATCCTCCACATCCTGGACTCTGCGCTGATTATCCTCCTGTTCATGTGTACCAACAAATACTCTTTAATGCTGCTAACGTCCTGAAGCTCAAGCCTGAACATGCTCAGAGAAACCAGCCGCTAACCGACGTTCAAGAGTCTGTTTTACACTGAAGGATGGAGATCTGCTCTGAATGCAGCTTAAACAACTTAAACAAATGATAGTGATAGCTTAGGGATGCTAGTCACTACCTTAGGAACACTAGCCTAAGGATGCTAATATCTTAGGGATGTAAGTGACTAGCCTTGAAGTACTAGTTGCTGGTCTAAGGATAAAAGTGGTAGCCTCGGAATACTAGTGACTAGTCCAGGGATGCCAATTGTATCCTAGCGATGCAAGTGACAAACCTTGAAAGAGCGGTTACTCGTCTCGAGGTTCAGATAACTAGCTGATGAGTACTAGTGACGAGCCGCGGAATGCTAGCAACTAGTATAGGGATGCTATTGGTACCCTACGGATGTAAGAGACTAGCATAAGAGTGCTAGCTACTAGGGTAAGTAAGTATGCTAATGGTAGCCTAGGGATGCAAGTAACAAGCCTTGAAATACTGGCTGCTAGAGTAGAGATGCAGGTGACGAGCTTTTCAATACTACACTCTCGTGGTAGCCTGCAGAAGGAAGAGATTAGCAGAAGAATGCAAGCGACTCATGTAGGGATGCTAGTGGTGGCCTTGAGATGGAAATGACTAGCTTTGAAATACTAGTTGCTAGTCTAAGGATAGGAGTGGTGGCCTTGGAATGCTAGTGACTTGTCCAGGGACACTAATGGTATCCTGGGGATGCAAGTGACTAGCTTAGGAATGCTAGCTATAAGTCTAGGGATTCAAACGACAAACCTTGAATGTAGTGGTTACTAGTCTCGAGGTTAGAATAACTAGTTGATGAATACGAGTGACTAGCTGAGGAAAGCTAGTTTAGGGATGCTAGTGGTACCCTACGGATGTAAGAGACTAGCATAATAATGCTAACTAATAGTGTAAGTATGCTAGTGGTAGCCTAAGGATGCAAGTGACAAGCCTTGAAATACTGGTTACTCGTCTAGAGATGCAGATAATTAGCTTATGAATGCTAGTTACTAGTCCAGTGATACTAGTGGCAGCCTACAGAAGCAAGAGACTACCAGAAGAATGCTAGCTGCTCTTGAAGGGATGCTAGTGGTGGCCTTGGGATGGAAGTAACTAGCTTTGAAATACTAGTTATTGTTCTAGGAAAGCAAGAATCAGGATGGATGACATGAGGAGACAGAAAACACGAGACAATAAATTCACAGAACAACTAAGACCGCTACGTCTGAAAGCAGTCGGACACCGATCTAATACGAGGCTAAAACACATCTGAAATCAGGTCCAGGCTCATGTAAAAAAAAACAAAAAACAGTGTAACTGTTGCTATTCTACTCTCAGATGTGACTTTGTTTTGGGACAAAACCACATTAACTCTGAAATCTATCTAGCACAAGTCTAAAAACCATGCTTAACGTAGTCTAAAACAAGTCCAGCCCAGTCTCAGACCAGCCTAAACCAAGTCCTGAAACCATTGCAAAACAAGTATAGCAATGATCTAAAACTAGGCTATAGCCCACCCAGAAACCAGTCCAAAGCCAATCTAAACACATAAAAATCCAAAATTAGCCTACAGCCATGACCAAAGTCCAAAATGAACAGTCTACAACAAATCCAGAGCCAAATCTGAAATCAGCCCAGTCTCAGACCAGCTTAAACCCAGTCCAGAAACATGAACAAAACCAGTCGAAAACTAGTTTAACAATAGCCTAAAACAAGGGTAAAACCAACACTAAACCGGTCCAAACATCCCAAACCAGTCTAAAACAAGTCCTGAAATACAAACAAAATTAGTCTAAAATTCATATAACAATGGTCTAAAACTAGACTAAACCCACCCAAAAACCAGTCCAAGCACATAGAAATCCAAAACCGGTCTAAAGAAAAACACCAAACTAAGTCCAAAATTAACTCTGAAACCAGCCTAATATAAAGTTAAACAACAACAAATCCAGAACCAAGTCTCAGACCAGCTCAAACCCAGTCCAAAAACATGAACAAAACCAGTCTAAAAGTCTCAAACTTGGCTAAAACCCACCCCAAACCAGTCCAAAACCTCCAGAAAAGGAGCCTCTATAATGAGGATCTGTTTAAGTGTGGTTGAGGTGATCAGGAGCTAATCTTGGTTTTATTCTTCTAAACTTTTTCAACCTGTGACACACTCTGTAAACATTGTATTCTAAAGGCTGCTCCACTGGTTTCTAAGCAGAACAAACTGAAGCTGCAGCAGAGTAAATAATGTATATTTATCTATGGACAGTCGAGGATTAGAAGTACAAATACTACTTGAGCACAGTTGTGGTGTTTGTACTTCTGCTCTCCGCCCTGGTGGAGGTCACTTGAGGTTCCTCTACTCCAGAATGAGTGGACCCTCCTAAAAACAGAGTTGACTTGAGGACAGCGGCGTCTCCTTGTTTAACCCGAGACGCCGCCAGCTGTTCCATAGGTCTGAATGCAGAAAGCAGTGGGCTCACGTGGCTGCTGCTGTATATATAACATGAGGTTTCCAGCCTGGCGGCCGTCCAGCTTGTCCTCAGGAAACCCCACATCCTGCTGCTGACATGAGGCCATTTAGCGCCCAGTTGATGCCTTCTACAGACTCCATGTGTTAAATTCTCACGTATGTAACTCGAACGCCACAAACCTCCTCTCAGGCCTCGTCATGAGTTGCCACTTTGTCAGGAAAATGTAGTTTAGTGCAGATTTAAACCTGTTTTTCAGTCCTGGATGGTAAAGAGGCCGTTAAAGGGGAATTCCAGATGCTTTATGCTGCTGGAAACTTTACAGGACAACATAAAATACATCATTATTTACCAAGATGTACATCAGGAACAGGCTGGTAGAACATTTACTCTGTTACATGCAGTAACTCAAAGTAACTTTAAGTAAATGTGAGTATTTATAATCCAGCTGTTTACATTTTATTCTGACTTACAGTTGGACATATTCAGCGCTAATAAGTTTAAGACTAAATACTGGTTTTAGGACATGTTTTGGACTAGTTTCAGATTAGTTTTAACCTGCTTTCAGACTGGTTTCTGACTTTCTGATTAGTGTTAGACTGGGTTTGGACTAGTTTTGGATTTGGTTTCACACTGGAGTCATCCTGGTTTTGGACTGTGTTAGACCAGTTTCCGAGTTAGTCTTGGACAGCCTTGTTTTTCTCTCGCTGTAGATTGGTGTCAAATTTGGTTTTTAATTGTTTTAGCCTGGTTTTAGATTAGGTTAGTCTGCTTTCATGTTGGTTTGTCTGGTTTTAGTCCTGTTTTTTTACAAGTGTTAGACTGGTTTCCAGTTTGGTTTTGGATGGCTTTTGGATGATTTTAACCGCGTCTTAGATTAGTATAACTGGCTATATAACTGGGTTTTGACTGGTTTTGGCACATTATTTTGACTGGCTTTAACCTGTTGTTAGACTGGTTTCTGATTTGGTATTAGAGTATTTTTAGCTTTCTTTTGGAGCCTGGGTTTGGAAAGGAGTTATACTGGTTTTGGACTGATTTTTAGCTTGTTTTGGTCTTGTTTTAGATTGGGTTTGGACTTGGTTTTTGAATGATTTTATCCTTGTTTTTAGATTAGTATAAGACTGGGTTTGGACTGGGTTCAGCATTTTATTTTTCTCTGGTTTTAAGTGTTAGACTGGTTTCTGACTTGGTATTAGATTAACTGTAGCCTTCTTTGGGAATAATCTTAGCCTAGGTTGGACTAGTTTTGGAATTGGTTTTGCACTGGAGTTACACTGGTGTTGGACTGTGTTAGACTGGTTTCCAAGTCAGCCTTAGACATTCTTCTTTTTCTTCAGTTACAGATTGGCGTCAGACTTGGTTTTTAGTCATTTTAACTTTGTTATAAATTGGTGTTCGTCTTTTTTCTGAGTTGGTTACTGATAATTAGACTTAATACTGCCATAATTAGTTGGGTTGTAGTCTATAATTTTCCTGTAAAAAATCAGTAAAAGATGTCCAAATATTGTCATAAAACTTGTAATTTTCAACAATACATTTTAGACAATCTCAAGTGTAACGTGAGTTTATACCTAACTTTACACAAAAACTTGCATATTTTTAGGACAGTTTTTATTTCAGTTTAGATGAACAAATTCAGTCAGTTTGTGTAATTTTGTTGATATTTTTGTGTATTTTAAAAATGCAGGTAACTGCTGGTGTCAAAGTGCTGCAACCAATCTAACCTGAAGGGGAGGATTCTGGGAAAAGGTCTACCACAACATCAGACCTGAACCACAGTTAGTAGAGGACGTAGAACCTTCTGGAATAGTGAGTTCTGGACTCAGAGCTGTTTGGCTGCAGGAACAATAGACATGTTTGGTCCAGACCAAAGACAGCTTCAGTCCTGGTATTCTGCACTGGACCGGCCCACCACAATCGATCACAACCACCCAACTGTAGAGAAAATATGCTCCGACTGTAGCACTCCCTAAAACAATGGCGCTGTGGAGGAGGAAGGAGGGAATCATGGAGGATCATCAGAGGAAACGCATAAATACCTGTTAAAGGAGGACGCTGTAAACGGGGAGGAATCCTAAAACCAACAACGGTTCATCCTCCAGACGTCAAGACACCAAAGCTGCTTCCCAAACTAGTTTAATCCAGCAGCCAGAAGAGTTAGAATCCCCCATAAAAGCGAATAAATAACTGAACCAAGCAACAACTCTGCGAGAACGTCCACAAGTTGGTCCTCTCTCATTTTCTCACCTCCGTACACCACATCCCTTTAATGAAGTGCCTTTAAGAGTTCTTCACCACCTTGAAAGTTTTTTCCTTTTATTGCTTCTCACGCTTAATTTAATTTGGCTTTTTTTTAACAAGGAATTACCAAAAAAAAAAAAAAAAAGACTGCCCAGTGTCAAAGTGGAAACAGGTTTCTACCCAGTAACGTCAGGTAATTAAAAATATAAAATGCAGGTTAAATGATTTCACACCCTTTAAAGTGACTCTAATTAAACTCAGTTGCAGCCGGTTGGTTCTAGAAGACAACAAATGGATGATTTGAGGTCAGTGATTGGAGGATAAAGACACCTGGATGTAGAAAGGTCCACTCCCTCCTGGATAGAATTACACCATGAAGACTAAAGAACCAAGAAACTCTGAGAAAAGGCTGTTGAAAAGCATCAGTCAGGATGATACAAGAACATTTCCAAGTTCCTGAAGATCTCTAGGAGTCCAGCTAAATCCATCATTAAGAAATGGAAGGAAGATGGAACATGAACAAATCTGACTAGAGCAGGACGTCCTCAAGACCTGAGAGACTAGAGAGGGAGGCCACCAAGACTCCTATGACTCCTCTGAAGGAGTTCCAGCTTCAGACTGTTCATCCAACAACTGTTGTCTGTTCTTCACCAGTCAAAGCTTTATGGAGACATAGAGAAAGACTCTGTTGGAAAAAGATCAAATTAAATCTGGACTAGAGTTCACCAGAAGACATGTGGAGACTCTGAAGACACCTGGAAGAAGGTTCTTTGGTCTGAGGAGACCAGGATGGAGCTTTATATCCATCACACTATGTTTGGTGGAGACCAAACACTGAACATCATCACAAACACACTACCCCCAGTGTGAAGCACGGTGGTGGCAGCATCATGGGTGTTCCTCAGCAGCAGGTCTTGTAAAGGTAGAGGGTAAATGAAATCCTGGAGGACAACCTGATGATGAAACATGGAGAAGATCAGGTTTCCATCCAGATGATGAGTCGAAGCAAACAGACAAACATCCTCAGAGATGGTTTGAAGACAACGAGGAGGAAGTTCTGGAGTCCAAGTCAGAAAATTAAAATAAATAAAGTCTTAATTAATCTGTATTAAATGTTTGTTTTGGTGTTTTGTCGCCTCCAGTGGCTGAAAAATAATAAATAAATAAACCAACAATGGATCAACGGTCCTTCATTAGTTTATTTCAGCTCAGTACCAGAAGTGTATCAATCCGCCGCTGAAAATAGTCCCCAACAAATGTGATGTTTTACAAATTTAGAAAACTGCATCTGTGGCTTTTAAAACTAATTAATCTGTGAACATCTACAGAACCTGAACTTTACTTTTATCCATTAAAATGAATAAATGATTCATTTTAATGGTTTTATTTCGTGTTTGTTGCTTAGAGAACGTCGCCATCAAGTGGAACATGTCGGTATTACAGCCTGTAGAGCCCAAACATATTTTTAATACCAGTGCGTTCAAATGATGCCACTGTTGTTTTTATATTCAAAAATATGTTATTTGCCACATAATAAATGCAGCTTTATCTTCTCGTCATGATCTCAGCCTGCATATATCCATGATCAGCAGCAACACTGACTCTGATGGAAGAGTATTATTTTCCATGTTTCCTGTAAATGATGACGACAGTCCACACCGACACACTGTCTTCACTGCAGCGGCTTTTATTCTGGTTTCCAGGTGAGTTTTCAGGTAAAACTGAAGCTTTTCGGTAAATAAATTAAACATTTCACCCCCTACATAAAAACCAACAAACATCCCAAACCATGAAGAACGAAGATTCTCCAGGAGACGCCTGAAAACACAAAGAAACACGTCATGAGCAGCTTTTAATCATATGATAAATGATATTTACCATTAACCTGTGAGGAATTATTCAGTTTCAACTCTGACCATCAGAATGAGGATTTAAATTATCAATCAATAACCTGAAAAGACCTAAACTAATTGACTGTAACATTCAGAACCATAAATGTGGATAAATCTGTCACTGAAAAGCTTCATTTTTAGCATTAAACTCTGTATTTTTGAGACATTTTAATTAGAAGAAAAACTCATCTTTTCATGATGTTTGATGACGATGATAAAAATGTAGAGTATGAATAGATTTAAAGGAATATTTCTCCAATAAATTATTTTTTAAAAGTTGATTCAAATATAAATGAAAACGTGTGTTCTGAATAAAACTGTAAAGGTAAAGTATTTTTTAAAGTTTTCTATGTACTAAGTAACAGTTTTTTCCAGTTTTTTTCATACGCAATATTACTTCTCTATTGAAGCATCACTGTCAGTTTCACTTGTTAAATTTGGATTTAAGTCTTGTTTATTTTCACTTTAATTAATAATGTATTAAATCTGATTTCATGTTATTACATTTTTTCTGAGCAACATCTGACACAAAACTTTCCTTTAGAACCAGTAAAGTTCCAACTAAAATCCTGCCCATCATTCTGGAAATTCAGCATTGTTTCGCTTTCTTTTTGTTACGATCCGGTTATGCTAGACATCCGGGTGGTAACATATAAGAACACCTTAATTATGATGGTCTTGGGCAGCGTTTAGCCCAGGATTTTCTATCTATCTATCTATCTATCTATCTATCTATCTATCTATCTATCTATCTATCTATCTATCTATCTATCTATCTATCTATCTATCTCTATCTCTATCTCTATCTATATATATATATATATATATATATATATATATATATATATATATGTACACAGGAAGTCCATTGGAGTTCTATTCCTATGGATAAACTTAAGTCGATTTTCGAAGTAAGTCGGAACTCCAGTGAAAATGTAACCAAAGCCGTTCCGTGCATCACAATATCGATCAGTTCTTCATAAAGTCATGAATACCAATGATTTTCATGCACGCATGAATCATTTTACAAGAACATAACAGAATATAATACACTTTTTTATCGTTGAAGATCGTCGGGACAGTTACAAGACTGTGGGACTGAGGCCAAGCAACCGGCCGATGTTTGTCGGTGTTTCTTCCTGTTCCCAGCGTTTTATTCTATCTAATTTCACTTCCATGGAGACGGCTTTCCTTTTCTTCCAAGCATCAGAAGAGTCTGAATTTCACTGGGAGCCACAATGAAGGACAAAAAGTTAGTGAATGCAGCACAATCCAAGGTGGCGTCCAACCAGAGAATGGAAACAAAGCCGCCTGATAGCGCCACATGACGACGTATTCATCCGCTCCCCTCAGCAACTAGTTCCACGTGACTAGTTCTGACGTACCGCCGACACACTGTACGTCATAAACCGACAACCCTCTGGACTCATACACAGAAGCTATAAGTCTAACTGGGGAAAGTGATGAACAAGAACTGATGCTTAATATTTCTGGTGAAATATCTGTTTGAGGCGTTTGAATGAAACTGTAACTTACCAGACTGACTGACTCCACCCACCGGGGCTGAAGTATTGGACTCTAAAGGAAAACAAACGCGTTAGCTGTTAGCATGAGCGCTACAGTTTCTATTCATTGTTTCTGAGTCCTCCTGCCAGAAGATATTTCTGAGTTGTCTCTCCTTCATGTTGTTCTAGTTCCACAGAGCTGCAGGACTTCAGATTGAAAAATGAACCACAGTGAAGAAAAACGTGGACAAAGTTTACATTTTTCATTCATTTTGGACCAATGTTGAGAACTTTTTAGGTAAATTTGGAGTCATTTTAGACCATTTATGAGTAATTTTGGACAGAATAAGTCAGTCTGGATACATTTTTGAAAAATTTTGGACATGTTGTGAAGTATTTTGGAGTAATTTTGTAAAATAAATAATCAACGAATTGTGTTTTTCAAAACATTTCTGAGTTCTCTCTCCTTCTTCGTGATGTTCTGGTTCCACAGAGCTGCAGGACTTCAGAGTAAAAATGAACCACAGTGAAGAAAAACGAAACAGAAACTCTCTTCTTGGAGTCCGAACCAAACAGATTTAAATCTTCATATTTTTCATGCATTAGATGGAAGTTCAGACTTCTATTAAACTTGACAGACAGCTGTGATACAGGTCTAAGCCCCGCCCCTCACCTGCCACACCCACCTGACATCCTGACCAGCTTGATGTTGACGTCGGTGAACTCGTGGGGTTTGCTCACCGAGCAGACGTGAGTCCCGAAGTCGTGGTCGTGGACCCGGTGGACGGTGAGCCGGATGCTGCCGGGCTGGTAGCTGATGCTGTATCCGGAACTGCAGTTCCTGAACGTCTTGTGTTTGATGTAGTGACACAGCAGCTGGCCGTCCGGACTCCACCACTGCACCGACAACTGGGACACCTGGCCGCCCGACTCATACCTGTAGGAACACGGCAGCGTGGCGCTCTGACCGGGCCAACAGGACAGCTGCACAGCGCCACCTAGAGGAACCACAACCAGGAGAGGTTTACACGCTTCTAGCTCTGAGCTCTGGTTCAAGCTGACAGCAGAACAAGAGCTGCTCTGTTTGTTTACTTCATCCTGATGACTTGAAAAACAGAAAGTGAAGCTCAAACATACAGACGAAACCAGCGGCCATTTTACTCCTCATGCACATGCTCAGTGAGGGCACTCCATAAGTGTTTATTTCTAGTATCCGTATGAAAACATTTGACAAAATCAACCTCATATATTGGTAAACTTCAACATGAAGCAGCTTGTAACTTTGTTCATCTAACACCAACATCTAGACCTCTATGAACATCTAGGCCTCTATGAACACCTAGACCTCTATGAACATCTAGACCTCTATGAACACCTAGACCTCTATGAACATCTAGGCCTCTATGAACACCTAGACCTCTATGAACATCTAGACCTCTATGAACACCAACATCTAGACCTCTATGAACACCAACATCTAGACCTCTATGAACACCAGGTTCTGGTTCCTACCAATGAGTTCACATCAACATTTAGTCTAAACATCTAAAAACTGGAACATTGTCAGGTCAAACTTGAAGACATCAGATTCTTCTGATGTTAGAGCCTCAACAGTTGGACAAATGTGGACCAAAGACTGGATTTTAGTAGAAACATGGATCCATCCATAGATAAACACTAACAGGAACTTTATGGAGACACTATACCAGCCTGGTTTGGAGGTTTTGCATCTTTTTTTCCATTTTGAAGAACAAATTTTGGACAATTTTGAGTCATTGTAGACAATCCTTATTGTGATTTGCACAACTTTGAATTATTTGGGGACAAGTTTTAAATAATCTTGGACAATTTTAAATAATTTTGGACCATCTGTATCTTATTTTGAATAATTTCTAAGAAATTTCCAGCAAGATTCTGCACTTTTTTTTTCCATTTTCAAGGACCAGTAATTATTCATTGCTGTTGTTTTGGACAGTCTTTAGTCATTCTGGACATTTTGTATACTTTTTTGAATAATTTTGTAATAGTTTTTGACCATTTTGAGTCATTCTGACCAGTTTTCAAGTCAGTTTTATCTCATTTTAGACACATTTTTAACCATTTTAATAATAATGGATTAGATTTATATAGCGCTTTTCTAGACACTCAAAGTGTGTACAATGAATCCATTATTCATTCACTCACACATTGTCACTCTGATGGTGGTAAACTACATTTGGTTGCCCTGGGGCAGACTGACGGAAGCGTGGCTGCCAATCTGCCCCTCCGACCACCACCAGCATTAATACTCCAGTATGAGTAGCAGCACTGGAGGCCAGGTGGGTAAAGTGTCTTAAAGGACACAGCAGCACATGACTAGGACAGAGCAGGAACCGAACCGCCGACCCTTCGATCACTGGACGACCTGCTCTACCACCTGAGCCACAGCCGCCCCAAGTTTGGACAAGTTTCACATAATTTTGAACAATTTGGGGTTATTATGGATAATTCTTGAGTCATCTGAACCTTAGATGTCATGTTAGATGTAGAAATATGGATCCATCCATAGATATATATACACTAACAGGAACTTTATGGAGACACTATACCAACCTGGATTGGAAGTCCTGCATTTTTTTTCTATCTTTAAGGACCAGTAATAAAAAACATCTCCTCTGTTGCTTCTATTTCATCATTCTGATCTACTATGAACTATTCTGAGTTTTCACCACATTTCATGGCTGCTAGAATTTCATTTCTGGAGAAATTGAAGCTTTAAAGAGACTTCACCAGTTGTTTTGAGGGTGGAAATGCCACAATTCTCACATCTGAAAACAAGAAATTCTTAATATCCAGCCAAAAAGTTTTGGAGAACTTAAGTTTGGGTCCCAAATATCAAGTAAATAATCTGTCCTGAAATCTGTCTGATTTGTGTAAACCAAAAGTGAAGTCTAGTTGGTAACAAACAGCATGAATCTGACTCTGAACAGCTGATATCTATAGAACCATGAAGAACCTTCCAGGACATCATCTGTTAACCAGTTAAATCCGGTTCAGGTGAGTCTGGTGGTTAAACTCACCTTTTCCCAGCAGGTGTGACAGGATGAGTCCCAGGTAAAGCTTCTGCTGGAGGATCCACATTTGGACAGCTACATGGATGTGAACATGGAGACTCGGAGGGCTGAAGCGACGCCTGCCTGCCTTCACTTTTGTTTTCACTGGAATCAGTTTACAAGCTGAAGAACCGACGCTGCTGTGGGTCAGAGTTATTAACAGACACTTTGTTTACCACGGGTTCATCAGCATTCAGACGGACAGCAAGATGGCAGAAACATGAAGGACTCATCCAGGAGACACCAAAAACCTTTCAGAGTAAAAGTGCTGCTTAAAATCACCAAAATAAAATCCCAGAAATGAGCAAATATGGAAAACAGCTCATTAAAAATTTAACAAAAGACAAACTGAGCAGCTGTTCTGGAGCTTAGAGGAGATTGTAGCTGTTTATTTCTGACTTATTTTTCTCTTTTTATTTCCATTTTTTATGGAGAAACACAAATCTCTTACCAACGAGACCATCAATAAAATTAAAGAGCAAGTTGCAGGATGAATTTCTGACTAACTTCAGACTTCTCAACCTCAACAAGCATGTACACAGCAGCTTTTAGCTCTCCAGATCATATTATTTTATTAGTTTTTCTGTGTTCCTTACTTAGATACTTGGTCCAAGCACAGAAGTAGAGTTGCACTGAACTTACTGGCTTGAAATAAACTAATGAAGGACTATAGATCTATTATTGATTTATTTGTTTACTATTTTTCAGCCACTGGAGGCGACAAAACACCAAAACAAACAGTAAAATTAATACAGATTAGTTAAGACTTCATTTATTTTTCACTTTCTGACAGAACTTCCACCTCGTTGTCTTCAAACCATCTCTGAGGATCTTTGTCTGTTTGCTTCGACTCATCATCTGGATGGAAAACTGATCTTCTCCACGTCTCATCATCAGGTTGTCCTCCAGGATTTCATTTACCCTCTACCTTTACAAGACCTGCTGCTGAGGAACACCATGATGCTGCCACCACCATGATTCATATCATGATGCTGCCTCCACCGTGCTTCACATCATGATGCTGCCACCATCATGCTTCACATCATGATGCTGCCACCACCGTGCTTCATATCATGATGCTGCCTCCACCGTGCTTCACATCATGATGCTGCCACCATCATGCTTCACATCATGATGCTGCCACCACCATGCTTCACATCATGATGCTGCCACCACCATGCTTCACATCATGATGCTGCCACCACCATGCTTCACATCATGATGCTGCCACCACCGTGCTTCACATCATGATGCTGCCACCGGTGGTGTGATATTATTTATTACCTCAGTATGATTATGACTGTTCTATTCTCATTTTAATTATTTATTTTATCTTCCCTTTATTCCTCTGATCGACTTCTTGCCAACAGCAGGCACACAAAAACGACACAGACGTGAAAAACCTGCAAATATGACAAAAAAGTGATGCAAAATAAACAAGAAACACACGACAGACAAATGCAGAGACAGTAGAGCAGAAACAGATGCAAACCAATGAAAGAGAAACACAATATTACTACAGAAATGTATTAAAAGACCATAAAGAGACACAAATCAGTGACAAAGAGGTGCAAAGTAAACACAAATAAGCACAAAATCACAGCAAAGACACACAAAAAGACAAGAAAAGCATGTAAAATGTCCAGGAATATGCATGAAACACCTGCAAATGTGCACAAAAAGAGACAAAAATTAACAAAAAAACATGATAAACAACTATGAAGACACACAAAAGTACAGAAAGAGACACAAAATGCAACGAACTGATGCAAATTCAATGTCAGCAAAGGTAAAATCTGTTACGGTTTCCTTTGAGGCTCAGGTGCAGGAAATGAGACGTGGGACAGTAGTATGTAAAATGAGGAATTATATTTACAGCGGTTCACAAAAACAGAACTACAAAACTAAACCGGAAATACTGAATCATACAGACACAGACTGACTCAGGAAAACCCCTAGTGGGTTGGCGGAATGCGAACACGAAGCAAGATTAACAACCGACAGAAGGTAACACCTTGGCAGGAAGATACTAGTAAATACGAGAGCGAGAATAAACAGAGCAACAGATACTAACCTGCAGGGAGGAGGAGCAGACGTGGTGTTTGGTCGATGGTGAAGGTTCCAGGGCATGGAGGCTGCAGCAACAGGCTTGTGAATGGAAACGTCAGAGGTGGAGGCAGAATGGTCCAGGTGAGTGGAATCCGGGTGGAGAAGCCAACCCAGGTGGAGGGTTTGGCCGGAAAGGTGGACAGGAGCAGGAAGAACAAAGACACAATTACTAGAAGTTCCAGGAAACTCAGTGGCTGGAGAGAACAGTGCAGAGAAATGACGACTGATAGTTCATGGTCCGGTGACAAGCAGCAGGGATGGCTCTTGATTGGACGAGCTGCACCTGCTTCTGCCTCAGCTGATGCTGATTGCAGATTACAACCACCAGCCTCTGTGTGTACTTGTACTGTGTGTACTTCCACTGTGTGTACTTGTACTGTGTGTACTTCCACTGTGTGTACTTCCACTGTGTGTACTTGTACTGTGTGTACTTGTACTGTGTGTATTTCCACTGTGTGTATTTCTACTGTGTGTACTTGTACTGTGTGTACTTGTACTGTGTGTATTTCCACTGTGTGTACTTCCACTGTGTGTACTTGTACTGTGTGTACTTCCACTGTGTGTACTTGTACTGTGTGTACTTCCACTGCGTGTATTTCTACTGTGTGTACTTCCACTGTGTGTATTTGTACTGTGTGTACTTGTACTGTGTGTATTTCCACCTTTCCTTCTGATTCCTCTGTAACTCACTGATATTTGAACCACTCCACTCCATTGGACCTCCCAGTAACAGCGACCAGTCAGACCAGTTGAACACAGCAGCTGAGGCCAGAACTCAAACCTGTCTGGATGATCAGGATACGACTGATCCTCCTCCACATGTGTCACCTTCCTGTTGTTGTCAGACAGTCTGAGGTTTCTGTTGACTGTGTTCATGTCGACTGTGAGATTACAGGAATCTGATGGAGAGAACAAACAGAACAGAGCTGCAGTTAATCATCTGCTGGTTGTTGAGTCGCAGCAATAAAAGTGAAAATAAAACATGAATGAAGCTTCAAAGACACTCACAAGTGTTCCGAGCAGGGTTCAGTCTGTGAGCTCCTCCGTGATCCAACCTGCAGAAGAACCAAAGTCACAACCAGCTTTACAAACCTCCACTCATATCAGCAGGAAGCATCAGAGACACAGCCTGCCCATCTGTCCTTGCTGAGTCCATCTGTCCATACCTGAGAGTTTTCAAGCTGTAGTCTGGATCTTGTTGCAGAGTCAACAGCAGCTTCTTTCCTGAGTCTCCAGGATGGTTGTAGCTCAGGTCCAGCTTTCTCAGATGGTTGAGGTTTAATCTCAGAGCTGAGACCAGAGAAGAACATCCTTCCTCTGAGACCAGACAACCTGACAGACTGAACACACAGAAAGACTCAGTATAGAACTTTCCAGATGATTCTTTACAAACAGTTAAATCCTGACCTGAGAGTTTCCAGTTCAGTTTGGACTCCCCAGTCCATCAGAAAGAAGCTTCACTCCTGAATCCTTCAGGTTGTTGTTACTCAAGTCCAGATGTTTCAGACTGGAGGACTCAGAGCTGAGGACTGAGGTCACATCTTCACAGCTTCTCTCTGAGAGGTTTCATGTCCTCAGTCTGGAGAAAGATTTTCAGTGCAATAAATACACTGAATTAATACAAGCACAGATGGTCAAACAGTTGAATCCTGACCTGAGAATTTCCAGTTCACAGTTTGGACTCTTCAGTCCATCAGAAAGAAGCTTCACTCCTGAAAGTTTGTACTTACACAGCTTTGTTGGAGGCTTTGACCACCGGCAGCAGCTTCAGAAGAGCCTCTTCTGAAGCTGAATATTTCTTCAGGTCAAACTTGTCCAGATCTTCTCCTGATGACAGTAAGATGAAGACCAGAGCTGACCACTGAGCAGGAGCTAACGTTAACCACCGAGCTAACGTTAGCCACCGAGCTAACGTTAGCAACCGAGCTACCGTTAGCCACCGAGCTAACGTTAGGCACCGAACAAGCGTTAACCACCGAGTTACAGTTAGCCACCGAGCTAACGTTAGCCACAGAGCAAACGTTAGCCACCGAGCTACAGTTAGCCACCGAGCTAACGGTAAGGTTTCCAGTGTTTTACCTGGGGCTCGGGGCTCCACCCTCCGCTCTGCTCCTCTCCGCCATCTGAAGGCTCGTCCACCGACAGAGGGTCCAGCTTTTTGTACGACATTAATCCAAACCTGCGGCAAAACATACAAATAAAAACTTGTTAACTTAAAGACGTTTCAGCTAGTTGTTAGCGGCGGCAGTTACCATGGCAACAGCACTAGCGACGCTGCCTTCAGGAGCGCTGGGACAAACGGCTTCTTACTGCTTAGTGAAGGATTCAGGGGGAACCGGAGCCTCCGCTGATAAAAACAACTACTTTAAATTAATTTCACTAAATATCAGTCCTCCACCAATCCTTCATTTCCTTCCTTCTGTCCTCTTTCTTTCCTGTATCCTCCCTTTTGTCTCAGTCATCTTCATTTTCCAAACAGCAGCTAAAGAGTCAAATCTACTCAACACCGACCCAACAGCAGTCTAGTTCAGGACCTGAAAGACTAAAATGCCAACATCAGAAACTGGCATTTAAAGGCTTAGTGTCCTGAACATTCATTAATATTTAGTGGTTATGATCAGAACTAATGCTGGTTAAAAATGTACTCAGTGAAAATATAAATTAGTATTAATGTTTAAGAGGGGCTGCACAGTGGCGTAGTGGTTAGCACTTTCGCCTTGCAGCGAGAAGGTCCCTGGTTCACGTCCCGGCTCGTCCTGGGATCTTTCTGCATGGAGTTTGCATGTTCTCCCTGTGCATGCGTGGGTTTTCTCCGGGTACTCCGGCTTCCTCCCACAGTCCAAAAACATGCTGAGGTTAATTGATTATTCTAAATTGCCCGTAGGTGTGAATGTGAGAGTGATTGTGTGTCTATATATGTAGCCCTGCGACAGACTGGCGACCTGTCTAGGGTGTCCCCTGCCTTCGCCCGAGTCAGCTGGGATAGGCTCCACCCCCCCCGCGACCCTAGTGAGGATTAAGCGGTGGATAGATAATGGATGGATGGATGGATGGATGGATGGATGGATGGATGGATGGATGGATGTTAAATAGTTTTATGGCAGTATTTGGCAATTTGTGAAATTATCATAAAAGATACTAAAATCATCATAAAATCCCATAAACAGATATGAAATCATTACAACAATATTTGAAATTCCCACAAAAAGGTGCAAATTTACAGAAAAAGATGCTAAAATCCCATAAAAAGAAGCTAAATTAAAAACAAAACAAAACAGGGAAGAAGCAGAAAAACACATTAAATTTAGCACAATAAATAAATAAAATCATGAGTTAATGAAAATAACCAAGTTTACAATGATTTAATATGCTGCAAACACCAGCTTTTCCCACATTAGTTCATGAAATTGTCCAAAATGTCTTCATATTCTGAAACGTTAACATGCAAAGTCATCACAAAAAAGCGAAACATCCATAAAAACATGCTAAATCAGAAATTATCATATAGATGCTAAAATACCACAAAACACGACAAGATCATGAGAAAAAGATGATACATTTCCATTAAAAGATATGAAATCAGCAAAAAAGAAGGAAAACCACCACAAAAAGAAGCTAAATTGTCACAAAAAGATGCAAAATCATCACAAAAGATGCAAGATTTCCATTAAAGGATAATAAATCAGCACAAAAATATGTGAAATTACCACAAAGGATGCAAAAATACAACAAAAAGTGCAAAAATCTTTTAATTTCGTTGTACATTGTGTGTGTATAATGACAATTAAAACCATACTATTCTATTCAAAAGCTACAGAAAAAGATGCTAGAATCCCATAAAAAGAAGCAAGATTAGTACAAAACAGTGGAAATCAGCAGAAAAACCACATTGAAACGCCAAAAAAATTATAAAATCTGAAGATAATGAGCATAACCATAATATCCATAAAAAGATGTGAAATCATCACAAAAATATGTGAAATTACTACAAAGGAAGCAAAAATACAACAAAAAGCTGCAAAATCTACAGAAAAAGATGCAACATTTTCATAAAACAATATTAAATCAGCTCAAACATCCGTCCATCCATCCATTCTCTATACTCCGCTCAATCCTCATTAGCGTCGCGGGGGGGTGGAGCCTATCCCAGCTGGCTGGGGGCGAAGGCAGGGGACACCTGGACAGGTCACCAGTCCATCACAGGGCCAGCTCAAACATGTGAAATTATAAATAAAAGATGCTAAAATCATGGCAAA
Organism: Amphiprion clarkii; assembly: GCA_027123335.1. Lineage (NCBI taxonomy): Eukaryota > Metazoa > Chordata > Actinopteri > Pomacentridae > Amphiprion > Amphiprion clarkii. The sequence continues at coordinate 41,032,765 of CM049567.1, forward strand.
ATCCCATAAACAGACATGAAACCAGGACAAAAATATTTGAAATTCCAGGTTTGAATGCACTGAGCTCCTGACAGCGACCCGTTCTTTACCAGATGTTTGTAGAAGCAGTCTGCTGCTGGATCTGAGCCACCTGTGGAAGTGATTAAACACCTGAATCCAACCATCTGGAGGGGCGTCCCAATACTGTTGTTAATTTAGTGTTTGTCAGAAACAGGTTGAAGTTCTGGTCACTTCACTTTCACTGGATTTTCTTTTTATATTCATCAATTCATGGTGGAAGCGTCTTTATTTATGTAAAAGAAAACATTAAAATCAGTTCATTCAAATGCACATATTGTGAATTTTCCATCTTCTAAATGTTGAATGTGATTTAACCCAGTGTGAGCAGCAGGTGGCGCTGCAGCTCCATCAGCTCAGTTCTGTTAGAGGTTTATATGAGCAGCTTTTATTGTGAAGGAAACAACCAGCTTCAATGTTTTCTTCAGTCTGAATGAATCTGCAGAGAGAAGATCCTGAAAGTGTTGAACATTAAAGAGAAAAGAAGTGAAATAATCATCAAATATCTCAGAAACAGGAGTCCGAGGTTCAGTGTTGGTTCTTGTTGTTTCTTTAATTAGTACCAGAATATAAATGATCAGGATATAAATATAGATCAGAGAACTTTAGTGCAGCTACGACAATCCTGAAGACGTTTCATTGAAGATGGAACTATAGAAAGTAGAAATACTTACAGGGGTTCCTCTACCAGATATCATCTCCACCTCCCTGAATCTTCAGAGACTCCTCACATCCTGCCCAGCATCTGTTCCATATCAGGGAGAAGGTTCAGATCCATCCGAGCAAGAACTTCCACAACGGCCAGCAGCTTCTTTCCATGATCCATAAGACTCCTCAATAACAGTGTACCCTATCATCCCTATCACCCCTACTGCCCCCCATCCCTACCACCCCTACCATCCATCCCTGTCACCCCTACTGCCCCCTATCCCTACCACCCCTACCATCCATCCCTATCACCCCTACTGCCCCCTATCCCTACCACCCCTACCATCCATCCCTATCACCCCTACTGCCCCCTATCCCTACCACCCCTACCATCCATCCCTATCACCCCTACTGCCCCCCATCCCTACCACCCCTACCATCCATCCCTATCACCCCTACTGCCCCCTACCATCCCATTTGATGGGTGGGACGTAAAATGTCCTCTAGTTCTAGGATGACCCTCAGGTCATCAGGGGCAGGTTTAATGTGTTCCCAGAACCAGAACTAAGACTAGTGAAGCAGCTTCCCGCAATGATGGTGTGGAACAAATTTCCTGAACTCCTGAGTTCTGCTCAAACTGTCGGCTCTTTTAAAACCAGATCATTTACTGTAGCTTTCTCTTAGACGATCACTCAGTTTTCTGATTTTTAATGTCCTTTTATATTTTATTTCTGATTTAATGTCTTAATGGCTACATTTAAATCATCTTTATAACTAATTTTAAAGTTCTGTGATGTGTTTCTTTGCCACTGTAAAGCACCTTGGATTGCCTTGTGTATGAATTATTCTATATGAATAAACCTGCCCTGCCTTCTAACTTACTTTCTTTTATGTTTGGAACAACAGATGGAAATTATCCTTGTGCTAAATCCGGCTTATTTACGGCAGCCTTGTGTGAATTTATGAGATTGTTTGTTCATCAGTATGCACTGTCCAAATAAATGAAGAAATGAAATGAAAATGTGAAAGTTAATGCCTGATTTTATATGTTTTATGAGACATGAACTCTTTTAGTTCCTTCTTCCACAGTAGTATGTATATTCGTGATCATCTACGTCAGGATATGTGAGCAGATCTGAACTCTTCTGAACCATTAATCTTCCTCATTCTGTTTTTTTTCAGTCATTCCGTACAATCCAGGTTTTGTTATATATGTTGACAGCATGAAGGACAAATGAAACCAGTAAAACCACAGACACCAGTTTAATGACCATCGGTCATTTATACAAACACACTTAGAGGAAAAAAGTTTTATATCTGCTGATTAAATTCACAAAGAGAAGAAAACAAACTATGACCTGAACGTCTTCTGAGGAATATTTACACTGAAACATTGAACCGTCCGTTATCTTTAGAACATTTTCCACAGAATAAACTCCTCTTTCAGTCCCAGCTGACTGGACAGAGACGACCACCGACTCATCATAGAGCTCAGACGGACTCAGATCAAGTCCAGGTTTCACATCCCTGTGTTTCCAGTTTGATGGATTCAGGTCGGTTCTGAAGCAGCTTCTGGGTTGATAGACTGAACAGAACCTCGACTTCACAGCAGAACCTCAGAAACCTGAAGAATGACGGCGATCACAGAACCAACGACACAAACTACCACTGGACGGATACGCTTCATGTTTTAGTTTGTTTCTTCCTGCTGATGAAGGTGATGAAGATGATGATGACGATGATGAAGGCCGTCTCACTGGATGCCTCTGAATAAACACATTGCAAACACCATGGCAAAGAGCTGCAGAGAGAACCAGACAGATCAGAGAGGCGGAAAACATCTCAGAAATATACAGATTCGTTTCATACACAACAATTTTTACTTTTGAACTGTTTCATATTTAACAAGGTTTATTATAAACTAAAACGCTGCTTAATGCAGCTTGTAGAGTCTCTGTAGTCCCCAGAAAGAAGCTAAATGTCAAGCTAAAGTAAAAAAAGAATAACTATATTGCTAATGTGAAAGGAAAAGCTAACTGCAAAGCTAAATTCAAAATACAAAGCTAATTACACAGCAAAAGTCATAAAATTAAGCTAACTGCAGAGACAACATAATAGAAAGAAGCTAATTACAAAGCTAAAGTCATAGAAAGAAGGCAACTGCATAGGTAAAATAATTAAGGAAAATAACTACAAAGCTAAAGGCAGAAAATTAAATTAAGTACACAGCTAACACTATAAAAAAAAGCTAACTATAGAGCTAAAGTCATAGAAAACAGCTAACTACACAGCTACAGTCATAAATACAACTAACTACACAGTTAAAGCTACAAAAAGAAGCTAACTACAGAGCAAAAGTTATAGAAAGAAGCTAACTGCACAGCTAACACTATAAAAAGAAGCTACCTGCACAGTTAAAGTTGTAGAATGAAGCTAACTACACAGCTACAGTCATAAAATTAAGCTAACTACACAGTTAAAGCTATAAAAAAAAAGCTAGCTACAGAGCAAAAGCCATAAAAAAGAAGTCAACTACAGAGGTAAAGCTATATAAAGAAGTTAACTGCAGCATCAAAACTATAAAAAGAAGCTAACTACAGAGCTAAGTCATAGAAAGACGCAAACTACAGAGCTAAAGTTATACAAGGAAGCTAACCACCTAGCTTGAGTTAGAGAAATATGGCTAACTACACAGTTAAAGCTATACAAAGAGGCTAACTACACAGGTAAAGTCATGAAAAGAAGCTAACTACGTCATAGAAATACGTTAAACAAACAGCTAAAGGTATTGAAATATGGCTAACTACCCCGCTAAAGTCACATTTAGGCAGTATTTCAAGTTTAATTTATTTTTTGTTAATTCTTTCCCACAATATTCATATTTACAGCACCAGAGAAATGATAATAAATGCCAATTAAACTGTTGAATTTGCAGTTTTATATATACAAAAGCCATTATTTTAATAAAAAGCTGTGAGAGATCGGTTCATACTTCGATGGTGAGAACCACGATGGCCAGAGCTCCAGCTGTGTAGATGTAGGTCTCAAAATAATCCACCATCGCTGAGTAACAGCCCTGAAGAGAAAACACACTCTGAGGTTAGTATTTTAACTTCTTTACACGTGAAACAAGGTTTTTAATACGGTATACATCCTCTATATCAGAAATGTGGAATTATTGTCAAATTAAGAAGAAAATAATCTAAATGTCATTATGCTACGATCTAAAAAAACCTTTTTTGTCTTGAGAAACTCTTACTTTTGCAATTTTGACCTACTTTAGAAATGTTATTATTTATAATTTGTACATACAAATCAGGACATCATCTGTAATCATACTTCTACACTAAATTAAAATAAGCAGCACTGAACAGTGAAGCTAAAATACAGATGCGAGTTTATTCGATTGTGCAGAAATAACTAGAATATGCAAAAAGAGAGCAGCAAGTAAAAATATAAATATTACAATCCAGTCTGCCCTTAAAATCCACAGCAGAGGTTTTTGCAGCAGAGTCAGGTTTTATTGTGAAGGAGCTGCTTTAAGTTTTAGATCTTTATTTTTGTGTTTTTGTTTCAGCTGATCCACAGTAACGGACCAAAAGAGACAGAATTAGCTTTAAATCACAGAATTTTTCAGGCTTTGTGCAGTAGCTCAGATAATGATGTTTCAAGAACCATTTTCAATGTTTAATTAGCAAAACTAGTTAATCTGTTATTGTGATTTTATCTTGTTTTATCTTTATTATCTTCAGTGTTTACTGAGTTTCATGTTGGACTGAATCTCTTCTTTCACTCGACTCTTTAGGTCTTCGTTCTCTGACTTCCTGTCCACCAGAAGGTTATAAACTTCCATCTCTCTGTTTTCTACCTTGTTGTGTCGGAAGACGACGCTGCCGCTGATGCACTGCTCCATGCCGCCGTCTCCAAGGAAACCGTTTCTCTGGCAACAGGCCTCAGGAACCATCTTGGAGGGACTCAGCAGCCGGAACAGACTCTCCTCAAAGTCCTCGGGACCGCTGACGCCACAGCAGTCGAACTGCAGGAAAACAGGAAGTAGAACAGGTGAGTCGTGGACCATCAGCTGATGGACAGGAAGAGCGGCGACGCCTCACCGTGGTCATGATGGCGTTCCAGGTGGAGCTGAAGACGTCGGTGTTGTTCCGGCCCTGATAGTGACGCTTCAGATCCCTGGTGAAATACTGTCGGGTCAGCTGGACACAGAAACAGCTTCTGTTAGGTTTTACTGACCTGTAATTCATTTAATCTGAGAGAAAAACAACCATCACATGATCACCTGAACCTTCAGACGTTACCTCACAGCTTCTGTTCTGGTTCTAAAATGAAACTTTAAGACCTGCTTAAACATTCCTTCCAAACTAGCCCAAACAACTCAGTTAGCCGATAAATGACCAAGTCCAAAAGTATTTTAAACCACTTTAAAAACACTCCAAAACCAGTTCAAAACATGTCTAAAACTAAGTTCAAAACAAGTCAAAAATCACATCTAAAACCAGTAAAAAACACACAACAAAATACTAGTTTAAAACAATGACAAACCCAGTATAAAACCAGTCAAAATCCAGCCTCAAATCAGTCTAAAACCCCTAAAACCAGTCCAAAACCAGTCTGAAAGTAGGAATAAAACAGATCCAAAAACCACTAAAACCAGTCCAACATACATCTACAACAAATTTTAAAACCAGTCCAAAACCAGCCTAAAACCAAAAAAACCCACTTAAAACCAGTCTGTAATAAAACCATGTCCAGAACTAGCGTGAAACGACTTTATTAACACTAAAATATAAACAAGGATCAAAACCAGTAGAAAATAGTCCAAACCCACTGATATCTATTAAAAAAATCCGTTTAGAACCACTGAACCAAATCCAAAACTAGTAACAAACCGAGTGCAAAAAAACACCATAAACCAGTCAGAAACATGTAAAACTATATTCAAAACCAGTCAGAAACATGTAAAACTATCTTCAAAACCAGTCAGAAACAGCCTAAAACACTTATCAACACTTAAATCTGTTAAATAGCAGTCAAAAACTAAAGTCAGTCTAAGTGGATTAAAAACAAAGTCCAAGATGACATAAAGATCCAGTTAAAAAAACTAATTCAGAACTACTATGGAACCAGAACTATGGAACCAGAACTATGGAACCAGTCCGAGACACGTCTACAAAACCAAGCAGGAAACAATCGATCTAAAATGTGTCCAGTTTGTCGGTCAACTTTAATAAGACGTGGAAATTTCAGATGTTGGAGTCTAAAGGAGATCGAAGAGATTAAGTTTAACTAGTTCCAACAGAACAAATGTGGAATAAAGGATCTTTAACCAGGAATGATGTTGTTGCTTTGAGGAGACAAACAGCAGGAAATAGACAGAACCTGATCCAGGGTCAGAACTCACATGTTCTCTGAAGAGGAACGCCAGGATGGCAGCAGCCAGCTCAGCCAGGAAGATGAAGAGGATCAGCATGAAGAACTGGAACAGAAGAACAAGATGAACTGGAATAGAAGAGCATGAAGAACTGGAACAGAAGAACAAGATGAACTGGAATAGAAGAACACGAAGAACTGGAACAGAAGAACAAGATGAACTGGAATAGAAGAACACGAAGAACTGGAACAGAAGAACAAGAAGAACTGGAACAGAAGAACAAGAAGAACTGGAACAGAAGAACAAGAAGAACTGGAACAGAAGAACATCATGAAGAACTGGAACAGAAGAACAAGAAGAACTGGAACAGAAGAACAAGAAGAACTGGAACAGAAGAACATGAAGAACTGGAACAGAAGAACATCATGAAGAACTGGAACAGAAGAACAAGAAGAACTGGAACAGAAGAACAAGAAGAACTGGAACAGAAGAACATGAGGAAGAACTGGAACAGAAGAACATGAGGAAGAACTGGAACAGAAGAACATGAGGAAGAACTGGAACAGAAGCTCCATGAAGGAATCCAACAGCTTCAGACTGAAACTACAGAGAAACATCAGTTTCCTCTGGATGTCCTCTGGGTGGCGCCAGTTTACCTCTGGTTGAAGAACTACCTGCTGCAGGTTTAACATTTACACAAACATTTAAACTACATATATAGAAAAAAAATCAGAACAAGTTTTGGTTCACTTAAAGGGAAATTAAAACTAAATACATATTTAACAGGAACATTGGATCTATAATAGAACTGCACATATCCTTTATGATTATTGTTGATTATTTTATGAATTAATTCATTTTACCTGAATTTCTGTGTGAGGATCAGACTAACACCTGAATCTGTGAGGGTCAGACTAATACCTGAGAAACTGTGTGAAGGTCAGACTAATACCTGAATCTGCAAGGATCAGACTAATACCTGAATCTGTAAGAGTCAGACTAACACTTGAATCTGTAAGGGTCAGACTAACACCTGAATCTGTAAGGGTCAGACTAACACTTGAATCTGTAAGGGTCAGACTAACACCTGAATCTGTAAGGGTCAGACTAACACTTGAATCTGTGAGGGTCAGACTAACACCTGAATCTGTGAGTTTCGGACTAATACCTGAGTAACTGTGAGGGTCAGACTAATACCTGAATCTCTAAGGGTCAGACTAATACCTGAATCTGTAAGGGTAAGACTAATACCTGATACTTTGTGTTAGCGTTTCATTGTTTTCAAACAGAAAACCTTGGTTGACTCACGAACAGCAGCAGACATTTGTTCTCCCTGATGGCTCCACAGCAGCCCAGGAAGCCCAGCAGGAACAGCAGCGCCCCCATGGCCAGGATCACGTAGACCCCCGTGAACAGCAGAGGGTTCACCGCCACGATCTCCCTGAAGCCCATCGGGTCGACCAGAACCCAAACACCCACGCCTAGCAGGAAGGAGCCACCCAGCTGGGACAGAATGGGTCAGGTAGTCAGAACCGAGAGAACCGAGGGGCCAGAAATATACCTGAACCTGGAGGAACCTTAAGGAACTTAAAGGAATCTGAAGGAACCTGAAGAAATCTTAGGGAACCTGGAGGAACCTGGAGGAACCTGAAGGAACCTGGAAGAACCTGGTGGAACCTTAGGGAGCCTGGAGGAACCTTAAAGAACCTGTAGAAACCTGACAGAACCTTCAGATCTGTAGTTGCTGTCCCACCAACTGGCCTAATCTCCATCTGTGGGATGCTGCTACTGACCTTCCTCCAGCCCACTGCTTCCAGCTGCCCATTTCCACCAATCTACTCTGCATCACCCTCACTATACTTGATATGTTCATCTACAGACTGTTTGAATGTTACCACCAGCTATATATGTAGTATATTTAATGCCAGAGCCGTGCATCATAACAGGAAACTAGGAATCAATTTCAATGTTAGCTTGTACTTTGTATGTATCATCTATCTGATCATGCATGTATCCAACTGTGTGTTATATGTTCTTTGCTCCCCTCCCCCCTCTTCTCCCATCCCTCCCCCTCTACCTCTACCCCTCTATCTCTATCCCTCTGTCTCTACCTCTCTACCTCTTCTGTCCCTCTCAACCCGTCCGGCCAGCAGCAGATGGTTCCCCCACATTAGAGCCGGGTTCTGCTCGAGGTTTTTTTTCCCTGTTAAAAGGGTGTTTTCCTGCCACTGTCTCCTGAGGGCTGCTCTGGGGGTTCAGGTATATGGGTTCTGGAAAGCGTCTTGAGACAATTTGACTGTAATTGGCACTATATAAATAAAACTGAATTGAAATTGAAGAACCTGAAGAAACCTTAAGGAACCTGAAGACTGAAGACTAGTTTAAGGTGGTTTAAGTACTGAGTTTTAATACTGAAAAATGTTGCACTTGAAGTTCTGTATGTTGAGTTACATGGATCTTCTGCTCAGTTTGAAATGGTTCACATCTGCCCTTCACAAACACAGAATAATTATTATTACCACACCAGGAAGTAGACCATTCCCAGAGCCTCAGCTGGGTCAGACTCAGACCTGAGTCTGTGTGAGGGTCTGACTAAAACCTGAGTAACTGTGAGGGTCTGACTAAAACCTGAGTAACTGTGAGGGTCTGACTAATACCTGAGTAACTGTGAGGGTCAGATTAATACCTGAGTAACTGTGAGGGTCAGACTAATACCTGAGTAACTGCTAGGGTCAGACTAATACCTGAGTAACTGTGAGGGTCGGACTAATACCTGAATCTGTGTAAAGGTGAGACTAATACCTGAATCTGTGTGGGGGTCAGCCTAATACCAGAGTTTCTGTGAAGGTCAGACTAATACTTGAGTAACTGTAAGGGTCAGACTAATACTTGGCTGTCTCCTCAGATTTTAAAATTCATGCTAAAGGACATGACAACCTGAATTGTTCTGACTGCTGGTTGGAACTAGAGAGATAAGTTAGTTTCTAAAAAAAAAAAAAACCCTGATCTGCAGCACAATATAATGAATTCTTCCGTTGTTCAACCTGAGCACCAAGTTCCATTAAAATAATTTTTGTAGTTTTTGGGTAACAGAACCTGACATAAGCTGCTGAATGTTTCATCCTTTAATCTGACAGCTTTAAAAACATGAAGAGACGCTGCATGTTCTTTTATTTTTCTGTTGTGTGAATCAATATAAAACCACCTGGAGAAACAGACAGCAGGATCATTTCAGATTTAGAACAGAGTGCAACTCACAAAGATGAAGAAGTTGAAGATGAACATCAGATACTTCATGCAGCTCAGACAGTCGCCCTCCATGACTGAAACCTCCCCCTGCCCCTAAACACAAAAACACAGAAAACACTCTGAACATCTGTAACTCCAAACCTTTCAAACTTTTATCACACATCATGGAACTAAAGGAACATTTTCTCTCAGGATCCTTTAAATAATTAATCTTCTGGAGACCTTTGGGTTGTTCCAAATAAAATCAAACAAACCTGTAAAAAGGTTCTTCATCTCCAGGAACTTCATCAATGATCAAACCTTCATCCTGTGAATATTTCCAGAGTTCTCGGTCCTTGAATTCCATAGAGGAGAACGTCCCCTGGAGAAAGTTCTAGAGTAGACCTAGAGTAGACCTGGAGAAAGTTCTAGAGTACACCTACCGACAACTGGACAGTTGTCGGTAGGTGTACTCTAGAAGTTTCTCCAGTTGTCGGCAGGTCTACTCTAGAACTTTCTCCAGGGGACGTTCTCCTTTCCTGCTTCCAGGCTTTAGGTTTAGTCTCACTTAGAATATTTCAATATGAAGGCTGGTTCTAACAGGATGACGCTAATGGATCGTTGTTCTGTTGGACGAAGGCCGATTCTAACAGGATGACGCTAAGGGATCGTTGTTCTGTTGGACGAAGGCTGGTTCTAACAGGATGACGCTAACAGATCGTTGTTCTGTTGGACAAAGGCCGGTTCTAACAGGATGATGCTAAGGGATCGTTGTTCTGTTGGACGAAGGCCGGTTCTAACAGGATGACGCCAACGGATCGTTGTTCTGTTGGATGAAGGCTGGTTCTAACAGGATGACGCTAACAGATCATTGTTCTGTTGGACGAAGGCCGGTTCTAACAGGATGACGCCAACGGATCGTTGTTCTGTTGGACGAAGGCCGGTTCTAACAGGGTGACGCTAACGGATCATCTGCTGCTGACCGTGGAGCTTCGCTGGCTGAGAACTGAACCAACTGGTCCTGATGCTGTTTACATTCAGCCACCTGCCACAGAAGATCACTGAAAACACCAAGGAGTTATCAACCAGAATATCGCTTCTGATCAGAACAACAAGTGAGCTCACCATATATTATGTATATTATATTGAAAGAAAAATTTGAATATTTAAAGAGCATTTTAACAGAACTGAACCAAAAATGCCCTCCAAGAAACAAACTAAATCCCATATTTAAGACCATAAATGACTCACTCTGTTTATTTATTGGTCCTTTTCTTTCTTAAACTCACAATTAAAATGAATCTAGTTTGAAATAAAGAACAAAAAGCAGCCCGTGAGGAAGATTTATTCAATTCTTGCTGACGTGTTTTGCTGCAAATTTGCTGCTCCGTCTGCAGCCTTTACTCTAATGAAGTAAATCGCCGGATGCTGCAGTTAAACTTAGGTGGTGTGACTCTGCTGGTGCATTGTGGGTAATTTCAGCTCTTCGGCCGAGGTCGAGGTTAATAAAATATGAACGTTTGTCTGTCGCCACGATTACAGCTCCACAGACTAAAGAGGGAACACACCAACCATAAAACCTGCTGAGATGGAAACAGACGTCTGGATTTAAAACCTGCAGATCAGAAAAGCAAAAAGCAGCAAATAATCATGATTTAATAAAGTTAGTGCAGTTATAGTGACAGGATTACACCTGAAATGGAAGAAGCAGCAGAAATAAATCCACAGCTGCAGAAAAGAGCTTCTGACCTCCCAGAACCTGAAGGATTTATAAATGTGAAGATTTAATTTTCTCCTCCTGACTTCACTTATTAAAGTCTCCAAAACTGACGGCTGAGAGCTTCTAAAGGGAATAAAAGAAGAAAAATATCGACTCTGTAGACGACGGACTGGTGAATGTAAATCAGCATATTTCTGCTTTTAGTAAATCACACTGAAATCCTGTTATTATTGTGGATTTACACAAGTAAAATAACCCCCAAAATAGCTTGAATTTAACATATTCTAGGATCTAATCAAACATAAAGCTGGTTAAAGTTGTGTTCTACATTAATGCGTTTAATAAATAAGATGGGTGTGGAACAAAGAACAAAGATGTATTTTTTAGCAGTTTCCAACCAGATGTTCAATAATGTTGGTTTATTACATCAAGACTACTTTAAAATGATTCCAGTCAACAGTCTGAGTTTCGACTTGGTGTTTTTCACACCTCAGATGTTCAACACGTCTGTTCACACAGAATTAATTAAACGTACAGAAACAGGGTTGGATCTTTAGGTTAACTTAATACATGGAACCATTTAGTGCTCTAGTTCAAGGAAGAGTGGATAAAATATAAAATAGTTTCCATAGTATAGATACCAAATACAAAATATGGTGTTGGACTGGATGTAGTCTGGTTTTGGAAGTGGTTTCAGTCTGGCTTTGAACTAGGTTTTAGACTGGATTGAGTGTCGCTGTAGACCTGGTTTTGGATTTTGGTTATTTGAGTTGGTTATGGACTGGCTTTAGACTTGATGCTGGACTAGATGTAGTTTAGTTTTGGACCTGTCATGGGTCTGGTTTTGGGTTTGGCTTCAGTGTTGTTTTAGGACTGGATTTAGTCTGGTTTTGGACCTAGTTTTAGTCTGTTTTGGAAGTGGATTTGAACTTGTCATGGATCTGGTTTTAGAGTTGATGCTGGACTAGATGTAGTCTAGTTTTGGACCTGTCATGGATCTGGTTTTGGGTTTGGCATCAATCTTTGTTTTTGAATGGTTTAAACTTTGTTTCAGGTTTAGTTTTAGACTGGTTTTAAACCTGGTTTTGTAGGGGTTTTGGACTAGTTTTGGACCTATTTTTTTTAACTGGTTCTAGATGGTTTTGGACTGGATTTAGTCTAGTTTTGGACCTCTTATGAACCTGGTTTTGGGTTTGATTTCAGACTGAATTTGGACTTTGTTTTTAACACATATAAACTTGGTTTATGACTTGTTGTGAACTTGGTCTTGTGTTGGTTTTGGACCTACTTTTTTCATTGAGTGTAGATCAGTCCAAAACCAAACCCCAAACCAGGTCCATAACGGGTCCAAAACCAGACTAAATCTAGTCCAAAACCAGACTAAAACCAGTCCATGACCTGTCCAAATAAAGTCCATCAACATTTCAAAACACAAACTAATAAACACAAAATACCTCAAAACCCAGCATCTTAGGAGACCAAAGTTCAGCTCTGTTGACTGATTATTTCTCTTTTACTTTGTTCACAGATTTCTTTTTCAAACTGGATTAAATTCTTTCTTCTTTGTGATTCTGCAGTAGGTGGATGAGGAACACTGGTAGTAAGGAACCCTCATCAGGCATCAGAACCATAAATAGAACCCAACAGAGACTCGATGAATTATCTGAGCTTTGATTTGAGACCTGAGATATAAACCGACTGAGATCTGGTGATGAAAACATGAAGTCGGAGGAGTTTCTGAAGGTGGAGGAGGATCAGTGATCACCTCTCTGCTCTGAATACTGAATAAAGGAGGATGAAGCTCTCAGTCAGCAGCAGTTTGGCTTTAATTAGTCAAATCACGGAGCTCTTCAGAGACGCTCCACTTCGTTTAGCTTCGTGTCTTTTCTCATTAAAGCTGACGGTTATTTCCAGCAGCTTCAACTCCCAGAGATCAGAAAAATGTTCCTGGTTTAAAACTCATGTTAGCGACACCTGAACCCCAACAGCAGAAGACTTTAATGCGGAGTTAAAGGGAAAATACAAGACTGAGCTTCATTTATTTACATTATGGAAAAACTGCATATTGTAGAAAATAGAGAAAATCTTTTGGCAGAAAACAGAATTTAGTTTAGAAATAAACATAATTCGTGGCATGTGGAAGGGTGACAGAGTATATATTTAAGGGTAGGAGGTGAAGATGGAGCGTCAACCAGAGATCAGACTCTCACCATGAAGTTGCAGAAATAAGTTTCGTTTTCTGTCTTGTTTACGTTCAGTTTTTACGTGTTTTTTATTTAGATTTTACCACTTTCACGGTTAACTTTTGGTGCTTAAATTACTGTTATTGTTAGGAAATATCCTGGTTAGAGTTAAAAAACTACATTGTTGAAGCCTCCATTTGATTTAGAGCCAAACATGTGTTTATAATTTATTTATTTAGTAATCAGCCAATGAAAATATGCTAAATATTGGTGCTGATAATCAGTTGATCCTTATTAAGTATCTGTGTAGCTGTTGGAGTTTCCATACTGACTTCTGTTTATCACTAGGAGCTCCAACAATGAGATCAGAATTGGATCATGAAGCAGCAGAAGAAAGGTCTGAGGATTGTCTTTGCCATCATGTGGACGACCAGCTGTGTTTACCTGGAGAACAGATGCAGCAGTGCATTATGGGAATAAGGTGAGCAGGTGGAGGTAGAAACCTGAGACCTGCGTTCATGTAGATGTTGCTTTGAGTCCTGAACATGTTTCCCCGATGGACTCTTTCAGTAGGATAAGAATCTCTGTCACACTGAAAACATCGTTCAGGAATAATTAGAGGAACACGACTAAGGGTTCATGGTGTCAACTCTAAATTCCCTAAAAGTCAAATGTAGGATGTTCTGGAAAAATCTGTCCAATTTATGGAGGCTACAGGACTGAAAAAGGTCTGCTGATGACATCTGAAACAAGAAGACACCTTCAGAGAGCTCAACCAATCAGGGAAGGCCACAAGATACCTTTAGAGGACTTTAAACCAATCAGAGAGGACCACTGGACACCTGTAGAGGCCTCAACCAATCAAAGAAGACTGCAAGACACTTTCAGAGGTCTATGGACCAATCAGAGACAACCGCAGGACACCTTCAAAGGCCTTGACCAATCAGAGAAGAGCACTGGATGCCTTCAGAGGTCTGTGGACCAATCAACGACAACCACAAGACATCTTAAAAGCCTTCAACCAATCAGAGAGGACCAGGACACCTTCAGAGTCCACAACCAATCAGAGAGGACCACAAGACAACTTCAGACTCTTTGACCAATCAGAGGTGGTACTACTCAGTGACATCTGGCTGTAATGTTGTGTCTGATTGGTGTCTTTGGTTTTTGTATTTTTGCTTTGTAGAACTTTTTCCAAATGCTTCATTTCTGTCGTCCAATCAGTGTAAACGATCATCTCTTTGCTTTCTCATGTTTCAGTGTTTTGAGCTCTCAGGGCCACCGTAGACTGAATGTTGAACCACAGCAGGCTAAAGTCTGGATGGTCTGAGTTTATCTCCACATCTTTAGGTCTGGTTGTATCTGGACCGACCTGGTGTTTATGTGGTTAAGTTGTGACCTGATTCCAGCAGCAGTCTGACCTGGTTACAGTCCAGCAGCCTCTCTGGGGGAATATTGACTATCAGCTGCTAAATGAAGGTCAGTTTTACTGGGAACAACACGGCGCTCATGTTTCTGCTGTGATGTAACATAAAACATAGATTTCATGATTTAAATGTCATTAAAGGACAAACACTAACTGAATTCCTGCATGTTTTGTGACACGTTGAGCCGAGGTTAAAGTGAAGCAACGATGAGGACGAATCCAACCCAGAAATATGAGAATGAAATATTTAACTACCAGGATCAGAAAACATGTCGTGTTGCTGCTTTTCCAGCCTGTCGGTTCAGAGGAGCTCTAAATGTTAACATGAAGAGCCACTGATTCATGTATTTTTACTGATTTTACAAGTGACCACAGTTACAGACAGAATCCATCATTTACTAAAATAAAAAGCGTCCTGAGTGATGATGTTTGTGTTAAACTGTTTCTGGTGAAGATGAACGTTCACCATCTGCAGCTCTAATAAGCAGCTGGTTTCAGCACAAACTGCTCAAACATACAGTGCTGGAAAAAGTATTTGCCCCCTTCTGGAGTTCTTTTTTTTAAATATTTCCCCCACTTAAATGTTTAAGACCATCAAACAAATGTAAATAGTAGACAAAGATCACCAAAGTAAACAGAAAATGCAGTTTTTGAATGATGAGCTTTGTCTGATATTTTCATTTGTTTGATGATCCTAAATATTAAAGTGGGGAAAATATGCAAAAAGAATAAGAATTTGAGAAGGAGGCAAATACTTTTTCATGGCAATGTATAACAACAAATATGTTTGTGTTTCAGCTCCAGGAAACATCTAACAGAGGAAATAAATCTGTTTCAATGAGAGCAGTTTGACCTCTGAGGTGATTTACATCGATTAGTCTCACTTTGAATTCTGTTTGATCAGTTTAACAACGTAAAGCAGCGGAAATATTACGTCTCAGCGAATGAAGCAGAACCATAACATAAAGCTGAATTCCATAACACAAAGCTGCAAAAATGAATATTTAATAATAGAAGAAGGTTAAAGGTTTTGATCCAATGAGCATCAAAACACAGCAGAGCTCCAGGTCTGTTGGGGAATGATGCTTTTGTTGTTGTTTAGACCCACTAGCTCAGCTAATGCTAGCCACGCTTCACACTTTGTACCCTGAAATGTTTTGTTCTAAATCTCTACAGTACAGTGTAGCTCAGTATAATTACTGGGTCATAAAGGACTTTTTTAAGGCATCAGCACAAACTGAAGCTCCATCCTTTGTTTACATCTGCAGTCACACAGCCGTCCTGAAGAGAGAGCACAGTTTGTGGCAGGATGCTAACGATGCTAATTCAGAATAACTTTCAATAATCAGCATTGATCAATAATAAAACTGTTGTAGTTTATCCCAGTTTCTCCTAAACACGAGTTCTGATTGGAGGTCATTAACCTCCACAGACGTCTTCGTCATGGTGCCCATTGATAGCTAAACTTCCACAATGCTCTAACGCTGCATTTACCCTCTAACGCTACATTTACCCTCTAACGCTACATTTACCCTCTAGCACTACATTTACCCTCTAACGCTACATTTACCCTCTAACACTACATTTACCCTCTAACGCTGCATTTACCCTCTAACGCTACATTTACCCTCTAACACTACATTTACCCTCTAACGCTACATTTACCCTCTAACGCTACATTTACTCTATGTTTCAGATATAAACATGTTCTGCTCTTAGCTGAACTCATATTAAACTATGTGGAGGTGAATAAAACCAAAGTGTGATGGTTTCACTGGTTTAACAGGACTGAGTAGCAACAGGAAGCATCATACCATCTGTACCTGTTTAATGGCTCCTGGGTTGAGATGTAGATGATGGAGAAGGTCGCATCCAAAGTCTGCTGCTTTACATCAGCTGGAAGAAGAAGAGAAAGACTGTTTTAGACAGCGTTGTAGAGAGTTTCATGGAAAAAACACCTGGAAGAAAACAGACCTAAAGGTAGTATCACAGAAAACAACGACCAAACTGACTCTAGATGTGTCCATAACGACTCACAATTTGTCCAAAGTAACAAAAAAATGTCTGAAATAACTCAAAACTTGTCCAAATGGACTCCAATATCGCCCAAAATAACAATCTTTGTTATGTTTTTAATATATTTATCTTACTGATCCAAATGTACTCAAAGTCTTTTCAAAATGACTCAAAATGTGTCTGAAGTAACCAAAACATAATGACCTGAAACATCTCCAAATGGACTCAAGGATGGTCCCACGAAACTCAAATGGTGAAATATTACTTTAAATATGTTCAAAATGACCATTTTTGAGTCATTATGGAAAAGTTTTGGTCATTTTGAACCAATTTTGAGTCCCACAGTTGTAAACAACATCTAGATCCATACAGATGTTTTTTTTTTATCTCCATGTTTCCTCTCCTCTGCTCAACATCTAGAAGATGTTTCACCATGCTGGATGGATCGGCAACAACTAGATCCTCTGTTCATTGTTTCTGAGCCATGCTGCATTTATTTATTGATGCTTTTATCATTTTGGACAAAGTTTGAGTCATTTTCGACAAATTTTTTTTGTAATTTTGCACAATTTTAAAATAATTTTGGACAAAGTTTAGGTACATTATCATCTCTTTTCTATAATTTTTTGTCTCGTTCCTCATTTTGTGTCTCATTTTGGTCATTTTATGTCTTGTTTGTGTTGTTTTCTGTCTGTTTGTGTTGTTTTCTTGTCCCTTTGTGGTCATTTGGTGTCTCTTTTGTCTTGTTTCGTGTTGTTGTGCGTCTCCTTTTTGCATCGTTTTGTGTGTTGTTTATGTAGTTTTTAGTCTCTTTCTAACAGTTTTGTCTCTTTGATTTTCCTCTGTCTCTCTCATCTTTTTTCTTCCAAATAATGGTAAATATCTGTAAAATTCAATGTTTTTGCAGCTTTAAATAAAGTAAAAGTTGCATTTTTTTACTGCCAAATCTTGTAGATTATCATGAAATACTGTTTATAAAAATAAAGACTTTTGATGTGGACATTATGTACGGTCTTGGACGGGTTTTTTTTTTTATTTTTTTTTTTTAGTTACTATGTAAATTAATATTTTTTTCCCAGTGATTTCTGGATATTACCTGTAATTTAACAAGAAAAAAGCAATTAATTGCTTTAAAAATTGACAATTAAAAACTGTTTAAAGGTAAATATTTTCAAAGTCTTGAACAATTTGAACATAGGTAAATTATAAAAATGGTAAAATAAGAACAGAAAAGAATATTTTTATTGTCAGTTTCTCTATATATTCAGGACATACACAGGAACTGAATTGGAGAATTTTGGCGCCATACATTTAAAAAGGATTAAAATACAGTATAAATAAAATAAAATATATAAAAATCAACCTATGAACCGGTGGAATGTAGAACAGCTGGTGCCATCCACCTGTTTTACTCACAGCACATTAAAAAAATCATAGAAATTAGCTGTAGTGGAAAAATGAACAGTAAAATGAAATCCAAGTTCACTTAAACACCTAAAAACTATTAAAAACTTCTTCTTTTTTTTTTACAGTGCATGTCGACTCTTTAAAATGAATGATGTAAAGGTAAATACTGCCCTTAAAGCCTGACAGTAATCCAGCTGAGATGTCTGCAGCGGATTAATAGAATTAATTCTGAAGTTTTCTCCTCCCGATGAGCTCATACTTTGTTAGCCTCGTAGTCGACCTCCTGTCTACCTGTTTCCATGGCAACCACCGCATGAAAGCAGAACAAAATCCTGATCGATGTCGGTGAAAACATTCAGACACGAGGACGAGAAGACAAACGGACTGCGGCAGGAACAATGATTCATCTGACTGACTCACGCTGTTGTTTCTGAAACGTGATTCAAACCGTTTGTCAGCAGCAGATGAAGAGTCGTGACCAAAGAGAGCAGCACGACAATCTGCTGAGAAACCACAATTATTATTCAGCCGATGACAAACACAACAGACCGGTCACTACAGCACAGTCAGGGAAGCTCTGGAAAATGAAGCAACTACACAACAGACCGGGTCAGTACAGCACAGTCCAGGAAACTCTGGAAAATAAAGCAACTACACAACAGACCGGGTCAGTACAGCACAGTCCAGGAAGCTCTGGAAAATAAAGCAACTACACAACAGACCGGGTCAGTACAGCACAGTCCAGGAAACTCTGGAAAATAAAGCAACTACACAACAGACCGGGTCAGTACAGCACAGTCCAGGAAGCTCTGGTTGGGTTTCAGAGCTACAGACGACCAGAAGCAACAATAAATGAACTTGAAGACAGACTGACTGATTCTGAAGCAATAATTTAAGCAAAGATGAGACATTTTGACTCTTTATTGTAAGTCTAAAGTCGATTTTAAACATTTCTGCAGCACTTTGTTCACTAAAACGTTATTTTAGATTAGAACAGGACATCTAAATGACGTCAAATTTGAAACAAAGTTAAGGTGAACATTATCCAGCACATCTACTCTGTGATTTTACACATTTATGTCAATCTCTGAAAAGTTATACTAGTTTACTAATCATAAGATAAGACAAGCTAACCTAAGCTAAACTAAGGTAAGCTAAGCTAAGCTAAGAGTTGATTAATCCCAGTGGAGAACTTTGAAGTGCAAACATGTAAAGATATCAGTAGAAAAATTAGAATAAAAATAAACAAAACAAGTGGCCAAGGTGTTTCTGAAACACGAGTGGTGTTAATAATCAATATTACCCCGGCATTAGAGGGTAAATGTAGTATTAGAGGGTAAATGTAGTACTAGAGGGTAAATGTACCGTTAGAGGGTAAATGTAGTATTAGAGGGTAAATGTAGTATTAGAGAGTAAATGTAGTACTAGAGGGTAAATGTACCGTTAGAGGGTAAATGTAGTATTAGAGGGTAAATGTAGCATTAGAGGGTAAATGTAGTACTAGAGGGTAAATGTAGCGTTAGAGGGTAAATGTAGTGTTAGAGGGTAAATGTAGCGTTAGAGGGTAAATGAAGCATTAGAGGGTAAATGTAGCATTAGAGGGTAAATGTAGTGTTAGAGCGTAAATGTAGTATTAGAGGGTAAATGTAGAATTAGAGGGTAAATGTAGTGCTAGAGGGTAAATGTAGCGTTAGAGGGTAAATGTAGTACTAGAGGGTAAATGTAGCGTTAGAGGTTAAATGTAGTGTTAGAGGGTAAATGTAGCATTAGAGGGTAAATGTAGCATTAGAGGGTAAATGTAGCGTTAGAGGGTAAATGTCGTATTAGAGGGTAAATGTAGCATCAGAGGGTAAATGTAGTGTTAGTGTTTGTCTTAGTTCATCTTTACAGGAAAATCTCCAGACTACTTCTTGTAAATATCTATCTAATTCCAGCAATGCAACAGTTTAAAAACATATCTGTCTAAGGTTTCTTAAATCTCTTCTGGGTCTTTAAACCTCCACAGAAACCTTCAGAAGTCTCAGATGAAGCTTCACTGCAGGATAATGGTGGTTAATATTTTAGAGTTTCTGCTGTCCGGCATCCAGCTCCATGAAACCTGTCAGACTGAAGACTGGCTGATGTTTGGACCTTTCAGAGCTACTGACAGCAGATCTGCCCACACTGAGAACTGAACCATCTCCCATCCAATCCCTCAGAGGAGAAACTGAATCACAAACATGGAATGAGGCGACATGGAGGCTGATCCTGCTGCAGCTCATCATTTCAGGAAACCTCGAGGGTTTAATGATTCACCTGAACTTTGATTCTCATCAAAGCAGATTCCAAAGAGGCTGCTGCTGTTTGATCAACAGATCAAAAAGAAAATTACTGCCCTGCTTATTTACTGCAGTGTTTGACAGGAATTTGAAAGTTTTCAAAGAGAAACCCGACTTCTACAAAGTAATGTCAACGGATTAAAAATATAAAATGCAAAATAGATTCCATCAGTTTTCTCCTCCATAAACTCAGTATTTAGTCAATGAACCTTTAACTGCCGCTCCATCATCGATGCTGTTGGTTTTAATCAGTCTGAACATCTGAACGTTCTTCTTTATGAACTGTTAAACTCTGTCAGGTTCCTCAGGGTTCCTGAGGGAACGGAACTTTTCAAATCCTCAGTTGGATTCAGGTCTGGACTCTGACTCCTCCAGAACTTCCTCCTCGTTGTCTTCAAACCATCTCTGAGGATCTTTGTCTGTTTGCTTGGACTCATCGTCTGGATGGAAAACTGATCTTCTCCACGTCTCATCATCAGGTCGTCCTCCAGGATTTCATTTACCCTCTACCTTTACAAGACCTGCTGCTGAGGAACACCATGATACTGCCACCACCGTGCTTCACATCATGATGCTGCCACCACCGTGCTTCACATCATGATGCTGCCACCACCGTGCTTCACATCATGATGGTGTGTTTGTGATGATGTTCAGTGTTTGGTGTCCATCAAACATATTATCTAGTCTGATGGACATAAAGCTCCATCCTGGTCTCCTCAGACCAAAGAACCTTCTTCCAGGTGTCTTCAGAGTCTCCACATGTCTTCTGGTGAACTCTAGTCCAGATTTAATTCGACCTTTTTCCAACAGAGTCTTTCTCTTCGTCTCCATGAAGCTTTGACTGGTGAAGAACAGACAACAGTTGTTGGATGAACAGTCTGAAGCTGGAACTCCATCAGAGGAGTCATAGTTGTCTTGGTGGCCTCCCTCACTAAGTCCCTCATAATGATGAGAAAACACAAACTACACCACAAATTAGAATTAAACTCTTCTAGAAAGAATCTAATTATCATCTTGTATCCAACAGAACAATGAAAACAGAAAGTTGTTGGAGAAACTTTAAAGGATTCCTTCAACTGGTAGCACGTCACTGAATTAAGTTTATCCAAATTAAGTTACCAAGTTCCATAGTTGATTCAAGTTCATTGATTTAAGTCAGATGTGCTTCAGTCATTTGATTCCTCTCACATAAACAGTTGCTGCAACTTAATTTAAGTTTCCAATTTTTCCAAATTGAGGATTCAAACACAGATTTCAGACACAATATTATAGAAGCACAAAACCTCATTTTTGGACTTTCGTCACAATTAGAAAACCAGTTTAAAGACAGAAAAACGTCATTTCAAGTTGACAGAATCCAAAAAATAAACTTCCATCAGATGAGAAAAATAAATGAGATTCATTCTACAGCTCAAAGACAGTTTTTCTTGGTCCTTTGTCTGCATCAGCTCAATAATTTAACAACTTTTCTTCCAAAAAGCCAATCGAAGGCCTGAAAGTGGCGAAAAGAAACCAAAAACTGAGAAATGACCTGCTGCTGGAAGGAAAAACTAACAACCAGCAGCGAAATGGAGCCAGCAAAGTAAACTCCAGCAGACTGTTTCAGACTAAAGGTTGTTATCTGGAGGTTTTAAAAGTTAAAGAGCAACTTCACTCCTGATGAAAAGAGAATTATTCCTGCCAACAAACACTCGAGGCCTCGGAGTGCTGAGCTGTCAGAGAAACCAAACTTCACAAGATGAAAGAGGCAGAAACGAAATCCTCCGCAGACTCAATTACACCAAACCCAGAGAGGTGGCAGAGAGGAGAGAACGTCCACTCTGCTGAAATACCTGCAGCAGGTGAGACAGAAGCTGCTGGACCTCTTCATCTCCAGGTCATCTGAGACCACACAGGCTGCAGTCCAACATCTGGTTCAGGTTTGGAGGATAAATCACTGGTTTCTCTCTGAGCGTTCACCGATGCCAAATGTGATTCAGCCGCTGAACTACAGCTGCAACACTTCTGCTGCGTTTAATAAACCGCAGCGAAACATTCAGCCGCACTAAGAGGAACCACACTGCAGACCGCCTGAGATCATGATTACACTGCAGATTCCAAAAAGCCTTCAGATTACAGCTGAACCTCTCAGAACATGTCAAATGTCACAGATACCAATCTTGTATTATGGTTCTTTCATGGATTCACTCAAGGTCTTCTGGAAATATGGGTCAAAAACATACAAATAGCAACTTGAATTATTGGTTTTGATGATGTAGTAAGGTGTGTTCATCAAATTTTCTTAGTTTCATGGCCTCTTAACTTCTCCTGAGTGATTCCAGTCGACTACAGCTGCTGATTCCTCTGATCCAGTTTAAATAGAACCATTAGATCCACTCATTAGACTCAAACACTACAGCGGAAAAGTCTGAGGAGCTCAGCAAAGATCTGAAGAAGAACTCAAAAGTTGCCTAAGTTGATGCAAAATTTGCCCCAAATTGTCAAAATTGACTAAAAAACGTCCTAAACTGACTGAAGAGATACCTACAGGGACATAAATTCACTCAACAGTTGTCCAAAGTGACTAAAAACATGCCTAAAATTATTAAAAAAACCTGCTGAAAAACTGTTAAAGTCAACTAAAATTAGTCCAAATTTATTCAAAACCACTCCAAGGTGACTGAAAATATTTCGATAATATTCAAAAACTGTGCAAATTCACACTAAAATCGACCAAATTATGTCAGAAATTGCCCAAATTGACTCAAAATAGGTCCACGGTGGCTTAAAATATGTCTAAAAATATTCAAAAGTTGCCTGAGATGATGCAAAAACGGACCAAATTGACTAAATTAATTTAAAAATTGCCCAGATCGACCAAAATTGACTGAAAATGGTCCAAATAGATGGAGATGTCTACATTGAGTCATAAATCCACTCAACAATTGTCCAAATCGACTAAAATATGTATAAAATATTTAAAAACTTTTCCAAATTGACACAAAAACAGTTGACTCAAAGTTTGTCCAAATTTATGCAAAACTATTCCAACGTGACTGAAAACATCTAGAAAGACTGAAAACTGCCCAGTCTGAAGTTAGAACTCTGATGAAGAACCAGATGTTCTGAGGTCAGGAAGGAACTTTAGTCCTATTTGGAAGATTTTTTTGTGCCAAATTTAGGTTTTTTGTTACAATTTCACCTGTTTTGTGGTAATTATGGTACTTTTTGTGGTGATTTTGGTCCTTTCTGTGGTAATTTTGGTACTTTTTGTGGTGATTTTTGTACTCTGTGATTATTTTGGTATCGTTTGTGGTGATTTTGCATGTTTTCATTGGCATATTTGAACCTTTCAAGGTAGTTTTGGCCCTTTTTGTAGTACTTTTGGCTGCTTTTGTGGTTATTTTGCATGTTATTTATGCCAAATTTGAGTTTTT
Source organism: Amphiprion clarkii (assembly GCA_027123335.1). NCBI lineage: Eukaryota > Metazoa > Chordata > Actinopteri > Pomacentridae > Amphiprion > Amphiprion clarkii. Next base: position 41,056,570 of record CM049567.1, read on the forward strand.
GTCAGAATTTCACCTGTTTTGTGGTATTTAGTCCTTTTTGTGGTGATTTTGACTATTTTTGTGGTGATTTTCCATGTTTTTGCGGGCATATTTCACTGTGTCGTGGTAGTTTGGGCTTTTTTGGGGGTAATTTTGCAAGTTTTTTTGTGCCAAATATGAGTTTTTGTTGCAATTCCACCTGTTTTGTGGTGATTTGGGTTTTTTTCTTGCCATATTTGAATCTTTCAGGGTAGTTTTGGCTGTTTTTGGGGTGATTTTATGTCTTTTTGTGCTTTATTTATCTATTTTTGTGGTTATTTTCCAGCTTTTTTGGTTATTTTACTGTCAGTTTTTCCCAGAACTCAGCTGTGTTTCTCCTCCTAAATGTCATGGTTCTATCTGCTGGACTGATGAAGTTCTGAGCCTCTTCTGTATTTCTGTGTTTAAAGCAGTGATGTGGAGATAAATCCTCCACATGGTTCTCTTGCTGGTTCCTGCTTCTTGTTTCTCAGCAGCTCCACATCCTTGGGTTTATCTCTGGGGAACCTCGGCTCCATCTGTCCCTGCAGCACCGACTCTCAGACTATTTGTGGATCACAGCAGGTCGCCGGGTCGGACAAAAGAAATCTCCGGGGAAACTGGAGGAGGAGGCAGGTCCAACGCAAACCTTCAGACCTCAGACATCTGCTGCCATCTGAAGGAAATCCGGCTCATTTGTCCTTCAATTAACCAACATGGTCACTATAGAAGGAACTAAAGCTCTGAAATACTGATCAGGTAGATGATTAGTCGATTTTAGAGCTGCAGCTGGTGGTAGAATCAGAAATTAAAACCCCGAAGATATTCAGATCACAGTGAGATTAAACAGAAGAAAGCAGCAGATTATAATTTCAGATTTTATGTTTTCTTGGTTTGATTGAATGTTTTTTAGTAAATATCAAGATATAGATATATGTAGTTTTCTGGCATTTTAAAGCAAAACAATTGAAAGATTACTCTATGATGTCATCAGTAAATTATTTTGTCGTACTTTTGTTTTGCTGTTTTAGTCACAACAGTTCAGTTGATCATTCCACTAAAGATTAAGTGTATTTTTTTTTAATAATTTTCTGACAGATATGACAATAATTTGATTATTTTAAATAAATAACAGATTTTATTATTTTTTTAGTAGTATCCATAAAACTGTCACATCTGATGTTTGTTTATTGTTGAAACTATTAATTTGTTTATTTTTTTATTTTTTTTAATTTATAGTCTAAATTTATTTATTATGAATATCTATGCTTTTTCATTTTTATCTTATCATGTTCTACTAATACCTATTTTTATCTCTATTTTTGGTTCTATTTTGTTATATTAATAAATGCATTATATTAATACGTTTTTATTTTTATTTTCATTTGTATATTTATTTATTTATCTATTTGTATATATATTTATGTTATATGAACATTTTATTTTGAACTTTATATATCAATACATATTTTATATAGTTCTTACCGTTGTATATTTTCTATTATAATTAAACATTTTTTAACCTTATTATTATTATTGTCATTATTATTAATGTATATTTTCATTTTTTATCTTTATTTGTATTACTACATTAATATCTATATATTTTAATTAAATATATTATCTATTTATTTATTTAACCGGTTAAGAATTTTTTTCCTTTAAAACCTTGTTTTTTGTGTTTTTTTTAATTAGTATTTGTGCGGCTATAAAACTCTTCTGGTTTCTGGTGAATCTGAAGCGACCTTTGACTTTTCGTCACGTGTTACGACGTCTAATTAAATCAGGCTTTTTGTGCTGATGAGACATCTGCAGGTCTGAGTGGTAACCAGTTGACAGGAGGAGGAAGACCAGGAGGAAGAAGGTCTCGTTTGGGTGCATTTGTTGATTGAATTAACAGCCTTTAACTGGACCGATTGTCCTGAACACACATGAATCTGCAGCTTCAGAGTCTCCAGTTTAACCTGATTAAAGTCAAAGTGAATTAAAAGGCAGATGGTGAACGGCTCTGACTGGTGGGGGGTCCAAAGACATCACTAGTTTGCTGAAAACACACTCATTTACTGAGTTAAACACCACAATAAACAGTCACCGATTTACTGAGTTAAACATCACAATATTCACTGTGAGCAACTCAACAGATTTATAACAAACACTTGGTTTTAAAGACCTTCAATAATTTACATGCTGCAAACTAAATTAGTTAAACAAAGAAAGTGATAAAATCAGGAGGTTTAAGTTGAAGTAATAATATTTTGTTGTGGTGTTGTGGCTAATTGCAGTCCAAGACAGTTGGTGTTATATCCTCAGACAGTACGGATGGATCCATCTTTCTACTAAAATCCAGTCTTTGGTCCACATTTCTCCAACTGTTGAGGCTCTAGCATCAGCAGAATCTGATGTGTTAAAGTTTGACCTGACAAGGTTCCAGTTTTTAGATGTTTAGACTAAATGTTGACGTGGACTCATTGGTAGGAACCAGAACCTGGAGTTCATAGAGGTCTAGATGTTGGAGTTCATAGAGGTCTAGATGTTGGTGTTCATAGAGGTCTAGATGTTCATAGAGGTCTAGATGTTGGTGTTCATAGAGGTCTAGATGTTCATAGAGGTCTAGATGTTCATAGAGGTCTAGATGTTCATAGAGGTCTAGATGTTCATAGAGGTCTAGATGTTGGTGTTCATAGAGGTCTAGATGTTGGAGTTCATAGAGGTCTAGATGTTCATAGAGGTCTAGATGTTCATAGAGGTCTAGATGTTCACAGAGGTCTAGATGTTGGTGTTCATACAGGTCTAGATGTTCACAGAGGTCTAGATGTTCATAGGGGTCTAGATGTTCATAGAGGTCTAGATGTTCATAGAGGTCTAGATGTTCATACAGGTCTAGATGTTCATAGAGGTCTAGATGTTCATAGAGGTCTAGATGTTCATAGAGGTCTAGATGTTCATAGAGGTCTAGGTGTTCATAGAGGTCTAGATGTTCATAGAGGTCTAGATGTTCATAGAGGTCTAGATGTTCATACAGGTCTAGATGTTCATAGAGGTCCAGATGTTCATAGAGGTCTAGATGTTCATAGAGGTCTAGGTGTTCATAGAGGTCTAGGTGTTCATAGAGGTCTAGATGTTCATAGAGGTCTAGATGTTCATAGAGGTCTAGATGTTCATAGAGGTCTAGATGTTCATAGAGGTCTAGATGTTGGAGTTACAAGCTGCTTCTTGTTGACTGATGTAGAAATTTAACAACATAAGAGGCTGATTTTGCCTATGATTGATCCATATCACCATCACCAGAACCTTTTTTTAAAAATTCTACTGATGTTAGAGCCTCCAAAGTTGGTGAAACGTCGACCAAAGACTGTATTTTAGTAGAAATATGGATCCATCCATAGATAAACAGTAACAGGAACTTTATGGAGACACTAGACCAACTTGGGTTGGTATTGTACATTTATTCTGTTTTCTTGGACCAATAATTAAAAACGTGTCCTCTGTTGGATGCATTCAATCATTCTGATCTACTATAAACTATTCTGTCTGTGGAAGTTTTATTTCTGGAGATTTTGAACCATTTTTTTTGTTTATGATGAAAAATCAAAAACTCCCAGGTCTGAAAACAGGTGAAATTCTCAAAATTAAGCTAAAATATTTTACAAACTTAGTTCAAAACTCACTAGAAATGTTCCGAATAACTAATTTTGACAAGTCAACTCATTTAAATGCAAGAAAATTCTGAGTTCTGGTCTGTTATCAACTAAGAAGCTTCAGTTATTAAAAGTCTAAACAGCAGATTCAGCGCTGATTGAAAATGACAGATAAATTAGTTTCTGCAGATTTGGACTTCAGGAGGTAAATCTGATGTGAACTTTTATTTTGGTGCAGATGGTTCACGTTAACGCCAGACTGGTTTACACTAAATGCAGAGAAAACTTGGACATTGTGGTGCTGCAGCTTGGAAGGAAAACCAAAGTGGCATGAGGGTTACTGGAGTGTCGCTGAGCTTCATGAGGTGTGAAGAAGCTTCGACCAGCAGCCAAATGTTGTTTCACTACCGAACTGGCTGCTGGTCACATTTATTCTGCTTCACACACATCAAACTGTTCTCAGACCTTTTTCTGCTCAGTTAAAAGTAGCTTCATTTCAAAGATCACAGCCTGTTTTTCTGTCATCATATATTCCTGCTGCGCTGCTTCAACTGGCAGATTTAGATCATTTGCAGGTTTTATTTGTTTTTAAAGACAGTAAATTGACTATTTTTGGGTTTGGGTTTGTCAGTCAAAGCATTATAAAGCATAAAAATAAAAACATATAGCATTAATGTTCATTAAAAAATGTAAATAAAAATAATAAATTGTATACGTATTAATATAATACTAAAACACAATTAAGACAAAAATGTTCATTAATATAATAAAATAATACTTAACGTATAAACATAAAAGGTTATGCTATTTAGTAATATCATAAGATACAAACAAAAATAGGTATTATGATAGAATATAAATGTAAATAAAAAATTAAGAATAAATGATATATGTACTAATATATTAATAAAAAAATACAAATAAAATAACAATATTTATTAATATAATAAAATAACACTTAAAATAAAAATAGAAAAAGCTTTTCTATTTATTAATAAAAGATACAAACAAAAATATGTATTAATCTGACACAAAATAAATGTAAATAAAAATGTATGAGAAAGATATTTATTAATATAATGATCATTTCAATAAAAATGCAAATAATAAATTGAGATTTACTAATATGATTTAAAAAAACCCAAAACATTTATTATTATATTGAAAAAAATTCTAATTAATTTAAATACAACATTTACAAAATATAATAAAAATGAAAATAGAAATGTAATACATAAAAATATAGTTCATATAATTATTACAAAAGGACATAAAATAGTGCTTTAAATTAGGTCTGAACTTTTTCAACAATCAGGTTTTAAACATCTTGATAAACAAAATTTTTGATTGCATAAACACTTTTTTCTTCCATATGACATAACAAGAAGTTAGATGTTAGAGCTGTAAAATAAATTAAATAAAATTATTTTCTACTTGCTTCATGTCAGCAGCTTCAAACAGAGACAGTAAAGACCCTAAAACCGATGATTCAGCCGAGATATTTAACCGACACTGATTTAAAACTGCAGCTCTGAGGGGAAAATGTCTCATTTAGTTTAATATCTGTTTCCTCGACTCCATTCATGCCTCTGGAGGGAGGAAATAAGACGAGGAGGGCAGTCGAGGAAATAATTAGTGAAATTAGATGGAGGAAGGAATCTCCCAGGAGTAAAAATCAGACTGAGCTGCTGAACCAGTCGAAGTTTAAGGCTCAATATTACGACATATTAGTCAGTTACAGTTCAATGATACTGTGGGAATCCATACATCCTCTATAAGGGCAGCTGCAGATCAAAATGACAGTAAAGAAACAAAATATGCAATCAGAAAGTCAGTTTGCGATTCTACGATAAAAGATCGTCATGTAATGCTTAAAACAAACCCTAGTTAGAATCTGAACAGGTCAACATGGATCCTTAGATGCTTCAAAGTTGCTGTAGATTAAACCCCTAAAAACACTCTCATGGTTCATGTCCACATGCGAGACAACGACTTGTTTCTCAGCATCACACCATCTTCTCCTTTTCTGCCGACCCAGGAGCAGCTGCTGATCTCCGACTAAGTTGTTCCCTCAAACCGCATCAACTCAACTCAGTCTTCACCAACATAACAATCCTTCATGGGAGACGACCAAGGAGGACACCATTGTTGAAAACAAACCATAAAAAAGCCAGACTGGAATTTTCCAAACTGCATGCTGACAAGCCACAAAGCTTCTGAGAGAATGTCCTATGGACAGACGAGACAAAACTGGAACTTTCTGGCACATCAGCTCTATGTTCACAGATGCAGAAATGAAGCATATGAAGAACAGAACACTGTCCCTACTGTGGAACATGGAGGAGGTTCTGTTATGTTCTGGGGCTGCTTTGCTGCATCTGGTACAGGGTGTCTGGAATCTGTGCAGGTACAATGAAATCTCATGACTATCAAGGTATTCTAGAGAGAAATGTGCTGCCCAGTGTCAGAAAGCTTGGTCTCAGTCGCAGGTCATGGGTCTTGCAACAGGATAATGATCCAAAACACAGCTAGAAACAGCCAAGAATGGCTAAGAGGAAAACATTGGACTATTCTGAAGTGGCTTCTATGAGCCCTGATCTAAATCCTATTGAACATCTGTGGAAGGAGCTGAAACATGGCGTCTGGAGAAGGAACCTTCAAACCTGAGACAACTGGAGCAGTCTGCTGATGAGGAGTGGACCAGAATACCTGCTGAGAGGTGCAGAAGTCTCACTGACAGTTACACAAATGGTTTGATGGCAGTGATTGCCTCAAAAGGTTGAGCAACAAAATATTAAGTTAAGGGAACCATCATTTTAGTCCAGGCCTGTTTCATGGGTTTATTTTTTAAAATAATTCTGTTAAATCACGGTTCAAAAGCAATGTCTGATTTTCATTGGTTCATTTTCATAGAATTTTTATTTATTATTACTTTTGTCAGATTCAAATGATTTCTGTGACCATTGTGGGTTTTTCTTTCATTAACCGAGGGGGTACCAACAATTTTGTCCACGTGTGTAGATAGACTATAGTCTAGCTATCCATCCACCTACCTACCATCCATCCATCCATCCATCCATCCACCCATCCATTCATCCATCCATCATCCATCCATCCATCCATCCATTCATCCATCCATCATCCATCCATCCATCCATTCATCCATCCATCCATTCATTCATCCATCATCCATCCATCCATCCATTCATCCATCCATCCATCCATTCATCCATCCATCATCCATCCATCCATCCATCCATCCATTCATCCATTCATTCATCCATCCATTCATTCATCCATCCATTCATTCATTCATTCATCCATCATCCATCCATCCATCCATCATCCATCCATCCATTCATTCATCCATCCATCCATCCATCCATTCATCCATCCATCATCCATCCATCCATCCATTCATCCATCCATCCATTCATCCATCCATCATCCATCCATCCATTCATTCATCCATCCATTCATCCATCCATCCATCCATCCATCCATTCATTCATCCATTCATTCATCCATCCATCCATCCATCCATTCATTCATTCATTCATTCATCCATCCATCCATCCATTCATCCATCCATCCATCCATCCATCTACACAAAATACCAACAACTTGTATGTTTTAGAATAAAGATAAATAAATCTCCCTCCTAGCAGCTGACAGGATTGGTTCTTTAGGTTTGTGATGTGTGAAACTCTGGAAGTCTGAATCTGTCATTGGTACGATGCAGCTTTAAGGTGAAAACTTTCACTCCTGATGCGTCGTCCAGCAGATAAAAAACCGACACGTTAAGAAGGTAAAACACTGGATTTCCTCCACACTGCGTCTCTGAGAACAAACTGTGGACTAATTTATCAGAGTTAACCAGATGTCTTCAGCTGTGGACGGATTTATGCAGAGATGCTCCTGATACTAAACACTGATTAACTCTGTATTGATTCCACTCAGCAGGGAAAAACTAACAACAGATTCAGATTCAGACTGAAGATGCAGCGCTGCAAGAAGAGGGGATTTCAAAGGGTGAAAATATTCCATATCAGTGTAAATAATGTGGCACCTCACATCAACCAATGCATGAAAAACTGCAGCAGCTTCTATAAATTTCAATCAACCAGCATCCTGTCATGATTTAAAGCACTTTTATTCTAAGTGAATGTTGTCTTTTTAAACTGAAGTTGCTTTAGATCTATAAATATTAGTCGTCTTGACACAGATTCTCTAAAAACTCTCTTTGTTTGTCTTCTCTGGTGAATCAGACAGTTACAGTAAAGCAGCAGGATTCAGCCACATGGAATAAAAACTGGAGTTCAGACTGAATAAATGTTTCTGTCTGACATATTACAGGATTAAAATGTGCAAAAATTAATAAATGAAAATGTTTCAGTCCTTCCTTTGTTCTTTGAGTGTTTGGCTGCAGAGATTCACAGAAAAAAATCATTTTCTCCCTGCAAAGTGCAAGAAACACTTGAGGACGACCAATACAGTAAATCTGGATGTGAGTAATCAGCGTATTGATTGATAATCAATAGCTGCAGGCAAACACAACATGTCGGACGGATAATTTAGTGTTGAAAAGACATGACAGATAAATGACTGTGAATAATAGACGGTAAACTGAAGGATTATTTTCACCGTTTGGTCTCTAAAATGTCAGAAAACGGAAAAAAATGTCACAAATGTCTTATTTTGTCCAAATATATTGTGTTTTCTGTCACAGAGGAGGAAAGAAAACAGAAAACATTCACATTTAAGACACTGCAATCACAGAATTTAGATTGTTTTCCTCAAAAAAATACTATAAACTGATGATTGGATTATCAAACTCACTGAATTTACACTTTTTATATTCAAAAAACAGCAAAAAAAAATCAATTATCATAGTAGCTGGTGATCAATTTAATAGTTGATAATTAATCAATTAATTGTTGCCGTTCCAGTAAATTATATGATGTTGCAAAACATACATGTGTAGATAATAAATCATCATTATAAACAGTACATGTTTGATCCTCTATTGCAGTTTAATGTCACTGAACAGGCGACATGTTATAGAAAATAAAATCACTTCAATCATTTATTTTATCATCTAATCACATTTAAACTGTTTAACATAAAACTAATTCATTCTGTTTGTGCTCAAACACATTTAACGCGACTATATTCGGTTTAAACGCTAAATATTCACACATTCATCAGATTTTAAACATTAAAGCTGATAAATAAAATACAAGAAAGTGCAGTTATTGAAATTAAACCTCTTTCAACATATCAGCCTCATTTACACAGTTTTAGTTTCATTTACTGATTTATTTTTACTATATTTAAAGTTCTAACGACCACAGATCAACAGAGAAACGCAGCAGTAATCAATAATCACCGATAATCAGAACAGATAGAGTTAAATCAGTTAATCAGGCTGCTGGAGGTCGATCCGGTAACTCACCGAGCTCCGCGGTCCGAACGGCTCCTCGCTCCGCTGCTCACCGACAGACTGAAACATCAGACCGGGGAAGCTGCGGCACCGCCTCCGGCAGCTCAGTCTGCAGCGGACGGAGCTCCCTGCTCGGTGTGAGCTGCAGCCGAAGACCCGCTGTCAGCGAAACGGCGGAGGAAGAACAGTAAAAAGAGTGAAACAGCGGAGATAAACGCTGCTGCTGTCGGGTCGGACTGAACCAGAGTCTGATCTGTTCAGTCTGTAAATACTTTAAACACACAGAGATGATGGGAAACTGGCGTAAAAATCACGGGTTTCTAACCAGAAAACGCCTACAGTCACCTCAAACCAACAGCTGAACCTGTTTAATGAAGAAAAACTGAAGTTCACCTTGATGTGACGTCACTCTGGGGGCGTGGCCTCACGAAACTGACGTTAAACCTGTTATTAAAATATAAGATCAATTATTCACTGTTAATTCTACTTTATTTTATAGTTGGATGGAATTCTATAATGTTTATAAAATACACTCGTCCTAAAAGAAAAAAGTTTTCTAAATTGGATAAAGTATAATTTCTTAGTTCTTCCTGTAACTAAGCTGAGCTAGCATAGCCATCTTTTAGCTTGCCTAGCTTGATAACTACAGGAGAAAACATCTTCAACCCATGATTCCTTCTGTGTCAAAACTATTTTCTAATATAATCACATTTTAATCGCTCCCATATTAGCGTAAAAACAAGTAATGTTGGTAGCGACATGAGCCTAAACAACTGACATTAGCTGCTATGTTAGCATAAAAAACAAGTAATTTTGGCAGCAATATTAGCCTAAATGAGATATTAGTCTTTACATTATTCTAAATAAATAACTTCAGCTGCTATGTTCGTCTAAAAACAAGCAATGTTGGCAGCTACATTAGCCTAAACAAGGTGTTAGCTGTGACATTAACCTAAACAATTAACATTAGCTGCTATATTAGCGTAAAAACGAGTCATGTTGGTAGTGACGTTAGCTTAAACAAGATGCTAGTCTCTATATTATTCTAAATAGGTAACCTGAGCCTAAAAACAAGCAATGTTGGCAGCTACATTAGCCTAAACAAGGTGTTAGCTGTGACATTAACCTAAACAATTAACATTAGCTGCTATATTAGCATAAAACCAAGTAATGTTGTTGGTGACATTATCTTAAACAAGGTGTTAGAATTTACATTGTTCTAAATAATTAACTTTAGCTGCTATGTTAGCATACACACAATGTTTTTTTTCAGAAATGACAAAAGGTCTTCATATCTTAACAGCTTTTATGCACAACTACAACATAATAAAAATAGATTTTCACCATGTGAGACCTTTAAGAAAGCTGCTCGTGCAAATCTATAAAGACATCATCATATCAGAAACAGCTCAACTACAAATTAAGTCTGAACGTTTGTGCACAGTTTGCTCCTCTCACCTCCTGGTCTTGAATTAGTACTCTGCTCAGATAACTATGCTAATCGGCTAAAGCCTTCACTCACAGTCTGCAGGAAACAGCAGCAGAATCTGAAATGAGGCCAGAGATAAAAGGACGACTCGCCGAGTGACTCTCCACCGATGCTGCTGCCACGATGCCTCTGGGCAAGGTGACCTGCTAGCACTTTATCATCAGAAGCTTTAATGTAGCGGCGCCACAGTTCGGTTAAATATCTGGAGCCCTTTAACTTCTTCATAAAGTTCAGCTGTAAACATCACTGAACCCGCTGCACTGGTCCAATTTAATGTGACTCAATAGTTCTATCAACAAACAAACTAAATGCACCATCATTTTATAGGACAACAGCAATCAATGGAATAGATCTAAAAACAAGCAAAAATTATCAGTATTAATCACAATTAGCCATCACTAGAAGTGTATACCTGCTAATATTTTTGCAGAGCAGGATGGAAAAATCAGAACTGATTTCTTGTCCATTCAGGATGAAGCTGGAATTCAGTTGCAGTTAGCATCGCTGAACAAAACACTGAAACACAGATTTTCAGATTTATCCTTCATTGAAGGGAGAGAAAGATGACAAAACATTCTTATTTTAAGCATAAAAATGTGTCATAAACTACATTTTAAGTTTTCACTGTCAGCAATTTACACTGGAGACGCTTTAAACTCAAATATGTCTTAAAAAAAGACTAAAAAGACTAACATCTCAAATTAGACGGTGGTGGTGTCTGAGATTTATGGTTAACGATACCATTAAAAAAAATACCATAAATCTGATGAACGTATTTCAACATAAACTTATATTTTAGAAAAGAAAACTGCTGCACACACGAAATTATCATCTGACAAGACTGAATGGTAATGGCAATAACTAGATTTTAGCATATACACAATGTTAGCCATTAAATTACTTTAAATAAGTAACATTAGCTGCTATGTTAGCCTAAACAGGTAACATGTGCTGCTGTATTAGCTCAAACAAGAAAACTTTAGCTGTTAGCTTAAACAAGACAGTCACCATTACATTAGCCTAAACAAGCAACACTAGCCACTATGTTAGCCTAAACAAGTAGAGTTAGCTTCTACATTTAGTCTTAAAAAGTAATGTTGGTGTATACATTAGCCAAAACAAGACGTTAGCCATCACATTAGCCTAAACATGTAGAGCTAGCTGCTATATTTAGCCTTAAAACGTAATGTTGGTATCTACATTAGCCACAAGATTCTAGCCATTACATTATCTTAAGCAAGTAACGCTAGCTGCTTCATTTAGCCTAAACAATTAATGTTGACTGCTACATTAGCCTAAACAAGATGCTAGCTGCTACATTATTCTCAAGTAACATTTGCTGCTATGTTAGCTTAAAAAAAATAATGCTGACTGCTGTATTAGCCTAAATAAGATGTTTACCTTTACATTATACTCAAACAAGTAACATTAGCTACTGGTTTGCTCAAACAACATGTGAGTCACTACATTAGTCTAAACAAGACAACATTAGCTGCTATGTTAAGATAAAGTTAGCTACAACATTAGCCTAAACATGTAATGTTATTCACAGTGTTAGCCTAAACAAGACAACATAAGCTGCTAAGTGACACTGCCATGTTAGCCTAAATAAGACTTTTTAGCTGCTATATTAGCCTTAACAAGTAAGGTTAGGTGCTACATTAGTCTAAACAAGATAACATAGGCCAGTTATGTTTGCTGGTTAGCCATTATATTAGCCTAAACAAGTAACATTTGCTGCTACATTAGCCCAAATAAGAAAATTGTAGCTGTTATATTAGCCTTAACAAGTAACGTTAGCTGCTACATTAGCCTAAACAAGACAACATAGGCTAGCTATGTTGTCTTGATGTTGCTACTACATCAAGATAAAGTTAGCCATTATATTAGCCTAAACAAGTAGAGTTAGCTGCTACATTCAGCCTTAACAAGTAATGTTAGTGTCTACATTAGCCAAAACAAGATGTTAGCTGTTTCATTATATTAAATAAGTAACACTAGCTACTATGTTAACCTAAACAAGTAATATCTGCTGCTACATTAGCCCAAATAAGAAAACTTTAGTTGCTATGTTAGCCTTAACAATTAACGTTAGCTGCTATATTAGCCTAAACAAAATAACATAGGCCAGCTATGTTATCTTGAAGTTGCCACTACATCAAGATAGTTAGCCATTATATTAGCCTAAACATGTAATGTTTTTCCCTGTGTTAGCCTAAAGAAACTGTAGCTGCTATGCTAGCCGCAAAAAGTAACATTAGCTGCTGTGTTAAGATAAAGCTAGAGATTACATTAGCATAAACATGTAATTTTAATTACTGCTAGCCTAAACACAAAACTTTAGATGCTACGTTAGCTTGAACAAGTAAGGTTAGCTACTACATTAGTCTAAACACAATAACTTACGCCACTATATTAAAATGAGGTTAGCCATTATGTTAGCCTAAACATTCGCCCAGACAAGTAACATTAGCTGCTATGTTAGCCCTAAACAAGGTGCTAACCACTACATTAGCTTCAACAGGTAACATTAGCCGATATTTTGGCCTAAACAAACCACTTTGGTTCCTTCTTTAGTCAAAAAAAGCAACATTAGCAACTATTAAATTCAGGATGATGATGCTTGAACTTAAACATTTGCATTTAAAGGTACCTCAGTTTAGCTTTTATCTAAAAAATGAGATTACATTGAAGGTAGCTGACATTTCAAATCAGGTGATTGTCGTGTCTACTGCTCATTAATATCTAATACACAACTCAGAGCTTTATTGTGCTTTTATAGAAAGCTGCACAGATGTGTTTGTGCTTTCTAGAATAGGAAAATTAAGAACAGAATAAAAACATGATATTAACCGTAATCTAACAGGGTCGATCCAACATCTGAGTTATGAACAGAAACACTATGAATGAGGAAATCTTTTGTCCCTTAATAATCTAATTAAATCAGATTCTTATGTTAAGAAGCAGCGTTAATGAAACTTCTGTGTGTGCTCATGCTTTGCTTTGTGACTTCACCAGATTTGCCTCCTCCACACTGTGTGTTTGTGTTGGAGGTTTGGGCCTCCAGTTTGTGTGGTTGCAGAGTAGGTTGTCGTCCTCCGGCTGCCGAACGCTGCTGCTCTGTTCCCTCCATCTGTCAGGACACCGGGGAGCGCTGATGAAGACGTGAAGCCTCCGCCTGCCGCCCTCTCCGTGGGTGGGCCGAGTCACGTTCTGGATTTTCTGCAGCCTTCTCTCTGCACACATTAGCAGCAGCGGTAAGCAGGAGGCTGATTTCTAAATAATGCAGCAGGTTTCCAGCGCTCACTGTGGGAGAGAAAGCCAGTCGCAGCAGGAAATCACACAACAGTAGATTTATCTCAGCTTAGAGTGATTGTGCTTTCTGCAGAATAAAGGCTGCAGCTTCTTCACCCAAACTTCAGATTTATATGAAAACACTCGACTCTCCAAAAAAAATAAAATAAAATCAAATCTAGGATCCTTGTTAAATATGCTTCACAAAGCGGTGTAACATCACAGTTAGTGAAATCTCTTTATGCCAGCAAACTTCAGAAGCAGAAACTGGACTTTTTAAAAGAACTTTTTATTGCATTTATTTTATATTTGAGATTACTGAGTCTTTTCTTACTGACAGAATGTCATATATATGGACAATTAGACACCTTTAACTTTCACATGCAGCAGGTTCTCGGTTTACGACGTCCTCGACCTACGGCCTTTTCGTGGTCACGTTGCCATCTCCCATAAATTTAGTGATAAAGTCTTGTTCCATCATTCCGACGTACGGCATTTGAGACGTTAAAACAAATTTCACACGTGAACTAGTTGGCGAGCAGAGCGGACGAATACATCATCATGTGTCGCTACCCGTTGTTTACATTCCCCGTTGTACGCCACATTGGATTGTGCTACATTCGCTTTCTTTCCTTTGTGTTGTTTTTTGCTAACTTTTCGGGTTGCTTTTGTACCTCCGTGCTTCACTGTCAGGACTATGAGCCACCGTGGTAGTCCTGGTCAGGTTCACACCAAACATCTGGACTCCATCTGAGTCCAACTCATTGATCTTCATCTGACCAAAGAATGTTCTCCAACATCCATCAGGCTTCTTCTCATGTTATTCAGCAAACTTTCATCTGGAAGTTTAGTTCTGAGCAGCAACCAGGTTTAGTTCTGGTCCTCAGTCCATAGAGGTTGATGTTCTGAAGGTTCCTTCACACTGTCTGAGCTTCACACTAACTCTGGTTTCCATGGAGAACCCCTGAACCAAGTCTGAAGCAGCTGCTGTCTGTTTTTACAGCTGGATGGAGAAAGTAGTTCACTGTCTGTGGAGTCATTTTAAGAGCTCTGATTAGTGGAACTATGACTCCTTCTAGACCTCAGATTAGTGGAACTATGATTCCTTCTAGACCTCCTGATTAGTGGTACTATGACTCCTTCTAGACCTCCTGATTAGTGGTACTATGACTCCTTCTAGACCTCCTGATTAGTGGAACTATGACTCCTTCTAGACCTCAGATTAGTGGTACTATGACTCCTTCTAGACCTCCTGATTAGTGGTACTATGACTCCTTCTAGACCTCCTGATTAGTGATACTATGACTCCTTCTAGACCTCCTGATTCCTGCTGACTCTGTGCTTCACTGGTTTTTAGTTGCTCACTGATCTTCCTGGATCTTTTTCCATCTTTGTCGAGTCTCTCAGTCAGATGTTTCTCTTCCTCTGTTTAGTTCTTTTCCATGTGGAGCCATGATGCAGACATAGATAGACCCAGTCCATAGGTCCAGGACTGAGAACGTTCTGCTGTTCAGCTCATTTTAGAACCATGTTCATCAGTTAGGCTAATTTCGGTCTTTTTTTGAACCATTGTTAGTAACTTTGAAGAAATTTTAGTAAATTGAAACACATTTTTAGTCCCTTCTGACAGATTTTGGGATGTTTTGGATCAACTTTGAGTCATTCTCGATATTTTTACCTTGTGTTGGACGGGTTTTGAGTCAGCTTTGATAAATTTTAAGCTATTTTGGACACATCTGGACAAATCAGCTGGACTCATTTTGGTTTCACTGATTACAGCTGGATTAGTTCTGGTTGCTTTGGGTTTTTACTTTGGGGCCTGAATTTAAAAGAAAGGAAAAAGTATTTATTTTTTCAATGTTCATCAGAGGAAAATGTTCAGCTGTTTAATAGTGATGCAGTTATTGAGAGATATTGCAGTTTAGAATTATTTAACATTTAAGTGATTTTGCACATTTCCGTTACTGTATGTTTAGATATGAAGTGATGATAATTAGTAGTTTTCCTGTAATTCTGAATTATTCTTCAGCAGACTCTCATGTATTCATTTATTATGAGGTTTCTGCTCTACAGAAATAGTGTTTGTGCAGAAATGTGTGCCTTTAGTATCGCTTTAGTGCACCATATGGGACTGGTTTTATCTATATAAACAAACTGAGGTTATAAAGCTGTGTGGTTCACACAGGGAGGCACAAACAGCCACGTCAGCCCAACAGATGAGAGAAAACATCGAGCCTTTGCCCAGAAGTCTCCTGAATACAGATGACTTTCTCCAAACATCACCTGCCATCATCCTGACAGCTCGTCTGTCTCCAATCTGCTGCACTGAAATTGAGATTCTCATAGAGTCTCATCCTCCGCAGAAACAAGACGTTCTGGAGACACGAAAACAAATAAGCCTCCTCAGTGGTTGGCATCTGGAGGTGGAGGGTGTCGGTCCACGTCCGCTACCTCGACTCAGCCTCCTGATGGATAAACTCTGACAGGCCTCCGCCGGCGTGAAGGACTCCGGGAGAAGAAAAGGTCGCCGAGCTCAGGCAGGAGGTAGATTTACGTCTCTGAGGGCCGTGATTGAAGGCAGCAAACATCACATCTGATTTGATATTAAAAGAGGGTTTACAGTCTGCAGGAAGGAACCTTCCTTTAAAGGATCGTTCCACTTCTTCCCATTAAGCCTCTGAACATCACGAAACATGTTTGTCTTCATAAAATCCCTAAAGGGACTCAATTTATCAGCCAGAAAACATAAAAACAGAAAGAAGCATCAGATTTTCCACTTTTTGAGAATCTTTGAACTAAACATCTGACATGTGCTGTTCAATTCGGAAAATAGCCAAATCTAAAATCACTTCATTCGACATGTCTCATTTAAAATTCACCAAAAATAAACAAATAAACAAAAGTAGAGTACAGTAAGTAACTGTAAATAGTTAAATATTTACATGTGGAGCCTCCTTTTTTCCAGTGTTTTAACATCTGTGGAAACACGTTGGTTCCAGGTTTTACCATTTTATAAAATAAATAATGAAAGAAGTGTTTATTTTGTCTTGACTTCTAGAATGAAAAGACCTTTCGGAGTTCCTTCTTCATGTTGTTCTGTTTCCATAGAGCTACAGGACTTTAGATTTTAGCGAAAAATGAACAATTAGGAAGCATTAGTGCACAGTGAAGAAAAATGAGTCAACAGTGAAGAAAAATTAGCCCATGGAGAGGAAAAAATGGGCCAACAGTGAACAAAAATGAGATGGGAGTTGAAAAAACAAATGCTCAGAAGAGTCAAAAACAGCAACCAGGGAAGGCAGTCGATCTCTGGAGAAACAAATCTGTCTAAACTCAGATTTAGTTTTCGCAAAAGTCATGAAAAATTGATGCTATGACAGATTTTAGCCACCAAAACTCTCCAAAACACAACAAGGACTTTCTGAGCCACGAATATGTTCACATATGTATCATATAAATTGTATATAAATTACCGTTCTAAAGTTTGGGGTCACCCAGATAATTCCATGTTTTCCATTAAACTCCCACTTTTATCCATGTGCTAACATAACTGCAGGGTTTTCTAATCATCAATGAGCCTTTCAACAGCATTAGCTAACACAATGTAGCATTAGAACACAGGAGTGATGGTTGCTGGAAATGTTCCTCTGTACCCCTATGGAGATATTCCATTAAAAATCAGCTGTTTCCAGCTACAATAGTCATTTACCACATTAACAATGTCTACACTGGATTTATCATTCATTTAATGCTATCTACATTGAACAAAAGAAATGCTTTTCCTTCAAAAATAAGGACATTTATAAGTGACCCCAAACCTTTGAACGGTAGTGTATGTATGAATTTATTTATTCAAAACTTGAGAAAGACTCAAAAAATGTTTAAACTGAATACAAATTTGTCCAAAATGACTCAAAACTTACCCAGAATGTCTCAAAAACAGTCCAAATTGGCTCAAAAATTGTCCACATCATAAATCTGCTGACTAAAACCGCCAATTGATTACTGAATGATAATGATAATGTTTACATCCTGCCATGAATTTTGCCTTCTAGTTCCCAAAAATATAGCAGTCTGTATGTCGAGACTTTATGTCTGATTCATTTAATGTCATCTTCATTGAAAAAAAATGCTTTTCTTTCAAAAATAAGGACATTTCTAAGTGACTCCATATATATAACTATATATATATATATATATATATATATATATATATATATATATATATATATATATATATATATATATATATATATAGTTATAGTTATATATATATATACATATGCACACACTACCGTTCAGAAACCAGCTTTTCTAGTTTTATTCTGACACTGTGGGTGAAACCAGCAGCAGATCTGAAACTTCACATGGTCTCAAACAGACATGATGACTCTGGATTCATCAGACTCCTCACAGCCCCCCGCCTCAGAAATAATGACTTCCTCATCGAGGTGAAATCACATTAACATGGCAGCCGATGACCTCACCGCTCTGGACCGACCTGCTTCCTGTCAGCTGCTGTTTGTCACATGTCGGCGTTGAAAGAACCGATGAGCTCAACTCACTTTATTTAGACGTTTCCTACCGAGGACGGCTGCTGACAGCTGCACTGTAATTATACCAGAATTTAGCTTTTAGAATCACAAACAACCAAATAAAACCACCAATAGGAGGCAGGAAAGTCTCTGCAGGACGTTCATTCTGTCAGTAAAACAAAGAATAATGTGTGAGTTTATAGTTAGTTTGACCTTCTTAGCCATAATCTAGAGCAAATTCATTTTCTCACAACAAGAGAAGCTGCTGGATCTGAATGTAGTTTCATTCATAAAGTAGATTTTTATCCAACAGACTTTAACTTGTTTCTTGGGTTGTAAAGATTTTCACACTTGTTTTGTGTATTTGTTTGTTTTGCACCGTGAATGAAAATGTGTTTGATTTTAAAAGGACAAAACTGTGAATGTCCTGATCAGGATCACCTAAAAACAGAGATGTGGGGAGATTAACACTCTGAGCAGGTTTAAAAGACGTGTTTAAATAAAAGAAGCTAATCAGACACCAATCGTGACCCAGAAACTGTAAAAACAGGAAGAATCGTCAGATTTTCAACCTTCAGACAGTCTAATCATGGAACTAAGCATGTATGGTGTTCAGTCTGGAAAATTAATTAAACCTGAGCTGTGTTTGAATGTTTGAGCATCTTTTATGAGGAAAAAAACAAAGATATCCTGATCTGATCAGAATCTGGGCAGATCTTGTCATTTCTTAACTGATTGGTATCAGTAAGAACCTCAGCCCAGTTCTTTACATGTTGTAAATTTAAAGACTTTACTCACTATCTGTAGCACTAATCGATCAGGAATTGATTAATCAAATATATAAATTCAGAGCACTCTCAGAGACATAATACAGCCACAAAAACTGTCTGATGTCTGAAACCAGTGTTGCCAACTCCTCAGTAAGGAAAGTAGCTATTGGCTGTCCTAAAAGTCGCTAAATGACGTCATCGCCTAATTTGCATAATTTCCTGTTTGCATGTAATTGTAATCAACGTTGTATGAGAGACAAAAAGTGAGTATAAAACACCCAAAATGCTTTTTTGAACTAGAGGCTAAATGCAGTGATATATTTAAGTGTGAAGAAACATTTTCATTGACATCCCGTTCTGTAAGCAGGATGGGATCTGCAGCAACTTTGATTCATCTCACAGCGCCACCTGCTGCTCGTTGAGGACAGTAACTACAGAACGATGCAAGCTTTCATGTCAGAGTCTCCAAAACGCCAGAAAAAGTCACTAGATTTTTCGCTAGTCGCTACTGACAAAAAAAGTCCCCAGATTTAGTGAGAAAGTCACGAAGATGGCTACACTGTCTGAAACACAGTAGCTCTGGTTGGAGGTCATTAACCACATTAGTCTTTGTCATGGTGCCCATTGCTGCTAAACTCCCACAATGCTCTCTGCTTTAACATGAGCTGTAGTCTCAGTGACACCTCCTCTGGTCTCTACAGCATTAAACAGGAAGAGGCTCCACCTGCTGGAACAACCAGGAACTACAGCTGGTCTACATTTACTGACATCATGTAGAGCAGCAGTCTATTGCCTTTTTCTTGCACTACGTACCAGTTTCAAGCAAGATAATTTTCTACAGATCAGTCATCGTGCACATAACAACTAATAATTGTTTCATTATTACCAAAAAAAGTGTCCTAAATGAATATTACTTTTTATTGCTAAATATGTATTTACTTTTCCTTCTGTCTCAGCTTCTCCCTCTTTTCAAAGAACCTCTCCACAGACAATTGTTTTTATTGATTATAGCAAAAGTGAGATTGATGGCTTGAAAACTGACAGAGTCAAGGGAAACAAGCACTTGCAATCTAGTCAATTTTCAAAATAAAACACTCTGCAGACTCCAACGTTTTTCAACATCATTCTGTGCAGCCCGGTATCAAATGACCCACGGCCTGGTACCGGCCCACGGACCAGTGGTTGGGAACCGCTGATGTAGAGAACAGGTTTTGTCAGGACTGCACTCGTAGGACCGGTAAAGGCTTAAATGTCAAACATTTACCAAACTGCTGAATAAGTCGTTAATGGTAGTTTCTGGGAGTTTCTCTATGACTGGTAACTGAACACATTTAGATGTGTCTTTTATCACACCAGAGTTTTTTCTACACCGATTCAATCAAAATATTGACACAAGAAAACTCTATTTACTCATCAACTGATCACAACTTTACAATTTATTTTAAGCATTAACTGATTATACACTTGTAAAAATCGGTGGCACAGAGAAAGAAAAGCTACAGCTCATTCCACAAGCAACTAAAAATGTATTTAATAAACATGCATCACAAGGAAGTGAAACTGATTCATGTTATTCTGGTCAGATTTGACTGTACGGTGAACAGATACTGAGTCACATCAACACAGCAGCAGTTATGCTGTGTGTCCATTAGATGCATTTTTCCTGCATGTAAACATGTGTTACGGGGGTGGTTTGAGAACCCAGGTGCAGGCACAGATATGGCAGACAGGTGGCAACAGAAACAGGTCTTTATTTAGCCCAAACAAAAAACTTAAACAATACAGGAAAGAGAAAACAACGAGGAGAAAGTAAACCAAATCTAATTCTAGAATAAACTACATTACAAATCCTACAAAAATCCACTGCTAAACTACAAAAACCAAACTGGGATAAACTATGCAACAAACAAAGTACTTACAAATCCAGTGTGGGACTAACGGGGCAAGGTAGGCAGACACGGGGAATCTGGAAGCTGGCGGGGAAACAAGACGGACAGACAGAGAGCTGAAGACAGAGGGGACCAGCAGTTATCCAGGAATGGGGAGGACAAGAGTCCAGGTGGGGCTTATAGCAGGCTGGAGACTAGAAACAGGGCAGGTGGAAATCCTGAGAAGAAGAGTCCAGGTAGGGAAAATCCAGGAGGAAAAGCTAAGTCCAAGAGTGGGAGAGAAGAGTCCAAACAAGAGCAGTGAGTCCATGACAGGGAGTAAGTTTTTATGATCCAGCGACGTGTGACTGAATGAGCTGAGCTTTATACTGCAACAGGTGATTGTGAACAGGTGTCCGGAGTGAGCTGATTACTGCAGCTGACATTCACTGACATTCGTTTTAGTTCAACGATGGCTAGTTTAGACATTTGACAAAAGTTTTGCATTTTTTACTGCACTCCAAATGTGCTGCACTGCTGCCATGACTCCTTCATCTTCTTGTATTTTCATCTCCTGCAGCTCCTGGATCTTCACTGTGTCTCCTTTTTCCTTCATCTTCTCAATCAGGAAGTCCAAATGGACGTAAGTGGACACTGAACTAGCTTTCAGGGCGAGCTTCTTCAGTCTGACAACATGGTGGTAGGACTCCTGCAGACACTGTGACTTCTCTTCTGTCAGCTTGTCCAAAAGACTTGACCTCATCTCATGTCCTGCCTGATTCTTTGCATATGTCTGTTTCATTTCTGCGTTGGTCTTCTTCACTCTTCTCGTCTTGGTCACGTATCTCCAGTTTTCTTTCACATGATCTGATGCAGGACACTTCCCGGTGCATGCAGTGCAGCGGCCGTCTTTCATGACCTCACAGTGTGCAGGTTTCCAGGCCAATGTACATCCAGGATAGTGACAGTTCTCTTCACAAACTGTACAGCAGACCGCTCCTTGGTAAAACACCAAAAACCACATCCCACCAATGATAGCTTCTCTAGCTTTGTAGGACTCATCAACTTCCACAGTTTCATGTTTCGTCAAGGCTTCTTCAGTCTGTTTGATTTCTGTCTGTTTTTGTTCAATAAACTCGATTCTGTCTTGCAGGTTTTGGATGCAGGCCGTCAGTCTGACGCGCTCTTTCAACACTTCAACTGTTGTCATCATCTTCTGAGGTCCAGTTTTTTCCAGGAAGCCTGTGAACTGTCTCATCCCTCTATTGGTTACTCTCCATGCAGTGTCTAAAACAAACTCTGTTTCATCTGTTCTCTGTGTGTTCATGCAGTTATTAAACAGGAAGTGAACAGGCCGATCCTTCTCATTTCTGGCACATTTGATTTTGAAGTTTTCAATGGTTTGAATAGCATCTGGAGTTGGCATTCCATCTGAGTGTGTGATGAGAGCTATGATGTTTTTCTCCAAGTTTTTTCCAAACAGAGACATCACTGAATCAAAGACGTAGATCTGTCGGTCACTCAGTCGATTATCAGTCGCCTTCATCACCAGACCCACTGCATTAACTTCATGAACTCCATCAGCTGATCGAAACAGATCCAACAATCTTTGACTGATGATGAGGTCGTGTTCAGCTCCTCTGGTGTCTCCAAATCCAGGAGTATCGATGATGGTCAGAGAGTAGGGCAGAGTGTCATCTTCAAAACCAAAAAACTCGTACATGATCACATCTGGTGTCTGACTTTCTGTCTTACATTTCCCCTTTTCTTCTTCGACGACCTGAAACCAGACTTCATCCTCCCACTTCACTCCCATGATGTGGTTGAACAGAGCGTTGACTAGAGTAGATTTTCCTGCTCCTGTTTCTCCCACAAGTAAGATCGTTTTATTCAACTTGTTCACATTTCTTTCACCAACAGTTATCCTTGTCAGAGTTTCAAAGATCTTTTTCTCTGTTCTCAGCTGGTAGACAGCAGGAGATCCTAGAGAAATGAGTTCACTGTTGGAGATGATGTCCTCATATTTAGATGAGACGTTCCTGTTACTGTGGAGGAAAGCAGAGAAATTGTTCAATACACATTTAAATGTGTAGTAATTTATTTTTCCAACACCTCCACCAATCCTCTCCCTGCAAATTCTAGAAAATATACCAAGAACTCTCTGGCTGCTGGATTAATCTTTCTTCCTCCTCTATAGAAGCTGCTTTGTTCTTCATGGCAAAGAAAGGTAACATTTGTCATCCCTGCATACATCATGGAAATTTATATGAGTTCACAGAACAAATACCTCCAATCCCAAACCAGCTCTGATTTGCATGGATCTCATGGACTCAGCTGATCCTCCCCAAGGCCTTACACCAGGTGGAGATCCATGGTGGGGATGAATGTAAGACAACATTCAACACTGAGAGGATCTCCCTGTACAGCCCTTTGGACTTCAACTGTGAGACTTCCTGAAACACTTTGAGATTGTGTACCTTTATGGGTTTTCTAAAATCTTGAGGGTTGGAGCTGATGTGAAGTTAGTTAGCTTACGAAGACCAATGACCCACAGCTTCACTCTGGGTCTGGACCATGTCTGGATGCTAACCGAGGATTGGGGAGCAACCTGACCAATCTCTATGATAAACAGAGCAAGTAGTAGCACTTAAAGATTTTCTGACTATATATGATGTGCTAAGAGTTTGTATGGGTTTAAATGTGCGTCTGATTTGAAAAATAAGCATTTCCTACTGCCATCCCAGTCACTTTTGATTTGCTTCAATGAGTGGCCCAGGTGGTCTTCTGATATACACCAATCACGCATAACATTCTGACCACTGACAGGTGAAGGGAATAACACTGATTATCTCTTCATCATGGCACCTGTTAATGGGTTGGATATATTAGACGCAGGTGAACATTTTGTCCTCAAAGTTGATGTTAAAAGCAGGAAAAGTGGGCAAGTCTAAGGATTTGAGCGAATTTGACAAGACAACTGAGTCACAGCATCTCCAGAACTGCAGCTCTTGTGGGGTGTTCCCGGTCTGCAGTGATCCAACAGACGAGCTACTGTTGCTCAGATTGCTTAAGAAGGTAATGCTGGTTCTGATAGAAAGGTGTCAGAATATACAATACACCAGTTTGTTGTGTATGGAACTGCATAGCTGCAGACTAGTCAGGGTGTCCATACTGACCCCTGTGGACCACTGAAAGACCAACAATGGGCACATGAGCATCAGAACTGGACCATGGAGCAATGGGAGAAGGTGGCCCGGTCTGATGAATCACGTTTACTTTTACATCACGTGGATAGTCAGGTGTGTGCCTCGCTAACCTGCGGAACACATGGCACCAGGATGCCCTATGGGAAGAAGGCCAGCTGGCAGAGGCAGTGTGATGCTTTGTACAATGTTCTGCTGGTAAACTTTGGGTTCTGCCATCCACATGGATGGCACTTTGGCACATACCACTTACCTAAGCATTGTTGCAGACCATGTACACCCTTTCACGGAAACAGTATTCCCCGATTGTTGTGGCCTCTTTCAGCAGGATGATGCGCCATACCAGAAAGCAAAAGTGGTTCAGGAATGGTTTGAGGAGTACAGCAATGAGTTTGAGGTGTCCAGATTCCCCAGATATTAACTAATCCAGCATCTGTGGGATGTGCTGGACAAGCAAGTCCAATCTATGGAGGCCCCGCCTCGCAGCTTACAGGACTTAAAGGATCTGCTGCTAACATCTTGGTGCCAGGCACCACAGCACACCTTTAGGTGTCTAGTCGAGTAAATACCTCGATGGGTCAGGGCTGTTCTGGCAGCAAAAGGAGGCCCAACACAATATTAAGCAGGCAGTCACAATGTTATGCCTGATCGGTGTACGTAGAGGTTCAATACAGTACGGTGGTGATATGGATGAATTTAGTGGATATTGTATTGGTCTCTGCTCTGAAGTAAGCTGAAGAAGTTGGCAAAATATTGATTTTATCACTTGAACCTGATTGATGATAAATAGTTGAATTTCATAAATGGCTGTAGTTTGGACTAATTGTGAGAAAGTGTTAACCCAATCAACAAGAAACCGTCTTCGGGTATTCCCTAATACTGCCAGAAGAAGTAGCATCTGTGCAGAGTTGAAGGTCATCTGGGTGGAACAGTTGGTCATGGTAGAGGAAGGTGACACCATTCTGGTTGACAAGGGGTGCTCCTGGAGTAACATCTGCTTCAGATAACCCGTTGAGGACAATTGTGTCCAGAACTGAGGGTGTAGATGATGCTGGTGACAAGTGAGAAATGCAATGATGACCTTGTGGAATGATGCACAACACAAGATTCAAGGAGGTCACTTGATGGGCTATGAAATGGGTAACTCTGCAACAACTGAAGGTGGTTGTTGGGTGTAGCAGTGGAATAGTGGAAGACTGGCATCCAGGTGCCTGTCATGGATGAGTAAACCTGGTGAATGAGGGAATAGAGGAAAGAGAACCTGGTACCCCGGTGCTGGAAACAGAAAAGAAAGATTGTTGAAATGAGGAGATAGAAGAAAGGTGGGGAAACTGGCATCCTGGTGCCAGAATAAGACTCAAAGATTGTTGAAATCTGAACTATAGGCAAGTGAAAATGGCATCCCGGTGCCAAGAAAGAGGGCTGGAGATTGTTAATGTAGGGGTAGTAGAGGTGAGATGAAATGGCATTTTAAAATGGCAGAATTGTTAGAGTTGGGGAAGGAGGTCAGCGAAATTGGCAACCTGGTGTTGGAAATTTGCGAAGAAGATTGTTGACGTGGGTGATGGAAGATTGTGCCACTGGTATCCTGTTGCCAGAATTTCAGTGGAAGATTTATGCAGGGCATAGTGGGTGAAGAAACTTCTTGTTCCAGTGTGAGAAATGTAAGCAGCGAACTGTTGATGAAGGATATAGAGGCTAGTGAAACTGGCATTCTGGTGTCGGAATGAGAGCCAAACATTTTTGAAATACGAGATAGAGGCAAGTGAAATTGGCATCCCTGTGCCATAAAAAATGACCTGAGATTGTTAATGTGGGGGCAGTAGAGTGGAGATCAAATGGCATCCTGGTGCTGGGAATGAGAGCAGTGGGATTGTTAGAGTTATAAAAGGTTTGTGCAATTGGCATCCTGGTGCCAGTATTTTATGCTAAAGGCTGACAATGAGGATAGCGGCAGAAGAAACTTGTGTCCCCGTGCTGGAAATATAAGCAAGAAACTGTTAATGTAGGATATAGAGGTTCATGAAACTGCCATCCCTGTGCCAGAATGAAAGCCGAAGTTTGTTAAAGCAGGGGATAGAAGGAAGTGAAATTGGCATTACAGTACCAGAAATGTCAATGTGGGGGCAGCAGAGGTGAGATGAAATGGCATTTTAAAATGGCAGTAGGATTGTTAGAGTCAGAGAAGGAGCTTAGTGAAACTGGCAACCTGATGTTGGAAATTTGCGATGAAGACTGTTGACGTGGGCAATGGAAGATCGTGCCACTGGCATCCTGGTGCCAGAATTTAGGCAGAAGACTGATGCTGAGGATAGTGGTGGAAGAAAGTGGAGTTCCAGTGCTGAAAATGTAAGCAGCGAACTATTGATGAGGGATATAGAGGCTGGTGAAACTACCATAGAATTAGAGTCGGATGTTGTTGAAATAGAGGATAAAGGCAAGTGAAGCTGGCATCTCAATGCCATAAATGAGGAATGTTTGATGTGTAGTCCTGCTCCTGAACTTCAGTTAAACTTTATTTTTTCATTAGTACAAGCCTGATCCGTCTCTCTGGTTGTTTGTTACCCAGATGGAGGCAGTGTGGTGATTTCTATCATCAAACTGTTTCTCTGACGATGATTTTTACATGAAATATGTGTAAATTCTCAGCTCAGTTGTTGTTTTTAAGTGCTATGTTTGGTGGGTTTGTCAGCTGATGCTATAAAATCAGTGTTGGTACACTGTGTCCCAAAAGTTTGTTCTCCCCACTGGATAACATGTTTGACAGTTTGTCACCAGAATGGGGTACACCTGGTCAATTAGGTACTGTTTGGTTGTTTATCTGGTCAAACTATCAGGTCCCAGTAGATACATTTTTGGCTTGATCAAAATGCATTACACTCTCAACCAGATATTGGAAGCGTTGTTACCATGGCCAAGAGTAAGGGTGGAAAAGCTCCTCTTTCAGAGTCTGAGATTCATGAACAGACCATTGCTGTTCGAAATACAGGAAAAACTTTTCAGTAGGTAGCTCAAGCCCTTGGCAGAAGTGTCCACTGGGTGCAGAAGTGGTGGCAAAGGAACAACGAAGGAGGATCCTTCAAAGACTCGCCTCGCTCAGGACATCCATCTGGCCTAACTGCAAGAGCCAAGGATCTGACGAAAAAGGCCGAGGGTAAAAGACACCAGTCATGCTGGTGACTCAGTCTTGGAGCAAGATGTTTCTAAGAGCACTGTGCATCGTTATTTAACAGAAACATCGGGGCTGAAATCTTACAAGTGGCATTGTACCCCATGACTCACTATGTTGCAAAAGGAGAAGAGACTTTCTTTAGCAAGCAAGTATACAATGACTCCAAAGGACTGGGAGAACTGGATTTTCTCTGATGAATGCCCTCTCTACATATTTCCAACAGCCAAAACCACCATATCTATACAGATGATGGTGAAAAAGTAACATCTTCTGATGGTGAAATTCAGTGTCCATAGTATGGTTCGGGGGGGGGGCTATGTCTGCTTCAGGTGCCTGAAGGTTCCACTGTTAATGAGCAATATTAGACCAACAACACACTAGAAAAGGCTCTACTTCCTGTTTAGGCTATGAGGAGCAAATCAGGGCATGAGACTGAACAGAAAATGTTTAAAAGACGTTCTGAATTGGTGTTTATGTGGATGGAGCCCGTATGACTCAGCAATGGTGTTCTGAGCATCTACCTGGCTTTAAGGAGGAATGGAACCCAAAATCCTCTGACCTCAACTCAATTGAGAACTGTTGAGGAATCCTGAACAGTTGCATCTTTACCATTCCACCACCAACCGCCATGAAACAGCTCAACTCTAGAAGATAGAACCATCCACACTCTAGAACCTCAAATATTTAATTCCTGAAAGACTGAAAGCTGTGATCAAAGTGATGGGAAACACTGGCTACTGAATAAATTGACTATATTGCATATTCAGTCTTGGAGCTTTGTTTTCTGGGCAGAATGTACTTTTGGGACATGGTGTATGAGTATTGGTAGCAGCTTGAAATGTAGTGACAGCTGGCTAACATGTCGTCTGAATGAGTTTCAGTCACTGTTTTATCCTTATTCTGTAGTCTGAGAACAGAAACATCTGTAAATGACAACAGCAGCTATATTTACAATTCCACTATTAAAATGCAGTTTAATGAGCACAGAGAGCAGGAGAGGTGTGTTACTCACTTTGCCATGTTGAGACTGGTGCAAAGAGATCCACACTGTGAAGAAGATGAAGAGGAGGGAGCTGCTCTTCAGTCTCTGGATGACATTAAAAACAGAATTTTTAAAACTCTAAACACGACTCCATGGATCTAAGGCAAAGAAGTGTTGCACAGGATGGATTCTATAGATATGAATCCAATATAAAATACAAATAATGAATGTCAAAGTGCAACTCATCTGTGGTGAGTATTTTACAACATTTACAAAGTCTCAACCGTGGGAACCTCAGGTCAGTTTTATTAATATATATTCATAGTCATCTATCTATCTATCTATCTATCTATCTATCTATCTATCTATCTATCTATCTATCTATCTATCTATCTATCTATCTATCTATCTATCTATCTATCTATCTATCTATCTATCTATCTATATCTATCTATCTATCTATAGTCTATCTATCTATCTATCTATCTATCTATCTATCTATCTATCTATCTATCTATCTATCTATCTATCTATATCTATCTATCTATCTATCTATCTATCTATCTATCTATCTATCTATCTATCTATCTATCTATCTATCTATCTATCTATCTATCACAAGCGGCTACAACAGACTAATCTTAATATTAACATGTCAAACTCACATCATTGACAGTAAATAATCTCACAGTGAGTCTCAGTTACGATGTGTTTTATTTTAGGTTTCACTGTGTTTAACTACAACTAAACTGCTTCTCAATTCTGTTTGAGGGAAATATTTGTTCATCATGTCTCACAAATGCATTTTTGATCAATGTAACACGTTTACAAGCAATAAAACCAATTTACAACAGAATTTAAAACAAACAGAAAAGCTCTGACGTGTTCAGTTTTTAACATTACCAGAAAGTTTAATTTCCATCTGTCAGAAAAATCTCCTTTCCGTTGTGTTAATTTGTATCTCCTGATGTGAAGTGATCTTACCTGAGCTGCTGGATGTTCTGTGAAGCTGACGAGGCAGAAAGATAAGAAAATCCAACCAGAGTTGTCCAATCTCTGTCTGAAGGCAGCAGCAGAACTTATATGAAGCTACAGTTTGTACACGAAGAAAGAAAGATTTTGAAAGTCCATCAGCTCAGCGCATAACTTGCTGTTTAGAGACAGAAAAACTTTGTACAAAACATTTCAATAAAGCAGCCGCCAGCCGACTTCCTGTTTCCTGCTATGCAACATTTACAGATCAGCAAAGCAGTGGTTGCTTCTGTGGTTTTAATTTCAAAATCAACCACAGCTGCATGTTATCAGTCTCTGGTCTCACAGAAACTACTTTTAACTTTGTTGAATCTGTAAAAACCAAAAACAGTCACGTGTCACCAGGTACACTGAAGTAATGATACCTTCACCTCAGAAAGAAGTACGACTGTTCAGGTCTGACTTGGACAGTTTGACTGGCAGCGTGTTGCAAAACTCATCACCACAACTTCCCCAGAAAACCCAAATTCATTCCTGCTACTGTGGCAACGAGACAATGTGCAACGTTTTCTGCTGAACTGTGTTTTTTTCAGTTTGACCGTTTATTCTAGCAGAAGATTTCAGTCGGTTTTCTGTTCACTGCGATTATGGCCTGTTTTTTTGTTCAGTTAAAGCTGGAGGACGTTTTAAATTTAAATAAATGTCTGTTGCAAGTTCACTCAGTGCAGATTCAGTCCTTCAGCTGCTTTAAATCTGAGATAAATTCATGTTGTGCTGCTGAACCTGCAGTAATAGTTTCTGCTCTTTAAACGCCTCCCAGTTGAGTTTGATGCTACAAACCTGCAGTCAGAGTCTGGAGAGTAAACTGAGGACTGAACAGCAGAACGTGGAGGTGGAACGTCCTCACTGTGAAAACAGGACCGAGAAAAACATGAAGACCGGCAGGCAAGATGTCAACGTTACACAAGTGTTAGTGTGAACCCGTCATCTGAACAGTCACAGAGCAGCAAACAACACAAACACTCCTCTGACTTTACAGCAAGAAAACAGCAGCAAAGAGACGCAAAAACAAGTTTAAACATGAACAACCACAGAGAGACACAAAACCACAACATTAAGACACAAAACCACAACATTAAGACACAAAACCACAACATTAAGACACAAAACCACAACATTAAGACACAAAACCACAACATTAAGACACAAAACCACAACATTAAGACACAAAACCACAACATTAAGACACAAAACCACAACATTAAGACACAAAACCACAACATTAAGACACAAAACCACAACATTAAGACACAAAACCACAACATTAAGACACAAAACCACAACATTAAGACACAAAACCACAACATTAAGACACAAAACCACAACATTAAGACACAAAACCACATTAAGACACAAAACAACAACATTAAGACACAAAACAACATTAAGACACAAAATCACAACATTAAGAAACAAAACCACAACATTAAGACACAAAACCACAACATTAAGACACAAAATCACAACATTAAGACACAAAACCACAACATTAAGACACAAAACCATAACATTAATACACAAAACCACATTAAGACACAAAACCACAACATTAAGACACAAAACCACAACATTAAGACACAAAACCACAACATTAAGACACAAAACCACAACATTAAGACACAAAACCACAACATTAAGACACAAAACCACAACATTAAGACACAAAACCACAACATTAAGACACAAAACAACAACATTAAGACACAAAACAACAACATTAAGACACAAAACAACAACATTAAGACACAAAACAACAACATTAAGACACTAAACCACATTAAGACACAAAACCACAACATTAAGACACAAAACAACAACATTAAAACACAAAACCACATTAGGACACTAAATGATCACAAAGAGACACAAAACCCCATGAAGAGACAATGACCATCAAAAAACACAAAATGACACAAAAACACAAAATACCACGAACAGACACAACAATCAAAGAAAACACAAAATGACCAGAATAAAACACAAAATGTATACCAAAAAAAACACAAAATCACCACAGACACACAAAGTGTCCATAAAAACATAAAATGACCACAAAAAACAAAAGGTCCATCCAAAAAGACAGAATGACCACAAAGATACACAAAACCAGAAACAATGACTCTGCAAAATACACAAAATACAACTAAGAAACACAACAACCACAGAGAAACACAAAATATCCACTACAAACACAAAACGATGACAAAGATACACAAAATATCCCAAAAAGACACAAAATGACCACAAAAAAACCAGAAAATAACACAAAAAACACAAATTCACCACAGAGAAACACAATAAAACAAGAGATAAATAAAACAGAAAGACACACCAAAACACATAAAAAACACAGAAAGACAAAATAATCAAAATGACAGAAAACTAGCAGAGAGAGACTCAGAATGACCATAAAACATCCCATAAACCTCCAGAGACTGGAACACTAAAGGGCTGTAGCTGCAGAGCTTTCAGCAGCTCTCTGTGAGCTTCCTCTGCTGATTCTCTTCACACCTTTTAGTCTCATTAAGAGCAGATTCTCCGTCGTATTTCAACTTTATGTCACTTTGCAGCACTTTTTACTGCGGCAGGCACATTTATTATTTATTATCATGAAAACGTGGATTGGACAAATATCAGCTGATGTTCAGCTCTGCTCTTCACTTGATAAACTCTCCTTTAGGATTCTATAATAACACAACAGACCCTGTCCTCGTCTTCACAACACTTTCATGTTATTTTATTAAAAAATGCATTCAATCATTTCTATTATATCACCAGCTTTCACTGAAGCTTTCAAATATGTATTAAATGTGAAAATATTTCATATATTCACTCAAACCAAACCTAACTCAGTTTTTTGTCTTTATTATGTGTTTTGCTGAGATCCCTGCTTAAATCACTGCTTTAAAACATCTTATTTTAGCTGGACTTTTACTTTCTGAATCACAGATAAATGAATGTGCAGCAGATGAACAGCTGGGACTCTGGGATTCTTCAGTTTTCTGAATATCGGACTTTAATTGTTGACGGTTAATTCCATCTGACAACACATCTGAATAAATAAAGATTTAAGGTGAGATTTAGCTGCTGGAGTTTTATTCTGTACGAGTTCACTGGCTATATATTTAAACTGTTTAGTAGAAATTTCATACAAGATTTAGTCGTTTCTGGTGTAAAAATATGAGTTTAATGAAATGTTTTCTGTTTTTAGATGCAGCCAAAATTTAAGAGAAATAATAACACAACCAGTACTTTAGTTTACATATAATATTTAGCATTTATTAGTAGTAAAAACTGCTCAGAACGCACTAATTTAAATATTTCTCATTGTTTATTAGCATTAAAACCTGCAGTGAGACTACAGACGGAATCTGCTGGTCGTTAAATCAGACAGAATTCATCTCTTCTATTTCACATAGAACCTGATGTGATGCGACGGCGCCTCCTGCTGCTGTCAACTAAGAACTGCAGCTTTGTGTTGCTGCTCTGCATTTATTCAGCCTGATTCTGTTTTCGACAAATGATGTTTATCAGAAGAAAATGTAAAAATTTCTCTTTGTTTCACGTATTTATGATCCACTGTGGTTTAAAAATGCCAAACTGCATATTTCTGCTGAATTGTCTGTCATGTAAATAAGACTTTGATCCGAATACAGCTTCAACCGGAGAAAAAACAGTAAATAAATAACAGGAGTCTCAACTAACAACAGCTCAGTCTGAACTCTTCAAAGCTGAATATCTGAACTGCAAAAACTCAGGATCCTTGTTTCTTTCTTTATATATGAACATGCAGGGCTGTGTTATTATATCTGATTACATTTTTCACGGTAAAGATAATCGGAGCAGATGAAGGCGGTGACGTCATCAGTATGTTGGTGTTCTAATTCCACGTTAACTAGATGCATTTTCATGTTCTAGCAAGTCTGTACTTCAGAGTCGTACTTGCAAGTTCGTACTCGCCAAGTATGTGAGGACAGACGTGTACTTGGAACTGACAAACAGCCTTTGTTTTCTCATCAACACTGCAGCCTACAGTAAACTAAATTAACTCCAACACTTCGGCTAAACACCTTTTTACTGCTTTACACAAAAAGAAAACTTCTTGTATTTCACGACAAATCAACAAGAAAAATCTGCACCACAGCCGATAGTAGATAAAACATCTTTTACTCTGACTCAAGGCTTTCTGGATTTGTTTTTCTTCTTGTTAATATTATTTAAAAGAGAGTTTTTTCAGGAGGACCGTAGAGGCATCCATCTCATTTAACAAGAAATCATCCACACTGAGCACAGTGGAAACTGTTCATTACTTTACTCACCAAATGTGTTATTTATCAAAATGCAACAGAAAGACTGAGGTTACTGGTTGACATCGTCACTCCATCATGACATTTGATCAACATTTGCTTTGATGAGTTAGTTTAATAACTCAAAACATGAGACCAGACATTTACAAACGTGATTTCATTATCAGTGAAGAACATCAGGAACACGGTCATGTTTGCAACAAAGGAATCAAAAGAATCTAAACACAAGATTTAAAATCACAATTAAAAGCAGCATATTATTAAACTAGAGAGAAATGAAGTCAGACTATCAGTGTTTGTTACAAGAGAAAACTGTGATCAGAGAGCAGCTGCAGGCCTCTCAGGCTTTACAGTCATTTACTTTGTTTTTATGCTCATTGTAACTGATTGTTTGATATAAAGGGACAGATTACAGAAGTTTATTCTTCTTTCTGCTCCCTTTCATTTAGAAGTTTGGAAACCTTTCTTGTGTTGTATTTAATTGGGTTTTTTTCTTTTGCAAAAGACTGAAACAAAAACTAACTAACAAATTACTTTACAGGTGAAATAGTTTTTCCTTACCTTGTCCGTGTCTCTGGAAACAAGAAAAGCAGCTCCAACTTTCTCCAAAATTTGTACCAAGCCAGAATCGCAGCCAACGCAGACAGACCAGACGTCTGAGGCTGACAGCATCCAGAGCAGAGCTGCTATCTATGTACAGCCACTTTAGTTTCAGTTTCATTACAAAGTGATCATCTGATTATTCAGTCAGCACAGGGACAGGAGACATTTGGACAGGGACACTGTAGGCCCCGTGTAGAACCACCACTGTCCAGTGAGAAGTCCTGTATTTTATTCTTATTGCTGCAGACATCTATCAGCTCCCAACAGACTACACTCACTTAATGACAGTTAATGACTGCCAGGTGCAATAAAACAAAGTGCAATTCATTTGTGTATATATTGTTAAAATTGCGTTCTTAGTATCCTTGTGTTCTTCAGTTTTTCTTATTTATATTGTATTCATAGTGTATATATCTTATGTCTTTAATTTATAGATGTGTTTTCTTGATTTTTCTTTGTCACTTTGCTGCTGTGACGTTACAAATTCCCCCTTGTGGGACTACTAAAGGATATTCTATTCTATTCTGAAACTAAATATTACAAATGTCAGATTATTTTAGTGTTGTAAAGTTTATCGTGTCGTAGATTTAATTGAAAAGGGATAAACTAGTACTTCTAGATGTTTAACTTACCTGCGTCTCCTGAAAACAGAGCGGAGTGGTCATCTGTCGGAAACAAACTGCGCATGCTCTGTGTGGAAAGACGGCGTCAGTTTGACGTTAGCTCTTAGCTTCTAGCTAGCTAAATTTACGAGATTTTACTGGCAATAAAATGCCTAAAAACGAGAAGTTAACTGAACAAAAACATGGCGAAATACATCTAAGACTGATAACATCTAACCAAATAGAGTCAGCTGGACTTTAAACGCATTTTACATCTGAGTTTTCATTTTGACATTTATTAGCTTCCTCTGTGGAAAAACCCTCCGCCGATTTGAACGTTACCCAGAATCCTTTGTGTTCCTCCTCAATGTAGTTCCGTTTTGTAAATGTAGTTTTTATATTTTAAAAAAATTAATCTGTAAAATATAACACATTTATTTATTTTTGTTTTGTTTTGTTATTTATTTTAGAATATTTTTACAAGATTTTCTGGTTTTGGGATTTATATCAGTTTAACTAATTAAATCTATCAGAGTCAGCGGCTATTTCGCTAAGCTAGGCTATTCGGCTAGTTAGCTGTTAGCAAGCTTGTACTTTTTTAACACTGAAATTATTTATGTCACTCACACCCAAAAACCTCCTTTATTCGGATACATAAACATCAAAACTGATTTTTAACACTATAAAACAAAAGAAAGAAGAAAAAGAGGATAAATTGGATTTAGCTAAACCTTTATTTGCAGCTAACCAGCTAAAGTCACTGCAATTTACTCTTTATTTCTGTTTTCTGGTTGTTTTCTACTTTTAAACTTTCTACCATAAAATATTTTGCATTTTAAATTCCAGTTCTGGTTCCAGCTCAGTTTTGTTGGAAGAATAGTTTATTTTTAGTTGTAAATCTGCAGCTTGAGTCTTATTAAAAGTATCCAAGTTTCTTTTGTCAGAAATTTTCAGCTTTAATATTAGACAATATCTGAGTTTGTTTTCTGATAAATGTATGACTTTAATCTGAGAATATCGAGGAAAATTATTATTTTTATTATTAGATTTATAACTCTAGACTCAGATAATGTCCGAGTTTTGTTTGTTTGAAATTGTATGACTGTATATTCAGAGAATATCTGAGTTTCTTGTCCCTAATTTATGAATTTAATTTTAGAGTATCTCAATATTTTATAATTTTTTTAATAAACAAATGACTTTTTTTTCTCAGTGAATATCCAAGTTTTTCTCCTTTAGGTTTATGATATTTTTTTACATACATTTTCAACTTTAATCTCAGAAAGTTTTTTTTTTTTAAACCAACACTTTAAAATAATTAAATGGGACTTTAATCTCATAAAATATCCCCTTTTTTTCCTCATGAATTTACCACTTTAATCTCAGAGAACATCTAAGTTTCTTCTAGTAAGTGTATGACTTTATTATCAAATAGTTTTGTCTTACTTTAATATCATAAAATGTATTTAATTTCATAATATCTGTGTTTTTTGTTGGAAATTTCTATCAGAATATCAGTTTTTTCTCTGTATTTATGACTTTTTGAGTAATTTTGACATAAATATACAAGTTTTATCTAATATTTACAGTTCTGTCACGTATATTTACCACTTTAATCTCAGGCTAAAACACTCTGGAGGAAGATTTGATGATAATTCTCAGAAGAAGAATTTTTAAATGTCTCCGCCATGTGAGAGGAACAGATGAATCGAGACAAACAGCAGCTACTGTCATCAGTTTATTGGCAAAATGAATCAGAATGAATGTTGTGAGTCCAAACTAACACTAAAGTCTGTTTATTCTGAGGTTACTGGAACGTTTCTGTACAAACAAAGAAACACGACGCTAGAAAAACCACATCTCGGCTCAAATTGTACAGAAATCTGTTTTCCCCAAAAATATTTATTTTCTGGATCCAAAATAATCTGCGGCATCATTTTTACTTTTCACACGATTCAGAAAGAGGTTAAAGAAACATTTCA
The DNA here is from genome assembly GCA_027123335.1 of Amphiprion clarkii. NCBI lineage: Eukaryota > Metazoa > Chordata > Actinopteri > Pomacentridae > Amphiprion > Amphiprion clarkii. Next base: position 41,093,487 of record CM049567.1, read on the forward strand.
CTCAAAGTCTTCGGGTTAAACAGAACTTCTAAGCTTAAAGCTAAAACAAAGGAGCGATACTTTAAAAAACAAGCATCTTTAGTACCTCATTATTATTTCTATTATTCCCAGAACAAATAAAAAAGGAAAAGAATTCATGGAGAGAAGGAAACATTGGATTCTTTTGGATTCACACAAATAATCACTAAAATTATGTACAGAGTACTAAAAACATTTCACAACAACTGAAAAACACTGGTGTATAAAAAAGAAAAGTCCAGTTCCTGAATCGGTTCCCAAACGTGGCTTTAAGGGAAACTCAAAGCGAAATTTAGCGAGGAGGAAAACCAGCGGATCTGAGAGCTTCTGTCGGATCATCGGGACGTTTTCAGCTTCGCTCTCCAAACTAAAGCTGCTAAAGTGCTCAAAGGAAACCGGAAAAAGCCTCAGAAGAGAAACTCAACAGAATATGAAGAGAAAAACAAAGACATTATTTTACATTTGGACACAGATTCACCAAAACCTCGTCTTCACTCCTCTTTCCTGCTTCAGTACTTTGGCACTTTGGTGTAATCCTCTGTGTGGATGTTCCTGCACAGGCAGATGGACAGAATCATCCCCAGCAGCTGAAACACACAAAAACACACAAAGACACACAAAACATTTACATTCTCACAACATCCAGACGTTCAGAGGCTCCGAGGAGGAGGTTAAAGATCCACCAGACTGGAATTACAATCAGTAAAACACCATTAATGCTTTGATTTTGAAAATGCTTCCATCTCAGAATATCCACAATTATTATTATTATTATTATTATTATTATTATTATTATTATTATTATTATTATTATTATTATTATTATTATTATTATTTAAAAAAATATTTAATATGTAAAATAAAATGTGTTTATTTTATCTTTATTTTGTCTTATTTTTATCTTTATCTTTTTTTTTTTAAAACAAGATTTTCTGGTTTTGAGCAGCTTAAATCTCATAAAAAATATCCAAATTCCCTTGTCAGAATTTTTTTTATTTTAATCAGAATATCTGAGGTTTTTACTTATAAATGTATGACTTTAATCCCAGAATAACTAGAATTATTATCATTATTATTATTATTATTATTATTATTATTATTATTATTATTATTATTATTATTATTATTATTATTGTCAAGTTTCTTTGTCAGAAATTTTTTTACTTTAATCTTAGAGAAAATCTGAGGTTTTTACTTATAAATGTATGACTTTAATTTCAGATTATTGAGGATTTCTTTTATTTTGTTATAAATTTACCACTCTAGGCTAAGATAAAGTCCGAGTTTTGTTTATTTAAAAATTTATGACTGTATTTTCAGAGAATATCTGAGTTTCTTCTGCCTACTTTATAATTTTAATCTCAGAATATCCAAGTTTTTGTTTCACAAATTTAGGACTTTAATGTTCCAGAGTATCTCAGTATACATTTATATATTTTTGGCGTAAATAAAGATTTTTTCCCAGGGTATATCCAAATTTTTCTCTTACAGATTTATGATTTGTTTTTCATGTTAATTTTCAACTGAAATTTCAGAAACAATTTTTTTTAAATAAAGCAAACAATTGAGTTTTTCTGTCATAAATTCACGACTTTAATCTCAGAAAATATCACTCTTTTTCTCATCAATTTACCCCTTTAATCTCAGAAGATCCTGTGTTTTGAGTAAATTTATGACTTTATCTCAGAAAATATTTACCTTTTTTTTCTCATTAATCTCACACTATATTTAGAGTTTGTTTTTGGTTTTTATCATGATACTCTCAAAGAAATAATCAAGGTTTTTTGCCCTAAACGTCTTGTCTTTTTTTCATAACATTTACCCCTTTAATCAACATATTTCCCCATAAATTAGGAGTTTAATCTCAGAGAACATGAAGGTTATTCTCTGAATATTACGCCCTCTCTGGCGGTCATATATGTTTTTTTTCTAAACTAAATATGGCTGTAATATTGCCGCTTGTCTTTTTCACACGTGTCTCTTTTCACAATAACATCTGACATTGACTTCGGAGTTCCACAGAAAATATCTTTTTTTAGCTGTTTTTCTGTAAATTCCACCAGATTGAAGTTGTTCCTGTTTTACCTCAATCAGAGCAACTCCGAGGCAGATTCCCAGAATGACACCGATGTTGGTGAGAAGCCAACTCTCAACGCTGGAGGCACAACCCTGGACAGGAAGAAGAAGAAGGAGAAGGAGAAGGAGAAGAAGAAGGAGGAGGAGAAGAAGAAGAAGAAGAAGAAGAAGGAGAAGAAGAAGGAGGAGAAGAAGAAGAAGGAGAAGAAGGAGAAGAAGAAGGAGAAGAAGAAGAAGGAGAAGAAGAAGGAGAAGAAGAAGAAGAAGGAGAAGAAGAAGAAGGAGGAGAAGGAGAAGAAGAAGAAGAAGATAAATGAGTACGTTTAGAAGCAGCCAGTTGAGAGTCTGCAGGTGAGCAAACAGGAAACAGGAAGTAGATTTACCACGTCGTAGACCGGCCAGTCGGGCGTCTGAGCCTCACAGAATCCGCTGTCGGAGAAGTTCCCGCTGACCAGTGAGATGTTCTGGCAGGAACAAGGGAACAGCAGCTGGGAGCTGTTGACGATCACCATGTTCCCGGACCAGTCCATCCGACCGGACCAACCACAGCACTCCATCTGCAGACACCAGGGTCCCGTTAAATGATGGTTGTTTAATCAGTGGTGGCTTCAAATGAACACATTTAACTGTTTTTTTACAGTTTTTGTAGCCCAACAAAAAGTAGAAACTAACTGGACGTCTCTGGTAGGTTCTAGAAGGTCTACCAGGCCTGTGTCCACAGCCCTGGTAGACCTTCTAGAACCTACCAGAGACGTCCAGTTGAGTTCCTTCTACTAGACCTGCATAGATTTCTATTGTTGGGTTTGAGCTTTAAGAAGCTCAGATCTGATCCCAGGTCAGCGTTTCAGACTCACATTCCTCTGGATGAAGTCCCAGGCCTGCTCGGTGGTCGAGTTGTTTCCAGGATAGTTGTCCAGCACCTTGGTGACGATCTTGGACATTTCCTCGTTTAGCTGAAACACAGCAGGTGGTTGATGAAAAGAAAAAACAACAAGTTATTACAGAAAATAACTGCCACAACAACTGGAAAACCAGTGTAAAAATGGTTCTAAAGGACTCGATAAAAGTCCAGTGTGGCAGAAAATCATCCAAAATGATCTAAGACTTTTCCAGAAATATGTCCAAAATAGAACTTATCAATTTAAGCATATTGAAATAACTCAAAAGTAGTCCAGTGTAAATCAGTGTTTGTCTAGAAGGACACAAATATTTGACCGAAATGAGCTTAAAATACTTCAAAATGACCTGAAAGCAGTTTAAAGACTCAATAAATGTCCACCGACTCAAACACTGACATCTGTTGTGGAAAACCTGTGATCAGTGAAACTAAACTGTGATTTTAAAATGAGCTGAACAGCAGAACGTTCTCAGTCCTGGACCTATGGACTGGGTCTATCTATGTCTGCATCATGGCTCCACATGGAGAAGAACTGAACAGAGGAAGAGAAACATCTGACTGAGAGACTCGACAAAGATGGAAAAAGATCCAGGAAGATCAGTGAGCAACTAAAAACCAGTGAAGCACAGAGTCAGCAGGAATCAGGAGGTATAGAAGGAGTCATAGTTCCACTAATCAGGAGGCCTAGAAGGAGTCATAGTCCCACTAATCAGGAGGCCTAGAAGGAGTCATAGTCCCACTAATCAGGAGGTCTAGAAGGAGTCATAGTCCCACTAATCAGGAGGTCTAGAAGGAGTCATAGTACCACTAATCAGGAGGTCTAGGAGTCATAGTACCACTAATCAGGGGGTCTAGAAGGAGTCATAGTCCCACTAATCAGGAGGTCTATAAGGAGTCATAGTACCACTAATCAGGAGGTCTAGAAGGAGTCATAGTACCACTAATCAGGAGGTCTAGGAGTCATAGTACCACTAATCAGGAGGTCTAGAAGGAGTCATAGTACCACTAATCAGGAGGTATATAAGGAGTCATAGTACCACTAATCAGGAGGTCTAGAAGGAGTCATAGTACCACTAATCAGGTCTAGAAGGAATCATAGTACCACTAATCAGGAGGTCTAGAAGGAGTCATAGTACCACTAATCAGGAGGTCTAGAAGGAGTCATAGTTCCACTAATCAGGAGGTCTAGAAGGAGTCATAGTACCACTAATCAGGAGGTCTAGAAGGAGTCATAGTTCCACTAATCAGGAGGTCTAGAAGGAGTCATAGTTCCACTAATCAGGAGGTCTAGAAGGAGTCATAGTACCACTAATCAGGAGGTCTAGAAGGAGTCATAGTTCCACTAATCAGGAGGTCTAGAAGGAGTCATAGTTCCACTAATCAGAGCTCCTAAAATGACTCCACAGACAGTGAACTACTTTCTCCATCCAGCTGTAAAAACAGACAGCAGCTGCTTCAGACTTGGTTCAGGGGTTCTCCATGGAAACCAGAGTTAGTGTGAAGCTCAGACAGTGTGAAGGAACCTTCAGAACATCAACCTCTGTGGACGGAGGACCAGAACTAAACCTGGTTGCTGCTCAGAACTAAACTTCCAGATGAAAGTTTGCTGAATAACATGAGAAGAAGCCTGATGGATGTTGGAGAACATTCTTTGGTCAGATGAAGATCAACGAGTTGGGCTCAGATGGAGTCCAGATGTTTGGAGAGAACCTGACCAGGACTACCACAGTGGATGAATAGTCCTGACAGATGATATTTCTAGATGCAGCATTAACGTCTGAGGATAAACTAAAATACTGGCTGACAAGAAGCTTGAAGAGGAGGAATATTCCAGCAGGAGAACATCCAAACAACATCAAGAGCTTCTCCACTAGAACTGAGTGGAACCAGGAGCTGGACAGTGAGAATCCTGAGCTGAACCCAACAGAACCTTTGTGGTGTTTAAAGAAAAAGAAAGAGCAGCACAACCAATGAATAATGTGAAGAATGTGAGCAGAAATTCATGGTTTCCTCAGTAATAAAGTCTTTACTTTCATTGAGTTCCTGCTGTGGAGCCTGAATCTAATCTGACATCATCTACGGTTCTACTCAGAAGTAATCTGATTACTGTGAGATGTTACATTTCTACTGCATCCAGATGTTTTTCTTTTCCTGAATAAAAACATAACACTTCTTCAGGAGCCATGAATGTTTTAAATGTGAAACTTTGGATCCAGATGTGCAACATCAGGTTTCTGTGATCCTCGGAGCTTCAAGGAGCCAAAGAAAACCCCTGGAAGGATCCAGACCAGCAGAAACCAGGAACGTTTCTCTCCATGAGTCCAGGTTTGAACCGAGCCTCAGTTTGGCAGAAAACTCAGCGAAGTTTCCAGATAAAACAAACAGAGACGTGTTTTCAGCTGAAGTCCGATTCTTCAGACCTGCAGCTGGATCTGAGTTTGTGCTTTTACTGAACTAATACAGAAAAATGCAACGAATACTTTTAGAAAAACCTGAGTGAGAAACATTAGAAGAGACATTTACTGGTCATTAAATGTGATCTGATCTTCATGTGGAGCTCAAATATACACTGAAAATGTAACTGAACACTTTGATTTAATGACTTACTGGACCTTTTCAGACCAGTTTTAGGCTTTTTTCCACCGTAAACATCAACAGCTCATTGGTCAGTTTATTATTTTAACTAATTAATAATTGATTAATTCATATCTAACCTCCAAAGACGATTCTTTTCTATTTGTAGTGTTTTAAACAAAGGCTTGAATAACACAAGATGTTGAAATATCAAACATAAAACACAAACAGAAGCTTCACAGCAGTTTGTGCTGCAGCTGATGTTCACCAGCAGGAGGCGCCAAAACTCCAGTTTGTCTCCTCAGAAGATCAGTTTAGCAGGTTTTAAACAACAGTGGAGAGGAAGAAGAAGAAGAAGAAGAAGGAGAAGAAGGTGAAGAAGGTGAAGAAGAAGAAGAAGAAGAAGAAGAAGGTGAAGAAGAAGAAGGTGAAGAAGAAGAAGAAGAAGAAGAAGAAGGATCATCGTGGTGGTCTTCTCACCGTGTCCTTCTGGAAGTACATCAGAGCTCCAGCAGCGATCTGAGCGATGAGGATGAGGAGGAGGCAGGTGAAGTACTGAGGAAGAGGAGGAGGAAGAACCAGACTGTTAGGTGAAGAATTAAACTTCCTCCAGCTTCAGGTTGTTCAGGCTGGAAAATGTCACTTTTAAACTGTTTCTAATAAAGTTCAGCAGATTTTAAATTGTCTGGCTGTAAAATGAAACTGGAGACAGATTCCTGATTCATCCATAAACTCTGATCTAAACCATGTTCTGCCCTCCAGCTTTTAGTTTTGATTTAAACCTTTTGTCTTTTTCTGCTCTTTTATCCACTCAGACTATCTGATCACTGATTGGTTTGAAACTCTTTTTAACCATAAACTTCAGATCAACTCAAAGTTTTCTCAAAAACTTAAAGAATCACAACTAAAAACTCTCATTCTGCAGAAAAACATGAAACATAAACAGCAAATCAGCAAAAGTACTACAAAGCAATGCAAAATCGCCACAAAGAAGGCAGCTCTGATTCCAGATGTTTCTGGACCTCAGACCAGAACCTGAGACCAGAACCTGGACTCACCAGACCCAGCAGACAGCGGATCTCATAGATGGCTCCCAGACATCCCAGGAAGCCCAGCAGCATGGAGAAAGCTCCAACCCCAATCAGGATGTAGCAGGAGACCTTCACCGCCGTGGAGTTATCTGAGGAGGAACCAGAGTTAGACCAGATTTAGAGACGACGGGGTTCAGACAGAACAGAAAACATTTTAATCGTCTCAGATTCTGGTTTTATTTTCATCTGGTTTCCAGCAAACATTCAGAGGAAGAGTCACAGATGAATTTACTGAATTAATATGTTTTATTTAAAGCAGGGCGGTCAGACATATGAGGGTAAAACATACAGAGAAGACATTAAGACTGACTGACTTCCCACTTAGTTCTGCCCTAGTTCTGCTGCTATAGGTCTAGGCTGCTGGAGGACCTCTCTGGATGCACTGAGCCCTTCTCTATCTAGCATTATATTTAATATATATATACCATTATCACTCTGTTTGTCCCTGTGTCCTTTCTCCGAGTGTCCCTGATCCCAGAGCTGGATGCTTCAGATCTGTGGTGGTTCTCCCACCAACTGGCCTAATCTCCATCTGCTGACCTTCCTCCAGTCCACTGCTTCCAGCTGCCCATTTCCATCAATCTACTCTGCATCACCCTCACTATACTTGATTTGCTCATCTACATATTCTTGAATTTACCACCAGCTATATATGTAGTATATTTAATGCCAGAGCCGTGCACCATAGCAGTAAACTATAATCAGTTTCCATGTTAGTTGTACTTTGCATGTATCATCTGTCTGATCATGCATGTATTAAACTGTGTGTTTTATGGTCCTTGTGTGTCTCCCCACCCTCTACCTCCACCTCTATCCCTCTATCTCTATCCCTCTACCTCTATCCCTCTATCTCTACCTCTCTACCTCTTCTGTCCCTCTCAACCCTCCTTCCAGCAGGCAGATGGGTCCCCCACATTAGAGCCGGGTTCTGCTCCAGGTTTTTTTCCCTGTTAAAGGGTGTTTTCCTGCCACTGTCTCCTTAGGGGGCTGCACAGTGGCGTAGTGGTTAGCGCTTTCGCCTTGCAGCGAGAAGATCCCTGGTTCGCGTCCCAGCTTCCCGGGATCTTTCTGCATGGAGTTTGCATGTTCTCCCTGTGCATGCGTGGGTTTTCTCCGGGTACTCCGGCTTCCTCCCACAGTCCAAAAACATGCTGAGGTTAATTGATTATTCTAAATTGCCCGTAGGTGTGAATGTGAGAGTGATTGTGTGTCTCTGTATGTAGCCCTGCGACAGACTGGCGACCTGTCTAGGGTGTCCCCTGCCTTCACCTGAGTCAGCTGGGATAGGCTCCACCCCCCCACGACCCTAGTGAGGATTAAGCGGTGTATAGATAATGGATGGATGGATGGATGGATGGATGTCTCCTTAGGGCTGCTCTGGGGTTCAGGCATATGGGTTCTGGAAAGCGTCTCGAGACAATTTGACTGTAATTGGCGCAATATAAATAAAACTGAATTGAATTGAATTGAAAATTAACTGTAAATTAGTAAAACTAAAACTATAAATTTAAAATTATTTCTAGACCTCAACAGGTTGTTTAGATCATAAATACTAGATTGTTCATTGTTCTTTTGTCGTTCTGTATCTCATTTTTGTAATAGTTTGTCTTGTATTTGTTGTTCTTTGTCTTTTTTTGTCTGACTTTTGTGGTTTTGATCCTAAAGTAAAATCCTCTCTGGTTCAGTTCCAGATGACTAAATGTTGTGTTCCTTTGTCGACACTCTGTGATCTGGAAGTTGTAATGTGGAAATGATGAACTGAGGCTGAATGTTGATGAAACTGAACTTATTTTTCTTCATAAATTTCAGGTCATTCATGATGTTTAGTAAAAATATAATTCCTTAAATGTGAACGTTGTCAGAACTGTACTTTTTGCACTAAACCAAAGTTATTAATCGGTTATTCTATTCTGATTCTACTGGTCTGTTTGTGGCCTCTGATCTAAAAAAAAAGTGTTAATCTGTGAAAAATGTTCACCAGAATGATTGAAAGGCACATTTATATTCATAAAAACCACTAAATGACTCCATTTATCAGCCAGAAAATATAAAAACAGACAGAATCATCAGATTTTCACCCGACCCGACCAGTCGAGGCAGATATCTGCCTTCCCTCAGCCTGGTTCTGTTGGAGGTTTTTTTTCGTTCTTTCCCACCATCGCTCATCGGGAATCCAAAGACGCCTTGGATTGTTGGGTTTTCAGTTCCGTTCATCCTTCATAAAGTCTCTACTCACTATGCTGAGACGACATGTTGGAAATCTGCACTAAACACATAAAACTGAACTGAATTTTCCACGTCTTTTTTGACAGTCATTGAATTAACCGATGGATGGATGGATGGATGGATGGATGGATGGATGGATGGATGGATGGATGGATGGATGGATGGATGGATGGATGGATGGATGGATGGATGGATGGATGGATGGATGGATGGATACTTTATTAATCCCGAGGGAAATTCAAGATTAAAAATTAGGAAAAATCTAAATCAAGATATTTCATCATAATTGTTTCAAAATACATTTAAAAATTCATCAAAAATAAATACTTTGATGAAACCAGATTCTGTGAAAAACTAAAAATTCTTCACTCCTCAGTGGAACAGAGAAACTTTCACCGACTGAGCTGTGACCAAAGACAACATGGCAAAAAATCTGAGTTTTCAGCTGAACTGCAGGAAAACGTAAAGTTAAAACTGTAAACGGTTAAATATCTACATGTGGAGAATCCATGTTTTAGTGTTTTAACGTCAGGTTTTATAAAATAAATAATGACAGAAATGTTTCTTCTATCTTGACTTTTAGCATGAGAAGACATTTCTGAGTTCCTTCTTCATCTGGTTCTGGTTCTATAGAGCTGCAGGACTTCAGACTGAAGTTTCATCAGGTGGAAACTGTGACGGCAGGAGGATTGTGGACGTCAGCGTTTTCGTCTGATTTCATGCTTCTGCACCAGGCGGCTCATTGATTCTTCATAACGGGCCACTGAGCCGCTGCATCAATACGTGTCATTTATGTGCGACACAAAGCTAAACTGTGCCGAGCGTTAACCCGTACGGCTCGGCGGGCCCATAGTGATGAGTAAGGCGGTGATGTGATGCATGCTGATGCTGGACGAGCAGAAAGAAGTCAGTGTCTGAGAGAAAACACCTGCTGAGCTGCACAAACCGCCTCAGTGACGCTCTGTGTTGGTTCACTGAGCCTCTATCCTGCTGCTAAACGCTCTGTCCTCGCTTAAATCGCCCTTTATGCTGCTGAGACGAGCTGCTGCTGCAACGCTACGGAAAGTTAGACTAACAACAAGCAGGAAATACTGTTTCTACAGCTGGGGAGGGTTTAGTTTTAGTCTTTTAATGAGAATATGCTTCATTGTTGTTGTAAAGTTCATGTTAGTTTCCACAAAACTAAAGTTAAAACAGTAAAAAGTGACAATGAGGTTGGGGTTGATGGACAGGTCAATAAAACATCCACGTTTCCATGACTACTTCTTCAACCCTTGTGTCGTCCTACGGGTCAAACTGACACGTTTCAAAGTTTGACAATGTGGGAAAAAATATTTTCACAATGAAAACTTCCACATTTTTGGTGGAAAAAAGAGATGTTTAAAAAAAAGTTTCTTTAAGAATGTTCACAAAAAAATCAACCAAAATCCAGTGAATTTCTGAAATGCTGAACCCTAAAACCAGTTTAAAAGGCATGTTTTTCTCTAGAAAGTTTGTTTTTTATTGCAGATAGAACGTTTCACATGCGATATATAGTTCAGTCTGGAAAAATAACCAAATCTTAGATTGAAATTGTTCATACTTTTCAACCTATGTTTATTTTTTTCAGCCACATTTGTTAGTTCATCTTATATTTTTTCCTACTGTTTACATTTCTAAGACTTGAACTGGAGCTTAAACTGTCATGGTAACTATTTCCCCTCAGGAATCACTCAAATGTTTCTGATTCTGATCTAATTTTAAACATCTTAGTCTTCAAATTCTTGCTAGTTTGGACCAAAACCACAGTAAAAACAGACTAACAGTAAATGTGAGTTTTTTTCCATTTAAAACTTAACAAACACGTTCCTAAAAATGTGGATCTGTTCCTTTAATCCTGCAGACGACAGGATGGAAAAGAAGCAGGAAAAAGAAGGAATTTCTTCTTTAAACAGAATCCAGACGGCAGACAGACACAACATGAAGAAGATCTGTTGGATGTGAGTTAAAGTGACGACAAACAGACCTCCAGCTTCTCTTTAATGTGAATGTCGGCCTTCAGCAGGTCACTGTGACTGATTCACCCGAGGAATTCTGTTATCAGCTGGACGTAAACTACATCACTAAAGATACTGCAGCCAAAATACTGAGAGGAAACCTGCAGTCTGAAGGCTTTAAGTCAACGGATTTATCAGAAACTTTACTTTATTCACTCAGGAGTTTGATATAAAACATGAAATGGCAACTTTAGATGCTGCTCTCGATGGAAAATGAAACATCTGCAAACAAAAACTGTTCTATTTGTTTCAGTTTTTGTCCAGTGAAGCTAATGAATTAGCTTAATAAATTAAACTTTAACAAAAAACCTTGTAAAAAAAACAAAAAAACAACACTTCTATATGTCTTATACATATGATGTATACACTTAAAGATGCTCAACAAATCAGAACGTTAGAGTCAGACTTGATGCCAGACACTCTACTAAGATAGGCTAGGTGAGCTAGGCTAGTTAGCTTGTAGAAATTACCTCATAAAACTCAAAAGAAAACTTTAAACACATTAATTATATTTTGTCTTAGCCGCGTGATTCACCACAACTACTCATAGCATCAAATGCTACACAGACAGCTGTTGCTGCTAAGCTAGGTTAGCTGTGTTAGCTTAGTTAGCTTTCAGAAGGACTATTATATGTGTTGCTACTTTTTTCCTTCACTGTGATAAAAGATTCACAGAACCTTACCTTAAAAAAACATAAAAGAAGACTTTAAATACACATTTAAGTTTTTCCTTTATAAACAACAAATCATGTTGCCTTTAAAGATGCAGAGACAGCTGCTATTGCTATTCCGCTAAGCTAGGAGGGTGGGCTAGGCTAGTTAACTTTTAGAAGTCTATTTTATCTGAATGTTGTAGAAGTTACGAAACCCAAAGGAAAACTTTAAAACCATTAATTATATTTCAGCAGCATGATTCACCACAACAAATCATGTAGCATCAAACAGCTGTGCTAGGCTAGTTAGCTTTTAGAAGACTATTATATGTGCTGCTACTTTTTTCCTTCACTATGATTAAAGATTCAGCTGCTGTTTTATTTTTTTCGTGATGAATTCAATCTCAAAAAAATTAGTTTTTAAAGTTCAGTAAACAGAAAATGTGGGTGTTTTAGCTTTAGCTGAAGCTAATTGTTCTTTGTTTTTAATGTCAGTTTGCTGTTTCTATGATGTTTTTCTGCTGTTTTATTTTCTACATCTTCTGTGTCATAAACAGAAGATGTCAAAACAAGTCACAGAACTTTAACTTTAAATACACATTTCAGTTTTTCCTTACAAACAACAAATCATGTTGCATCAAACCTGCAGAGACAGCCCTTACTGCTCCTCCGCTAAGCTAGGCTAGGCTAGGTCAGCTAGGCTAGTTAGCATTTAGAAGGACTATTTTATGTTTTTTCTTCCACCATAATTCAGCAGCGGTCCTATATATGTGTGAAAAATTACATTTTTAAGCTGCTAGAGCATCACTTTTTAGTTTCCAAAGTTCAAGAAACAGATAAAACTTCTAAATTAACTTTAGCTAAAATCAATAGTTAGCATTAACTTACCCACGTTCAAACAGTTTTGAGTGTACAAAGATTCAATCTCAACAGTTTTTTTGACAAAATAAGACATCAAAAATAATATTTTCACTAAGTTTACTAAGTTTTTATATTTACATTGTCTCTAACCACAACAAATCATGTTCTGTCTGTGCTTCTTAGCTGAGCTAAGCTAGGTCAGCTAAGCTAGTTAGCTTGTTAGTTGAAAAGGACTATTTTATCTGGAGCGAATTTCTCCTCAACTATGGTTTAATATTCAGCTACGATTGTAGTTGTGTGATAATTTCAACATTTAATATACTGCAGCAGCAAAACAGATTTTTTTAAATAAGAAAACAGAAAAAGTGGCTAAATGAGCTGCAGCTAAGGCCAAATTTTATGGCAAAATACAAGAAGTCTGATTGTGATTATAGCTTGATTTTGTTTCAAAACAAACATGAAAAATGGGCTAAACTAGCTTTAGCTACGGCTGACAGCCAGGTTTAATCACTGCAGATTATTATTTATGTGTGTTTTCTACTTTTTGTGACATTTTTATGCTGATTTGCCACCAAAACAAGTGTTTCTCTGTTTACTTTTTATTGGAAGATGTCAGAAAGTGTGATTCTGCTCAGTCTGACAAAATAATTACTGTGTTTTTCTTCAGCAGGAAAAAATAAATCATCTGTCAAACAGAACAGAAACACATTCAGACTCACAGCAAGTTATTGTGTGTCTCAGTTATTGAGTCTAAAATTATTCAGACACAGAATTGGGGGGAAAAACAACAAAAATGTTGTGTTTCTGTGCTGCTAGCAAATAAAAACAGCTGAAATTATTTATCTGATTGTAGAAATCAAACTCAATCATCAAATCAAAGTTTTCTCTCCCTGTAATCAGAATTTATACATATTTTAACAAAAACTGAAAGCTTTTCTACAAGAAAAGTTGTTACCAGCTTTGACAGAACATGTGGGGTGTTAAGCATCCTGTTAGCATCCCGCTAGCATCCTGTTAGCATCCCGCTAGCATCCTGTTAGCGTCCTGTTAGTGTCCTGTTAGTGTCCTGTTAGTGTCCTGTTAGCATCCTGTTAGCATCCCGCTAGCATCCATGGATAAAACCTGATTTACTAATAAAATAAACATGAGTTCATGGATTTAGGTAATAAACTAACCAAACATAAATAAGACTTCAGCTGAATCTTAAATCATAGCGGAGGAAAAACTAGTCTTTCTAAAAGCTAACTAGCCTAGCTCAGCTAACCTAGCTTAGCAACGTAGCAGAAGCAGTGTGTTTCAGTTAATGGCTGGTTTTGGTTAAAGACAGTTAAAATAAAAACTGAAACAAGTTTTATTTTAGGTTCAGCTGTTAAAATGTGGCAAATTACACTGGAAGGTTTGAAGTTCTGTGGATTAAAACTTTAAAGAATCTGACGAATAGGTTCAGTAAATAAACAGATTTCTTGGTGAAGGTGTTTAAAAAACTAACTTCTTTAAACATATTGAGATTTAAAATTTACTAACTAAGACATATTTTAAAGGACATTAGCATGAAAAATAGCAGTTAAATGTGATAAATTACACTGAAAAGTTCAGGTTTTGTAGATTTAAACTTGTTTTTATGACAAGTTTTAACAAATAAACTGATTTCTTCTCTTTTTCAGACATTATGGTTCTTTATGCAGGATTAGTTTGTCTCTGTCTCTGTTTTAATCGTTTAAACATTGAAATAATAAATTCTATGAGCCGCCTGTTTCTTCTTCGTCTTTGTCTCGGCCTGTTTTCTGTTTTCTGTTGATCCGTTTGTTTTTTCCCTGCATGAATCTACCATCAGATCAGCGTAAAAAAACTCCTCTGGAAACATTCACCATTCATTCTGCTCAACAGAAAACGGACTTTACTGGAGACAAACGGACATTAAAGCGGTTTAACTCACTCAGAACCACGATGAAGCTCTGATTGTCCAGCAGCAGCCAGAGTCCGAAGCCCATGATGACGGCGCCGAACAGCTGATGGACACAAACACGAGAAAACAGGATCAGAAGTCTGACAGAAAGTTGGTTCCTCTGAATCTGTTCTGGAAATATTTCCGGTTCTTTTCAGCCCATCAGGACTAAATTCATTCTGCAGCAGGACGACCAGCATCCAAAGCAAACATCCAGTCAGGAGATAAATTATCAGCTTCCTGTCTTCACCTCAGAGCTGAAAACCTGCAGGAACTCTGGGAACTTTAGCTTTAGAAGATGCTGAGAAAGATCAAATCTCAGTGAAGAGAAGCTGAAATCTGCAAACACAAAGTGAAACTAGACTTCAAACCAAAGAGTTTAGACACAAAACGACAAAAACGAGACAGAAAATGACAAAAACGAGACAGAAAATGACAATCATTACACAAAATGACAAAAATAAGAGAAAATGACAAAAACAAGACACAAAATGACAAAAACGAGACACAAAACGACAAAAACAAGACACAAAACGACAAAAGCGAGACAAAAACGACAAAAACAAGACACAAAATGACAAAAACAAGACACAAAACGACAAAAATAAGAGAAAATGACAAAAACAAGACACAAAATGACAAAAACGAGACACAAAACGACAAAAGTGAGACAAAAAACGACAAAAACAAGACACAAAATGACAAAAATGAGAAAGAAAATGACAAAAATGAGAAAGAAAGCAACAAAAACGAGACACGAAATAACGAGACAACAGACGCTGCTCCTTTGTGCTGATTATTATTGGATGTACAGACAAATATTATTAAATTACTGAAGAAATAAACTTCCTGCTCATTTAGTCTCATATTTATAAGATATTATCTCTGGTTGTTTTTCTTTTTGTTCTTCTGCAGGTTTAAATGTTTATTTTTCAGTTCATATCGAACACATGCAGTTTTAAATTCCAACAATGACAACATTTAATCCGAATCCTTTTCTCTGATCTGATCCGGTGCAGCAGAAACTCAGTGGGTTAAGAAGCTTTAAGATCACAGATTTCATTTCACTAAACTGGGACACAAACACTGGATCTGTAATTAAAACTGTCACAGATTCAACCAGAGCAGAAGAAACGAAAAAACATCGACTGAGAGGAAGAAATAAAGATTCTGTGGTTTTAAAACACAATCAGTGATAATAAAGAAACGAAAAAAAACTAAACATCCAGACTAGAAGCAGATTCACTAAGAAACGTCTAAAAAAAAAAGAGTTTTTGTTGTTTTTTTTCTGCATTCAACAAACTCTGCATCCCATAATTTACGTAATAAATAAACTGAAGTGAAACTAAACAACAGATTCCAGCTGAGGAGCAGAAGTTTGATCAGTTTTCTCAATGTTTTTACGTCGACTGAATCAAAGTTTTCTGACAGTTTTCTTTTTTCAGTCGCGATTCATCTGATTATTGATCATTCTGGAAACGTCTCTGATTTATTACGATTCAATAGTTTTTATTTCTGGATGAACTACAAACATTTCCAGGTTGATTGAAATATTTAAAAATTTGCCAAAAATTGAGTGTTTGCATGAACCAGATTCTGTGAAAAAACAAATAACTTTGAGCTCTACGGTAGAACCTGAAAGTCAGGATTCATTCGGCTGCAAACAAGAATCAGGTGAGAAAAATTCAGAGTGAACTGCTGTAGAAAAATAAACCACAGTGGAGAAACATTATCCAGACTGACGTAAAACCAGCCCTCGGTGACGAAAAACTGCCCTAAAACGAGCTTAAAGAGCCGAAAGTGAGGAAGAATGAGCCCAGAGTGAGGTTTAACTAGTAGTGTTTTAAATAAAGTCAAATGATCATTATTTACACTGAATCCTGTGGAGCAGTCTGAAGGTAAAATACTCACGAAGAAGACGAGGTTGAAGAGGAACAGGAAGTACTTGCTCGCTGTCAGGCAGCCTTTCCCCATGGCGACGGATTCTGGATCTGCAGACACAAACAGACACCATGAAGCCTCCATCTGGCTGATGGAGGATTACAGCCAGAAACCAGTAAACCCAGTCTGGAGCTGGAGGAGGGCCGGGAACCAATCAGAGAGCAGAGATCAGCCCACATCTGGAGGAACAGCAGCTGGATTTCACTCCGATCTGCAGATAAGAGACTGAAAACTGAGGAGGAGAAAGTATCAGCAAAACCCTGGATTCTATGAACTCATTTATATTGTCTGCATATTATTATAGTCTGGACATTTTAGTTTCATTGATGAATGGTTTTATAATTATCAGCTCATTTCTGTCCATAATCTGGTCAATAAAGTACAAAAATATACAAAATATTAGTCATTATTCAGCTGTAAAATTCAACACATTTCATCCAGATCACTTTAAATAAACTGACATTTTCAGACCATGTGGTCCCATTTTAGCAATAGTTACAAAAATGAGCTTCACACTTCGTTGATTCAATGACAATTTATCCAGAATAAATTATCATTAAATCAAACATTTCCATGTTTCAGCTTTTCCGTATGTTTTTGAAATTATTTTTTCATTTTTTAAAATTTATTTTCAACTAAAACGTGCACAAATTAAATATCTTGTTTCAGTTAAATCAATTAAATTTATTCCAATCAAATTCTTAGACACAATAATTAAAAACATTAAACTGACTTTATTATAAATATTTATATTTGTCGTGTAAAAACACACTTATGAAGTTCCCGATGCACTTTTATTGTTTTATTTTATTAGTTGAATGTCTTTTAAAAGGGAGAGTTTGGATATTTTTTCTCTTTTCAATTGTTTAAAAAAATATTTCCAATTTCTTAAATTTATTGCAACGGTATTAATAATTATTAAGTTAATACATAATTCTAAAAGTCCAATGTAAGTTATTTTAAAAGCATAAACACATGGAAAATAAGAGAAAATCTGTTTGTATTTAATTCAAATTTAAGGGCCTTTTTTCCCAAAAAATACTTCAATATATATGTTTCATGAGTTGTGTAAAAAAAGGTATTATTAACAAACATTTTTTACCTGATCTTACCAAAAAAGAAAAAAATTTTAATCAGTAATACGATTTAAAAATCCTGCATCTTTCATTTTTATGGAGGTTTCTTGGAATATTTGCCTTTTTTAAAAAAAAAAACAACACAACTTTCCACCTCAGTCAAACACAAAAAGCTTTTCTTCTTTCTTTCTATAGTTTTGTAGTTGTGGGTGATTTCCATACGAACTGAAAATGTTCTTTAAATTAACACCTGAACTAGTAAACAGGAAGTGACATCACATCAACAGGAAGCTGCACACATTCCCTAAAGGTTTTCATACTTTCTGTTTCTGGATATTGAATCAATCATGACCTGATTTTATAAAAGACATTTACACATTTATTTAACTACTTATTTCATAAAAACCTACAAACGTCCAATAAAAGCAGATTTATTCTGTTTCTTCCTCTTTTTCTCGGTGTTTTTATTTAAACCAGCAGCGATGGAACCAGAAACTCTTTATTCCATCCAGTCCTGGGACCAGTTAACCACCAGCTCCTGTCCTGCGTCACGTTTATGGAAAATCCTGCAGGACCTGAACGCCTCTCCTCACTGTAACTGTCCAATAAATCCATGAGGATCCGGCTGGAAGTGAGTTCAGCTCGATGCAGCGACCCAGTTTCCCCACAACTGGGTTACTGGTCCACCAGTAAGTGTGCCAGACTGGGAGGAACTCGATCCGCACAGAGAAACACTTTCTGGCAAATAGCCGCCTGAAAACCAGATGGAGGGTTTTTCTAGAGTAAACAGAGCAGAGGGAGGAAGAACGATGACAGGAACAGCCGGAGAACCGAGCACAGAGAGGAACAGCCGGAGAACCGAACGATGAGAGGAACAGCCGGAGAACCGAGCACAGAGAGGAACAGCCGGAGAACCGAACGATGAGAGGAACAGCCGGAGAACCGAACGATGAGAGGAACAGCCGGAGAACCGAGCACAGAGAGGAACAGCCGGAGAACCGAACGATGAGAGGAACAGCCGGAGAACCGAGCAGAGAGAGGAACAGCCGGAGAACCGAACGATGAGAGGAACAGCCGGAGAACCGAACGATGAGAGGAACAGCCGGAGAACCGAGCGATGAGAGGAACAGCCGGAGAACCGAGCACAGAGAGGAACAGCCGGAGAACCGAACGATGAGAGGAACAGCCGGAGAACCGAGCAGAGAGAGGAACAGCCGGAGAACCGAACGATGAGAGGAACAGCCGGAGAACCGAACGATGAGAGGAACAGCCGGAGAACCGAACGATGAGAGGAACAGCCGGAGAACCGAGCAGAGAGAGGAACAGCCGGAGAACCGAACGATGAGAGGAACAGCCGGAGAACCGAGCAGAGAGAGGAACAGCCGGAGAACCGAACGATGAGAGGAACAGCCGGAGAACCGAGCAGAGAGAGGAACAGCCGGAGAACCGAACGATGAGAGGAACAGCCGGAGAACCGAACGATGAGAGGAACAGCCGGAGAACCGAACGATGAGAGGAACAGCCGGAGAACCGAGCGATGAGAGGAACAGCCGGAGAACCGAACGATGAGAGGAACAGCCGGAGAACCGAGCAGAGAGAGGAACAGCCGGAGAACCGAACGATGAGAGGAACAGCCGGAGAACCGAGCAGAGAGAGGAACAGCCGGAGAACCGAACGATGAGAGGAACAGCCGGAGAACCGAGCAGAGAGAGGAACAGCCGGAGAACCGAACGATGAGAGGAACAGCCGGAGAACCGAACGATGAGAGGAACAGCCGGAGAACCGAACGATGAGAGGAACAGCCGGAGAACCGAGCAGAGAGAGGAACAGCCGGAGAACCCAACACAGAGTTTATAAAACAACCATGACCGAAAAACATTCAAATATACAAAAATACCTCTGTAGGAAAACCTGTTAGCAAACTAGCATTAGCATGTTCCTGTTTGAAAACACTTTACCAACTAGCATTAGCATGTTCCTGTTTAATAACCTGCTAGCTGCTAACATTAGCATGTTCCTGTTTCATAACCTGTCACCAAACTAAGATTAGCTTGTTTCTGTTTAAATACATGCTACTAATATAAACAATTTCCTGTTGAAAACACATTCCAACCAACATTAGCATGTTTCTTTGTTAAGAACTTGGTCTTCATTTACTAGCATGTCATCAGCTAATTACAACTGTTAGCCTGGTCCTGGTTTTCCAACATGTCGCTAACTAACATTAGCATGTTTTTGTTTAATAACATGTTACCAACTAAAATTTGCATGTTTCTGGTTTTCTTGGGACTTACCGGCTAAAGTTAGCATGTTCCTGGATTACTAACATGTTTTGTTGTTGCTACCATTAGCATTTTCCTGATTTGGTAGGAAGCTACAGGCTAACATTAGCAATGAATTTTTTAACAAACATGTAACAGGAATGAGCTTCGCTGTGTGACTTCTAACAAACATGTCATGTATTCTAACCGTGTCTCGTGTTTTCTCTGCGGCACGGAGGAACAACATACATCACACAGAACACGCTAGCGGGACCCAAAAGAAAAAAACCTTTAAGAGCCAGAGCAGCTTTAAATGCCATGCTGGAGCCTCGGAGGCTCTCTGGGACTCTGAATTCTGGATGGGAGGTTGTAAACATGACAAAGCGTTTATGAACTTCTGGCTGGAAAACAGCAAGAAGAAACCAAGGCTGGTTAAATTTAGAAATACCACGGAGCCACGTAGAGCTGCAGCTGAATGAAAAGCAGAAGAAACCACTGAGAACGTACACGAGGTTTCAGTTAAATTATTAGGCCTCTTCTTAAAAACTTCTAAAACAAACCAGAAGATACTGTTCACAGCAGCTGCTTCTACACATGAAAAACTCAGAAATGTGCAACAATAAAAAAACTAGCATCATGTAATCCCTGATATTCCCCCAGAGAGTTCCTGCTGTCTGGATCTCGTTAGGAAGAAAGTCATGAATCTGCTGCTGCAGCTGAAAACAAAACGAGATTGAAGCGATTCTTGGAACCAGACGAGCTGCAGGTTGAGTCAGTTCATTGGCAGCTTTGACCCAGTTCACAGAAAACCGGGTTAACGGTTCAACCTGCTCACTGGTCACCAGACAAACCATCGACCGCCCAGATGAAACTTCCAACAACAATCTCTAAAACACACAACTTATCATTCCTGTAGCATTCTGACGACAGCCAAACAGCTTCAGGTGCAGCTAACAGAATTATCCACGTGTTTGTGTTGTGAATGGTCGTTAGCCAGCTAGCTAACCTATAAAAAATCGCTAAAGATACGTCCACATCACCCTGTGTACTGAGATACAGTAGAACACCATAGCTACCTTGAAACATGCTAATGTTTGTGGAACTTTTTATATCTTGCTAGCATGTTTGTTGACAAACTAACAGCAGCATGTTTCTAGATTTATATGGCATCACAACCTAACATTACCATTTTTCTGTCTTACTAGCATGTTGCCAACTATCAATAGCAAGGTGCTGGCCTACTCATGTGTTGCCAATTAACTAGTATGTCTCTGAATGCTAGCATGTTGCCAACTGCAACGTTTCTGACTTGGTAGCGTTTTCCTGACTAACATTGACATGGCTCTGGCTAGCTAAGGAGTCAGTAACTAACATTAGCATGTTAGTTACTGCCCTCCCTAGCTAGCCACGTGTAGCTGGTCACATGCTAAATACTAGCATGTGGCCAACGACTATGTTTCTGGCTTGTTAATATGTTGCTGACTAACTCTAGCATGTTTCTTGCTAACGAGGGAGTCTGTAACTAACATTAGCATCTTCCTGGCTTTCTAAGGCTGTACCAGTTAAAATTAATATGTTCATGGTTTGCTAAGATGTTGCCAGTTAGCATGTTTCTGGCTTTCTAGCACGTTCTGTTGCAAGTTGCTGGCCTACTCACGTGTTGCTAACTATCCTTAGCATGTTTCTAAATGCTGGCATGTTGGCAACTACTATGTTTCTGACTTGGTAGCATGTTGCTGATCAACATACACATGTTTCTAGCTAACTAGGGAGTCAGCAACCAACATTAGCATGTTTCTAAATGCAAGCACTTTGCCAACTACTATGTTTCTGGTTTGGTAGTGTTTTGCTGACTAATATAGCCGGGAGTCTGTAAAATTAGCATATCGCTGCTTTTTCTAAGGCTTTACCAACTAAAACTAGCATGTTTCTGTCTTGCTAGCATGTTGCCAACTAGTAGGTTTCTGGCCTGGTAGCGTTTTATACTGACACTAACATGCTAGCAAGAAAAAAAGTTCCAGATGGCAAAAAACTAGTGAGCCAGAAACATGATGATGATGATGTTGGCTACTAACTCCTTAGCAAGCTAGAAACCTACTGGTTGGTAACATGGTAGCAAGACAGAAACATGCTAGTATTAGTTGGTAAAGCTTTAACAAGCTACGTTTCTGCTAAAGTACAAATCTGCACCAATCTAAGACTTTAAACGGGTTTCTTCTTCAGCTGAACCTCGTTTGCTTGAAGTCCAGAGAAACAAAGATGGATCTGATTAGACTTGAAATATGTTGGAGCTGAGGCTGAAACTAAGCGTTGCTCTAATTACACCAAACACGATGCTAAACACGCTAATCACCGGTTTGACGAGCGGCTGCAGGAAGTTTGAGGCCGAGCTGCAGACAGAACCGAGACGAGTCAACAACAAACTGACAGAGGACCAGTTTAGAATAAACCACAGCTCAGAGGATTTCCACTAGAAACTGTTGGAGGTCAGAATTCGGGCAGATACGTCATCTGAGCATCAGAATTATGATGGTTAGTCTCAATTTAAAACTCATTTTCTGTGACGACAACAGAAGTCTGTCTGACGCATCATTTACTGTGATTTCAGTTTGTTTAAAGACAGTTTGTTGACCTGCAGCTCCACATGTTGACAGAAAACTAGAGAAGAAAAAGAAGAAAGAAGCCGTGGAGCCGCAGAGTTAACGGATATGAATCACAAGTTTCTCTCAATGAACTGAAAATGATGGACTGTACATGTTTTAAAGCTTAGAGAGAACCATCCAGGTAAATAAAGTCCCCTGGTTTCAGGTAAATGTGAATTTAAAACTCCTTATTTTGCACTTTTCTAATTATATTTATCTGCCGTAACTGATGCAGACTAGTGAGGCGTTTAGGGAACATCTGTTAATTGTAGTCTCTATTAGGTTGAGTTTAATGTATATTTAGCTTCTAACAGATGCTCTGAATTCAGGTGAAGATTATTTTAGGTCATATTTCGATGCCGATTTAACAGGAATGAACATGGAAGTGAAAATGAAACAACTATTTATTCACATCTGAAAGTGCAATAAAAATAATGTGCCTCTAAAAATCAATGAATGATCAGGATTTAACTTCATTTGGGACATTGTAAGTTGTTAATTTATTTAGATTTCTTTCAATATCAGCAGCACAAAACTCTGTATGATGAATATAATAATAATTATAACATATACAGTAAAAATCCAGATCAGAATCCCATCCAAGATGTTACAAAACTGTTCCAAGTTCATTTCTATGTTTGCTGATGATGCACTCCTCTACAGTGGTTAATTATTTCCAAATAGAGTTATTCTGGTGAACATTCCTGTAATTTTCTTAATCAGTCCAAGTTAAAATTCCAGAAAAACTTTTAGTTTGAAGAAAAATACTATTAAATCTTAAAACAACAACTTATTAAAGTGCATTTGAAGTGAGTCTGTTGCCTCAGGTTGAGACTTTGGTTGATTTCTTTCAATTTCTTCTAATGAATCCACATATTAACAGTCTTTTAATAACCTGAACCGAGAAATGAGAGTTTAGATACTTCTGGTTGTGACTCTCAAACATGTGGTTCAGGAGGAAGTTACTGTAGAAACACAACGAGGGGATTTTAAAGTTGTGTTGTTAAAATTCAGCTGAAACAGAAACCATCAAACCAAATACAGACGGAGGAGGTAAAACCACCACAAAGACACGTAAAATAACCTAAATGTGGTGCAGAAGAACGCTAAAATGATGGAAAATGACCAAAATTAAATGAAGATTAACACAAACTCACCACAAAAAGATGCAAAACAACCAAAGTGTGACAAAAAACAACCAAGAAAAGACATAAAATGACCAAAATGACACACAAGCCACGCAGGCAAAATGTGTAAAATGACCAACATTAAATGCAAATGACCATAAAGTATAAAAAAAAGACCACAACAAGATGTAAAACAACCAAAATGAAACACAAAACAAGCACAAAAGGACATAAAACATCGTTAAAGAGACACAAACTACACAAAAAGACATTAAACAACCAAAATGTGACGCAGAAGAACCAAGAAAAGACATAAAACAGCCAAAATGACATAAAAACTAAGCAGACAAAAGGTGTCAAATGACCAAAATTCAGTGCAAATGACACCAAACTCACCACAAAGTGTGAAAAACAAACACAAAAAGATGTGAAACAACCAAAGTGTGACATAAATTAAACACAGAGAGACATTAAAGAACCAAAATTAAATGAAAATGAACACGTAAACAAACAAACTGTGACACAAAACAAACCAAAGAGACACAAAACAACCACAGGGAGTCATAAAGCGACTAAAATGTGACGAACAAAGGCGTAAAATAACCCAAATTAAATGTAAACAACAAAAACAACTAAAATGTGACGTAGAACCAGAAAGACGAACCAGGACTTCTTCTGATTGTCTTAGTTTTGTCATTTTTTGGTTGTTTTTGTGGTCATTCGCTCTAAACTTAGATTCTTTTAATCATTTTATATCAGTTTATATCAGTGTACGGTTGTTCTGAGTCGCATTTTGGTTGTTTTCTATCTTTGTGTGCTCAGTTTTTGTCTCATTTTAGTTGTTTTGTGTCTTTCTGTGGTGGTTCTACATCACATTTAAGCTGTGATTAATGTGTGTCTCGTCTCCTGTGGTTGTTTTGTGTCACATTTTGGTTGTTTTTGTGTTTCTTTACACTTAATTTAGGTCATTTTTCACATTCGTCCCCTTAGCTTGTGTCTTGTTTTAGCTGTTTTGTGTATTTTTTTTGGTCTTTTACATGTTTTTGTGGTTAGTTTTGTAGTTTTGTGGTCTAGTTTGTGTCTCATTTTGTTATTTTATATATTTTTGTGGTTCTTTCTAAATCTGAACCTCCAGTTTCCACCAGATCTTTGTTCTTTAAGCAGCTCTAGAAGGAAACATTCAGGTGTCATGAAGGGGTCTTGGCAGTTTTTGTGTTTTAATTTGGTTGTTTAGTTTGTTTTTCTGGTTATTTTGTGTCACATTTTGCTGGTTTATGTGTCCATTTGCATTGAATTTGTTTTGTTTCACATCTTTGTGTGTTTAATTTGTGTTTTACATAGAGGTTTACCTCTTTGTGCGGTTGTTTTACATCTTTTCATGGCTAGTTTGTCTCATTTTAGCTGTTTTACCTCTTTTTGTGGTTGTTTTATGTCGCATTTTGGTAGTTTTATATATTTTGTGTGTTTTTTTTAGATTTAATTTCGGTAACTTTACATCTTTCATTGTTGTTTTGTCACATTTTGGTTATTTTATGACTTCCTGCGGTTGGTTTGTGTTTCAGTTTGGCCGTTCAGACTGTTTTTCTAGTTGTTTTGTGTCACATTTTGCTGGTTTATGTCGTCATTTGTATTTAATTTTGGCTGTTTTTTGGCTGTTTACTTATTTTGGTCGCTTTATGTCATTTTGTGGTTGTTTGCATTCAGTTTAAGTCATTTTATGTCTTTGTGTCATTACTTTGTGTCTCGTTTTGGTGGTTTTGTCTTATTGCTTTTGTCAGTTTTTTTTTTCTTTTGCATTTAATTTTAGCCGTTTGATGTCTTTTTTTTTGGTTGTTCTGCATCACATTTTGATTGTTTTCCATGTTTTGTGGTTATTTTTGTAGTTTTGTGGTTTAGTTTGTGTCTCATTTTGTTATTTTACATATTTTTCTGGTAGTTCTGTGTTGACCTGAAGTATCACGTGAAAATAAACTGAATATCTGGGAGTTTCCGGACATTTTCACTTCCCCTCCTGTGAACCTCATCAGGTCGTATTCAGCCGTTCAACACTCACATGAATTACTCAGTTTTTGTTTTCACATCAGACTTTAACTAGACTAAACTGCACAACGACTTTACGATCCTCTGCAAGCAACAACATGTCCTCAGGTGTGAACACAACAACAACTACACAATGAAACTTAACTCAACGATACAGAGCCAACAAATGTGTTCTAAAAGAAAACAACGGCTGCATTAAAACCTTTATCTGACACATTCTAATTTATATTTACTGTCTGTTCTGTCAGAAGATGGTAAACTAAGAAAACTGCATGTGTAAGCTGTGAATTATGAGAATTTAAACTTCTCTAATGCTGTCAGACATGACAACATTTCTAAAAGCTGTTTTCATCTGTGGTTATTGAATGTCAAACGTGTCAGTTTTATTCATTAAACTGAAAAATAAAATACAATAAATCCTCCAGCAACACCTGAACACACACTTAGATGGGTAAAACGAGGATTAACTCTGGTTTTATCAGCTGGCCTAAATTAAAATATCTGCAGCTGATGAACCAAACTGACTGGACAAGTAAATAAGATTTTAAAAAAAACACCAAAAGTTTCTCTATAAAACTGTCAGAAAGACAGTTAGTCAGGCAGAAGAATGCTAGTTTCCGCTCCAAACATGCTAGTGATTAGCCTCGGGATGCTAAAACTAGTCGAGAGAAACAGTAAATTGTGAGAACAGTGAAGAAGCTACAGAGTCTAGCTGGCAAAATAGAGATAATATTAAGTAGCCCGGGGATGCTAGTCGCTAACTTTGCCAGGTACTACCCTTGGGCTTCTAGTTAAAAGTCTTGTTTACTAGTAACCAGCCTGGAGATAGAAATATTTTAGAGTAGCTCCAGGCTGCTAGTTGCTAACCTAAGGACAGTAGTGACAAGCAAATATGCTAGTGACACAGCTAAAGATACTAGTCGCTAACACATAGATATTAATAACTAGTCGAAGAATGCTAGTAACTACCTTATGGATGCTAGTGACAAGCCCGCGAATGCTTATGGTATGGTTAAAGAAGCTAGTTGGTAAGATAGTTACTAGCTTACAAGCTTAGCAAACAAGCCCAAGGATGCTAGTGACATGGCTAAGGAGGCTAAATACTAACATAGAGATATTAGTAAATAACCTAAGAATGCTAATAGCCAACCTATGGACTCCAGTGACAAGCAAAGATGGTAGTGACTAGGGCTAGTTGCTAATACAGTGCTACTACTGAGTAGCCTAAAGATGTGAGTAACTAGCCTAGGTGTGCTAGTGACATGGCTAGAAATGGTAGTCACTAACACATAGCTATAACTGACTAGTCTGAGAATGCTTGTAGCCAGCTTATGGATGCTAGTAACAAGCCCAAGGATGCTAGTGGTATGGTTAAGGAGGCTAGTTGCTAAGAGAGATATTAATAAATAGCCTAAAGATGATAGCATAGCAAATAGCCTCACGATGCTAGTGACAAGGATAGAGGGTTAGTCACAAATATAAGGATATTATTAAGTAGTCTGAGGATGCAAAAATCTACCCTAAGGATGCTAGTTACAAGCCCAAAGATGCTAGTGACATTGCTAAGAAGGCATATTTCCAATGTACGGGTATTAGTAAATAGCCTAAGGATGGTAGCAACTAGCCTAGAATGCTAGTGAGAAGGATAGAGATGCTAGTCGGTAATATAGAATTAGAATGCCAGTAGCATGGCCAGGGAGGCTAGTCGCTAATAGAGATATATTATTAAGTGGTCTAAGAATGCAAAAATCTACTCTAAGGATGCTAGTGACAAACCTAAGGATGCTAGTGACATTATTAAGTATGCTTGTTGCCAATGTATGGGTATTAGTAAATAGTCTAAGGATGGTAGCAACTAGACAAACAATGCTAATGACAAGCCTAAGGAGGCTAGTTGCTAATATAGAGATATCAGTAGCCTAAGGATGATAGTAATTAGCCTAGGATGCTAGTGGCACGGCTACAGATGCTAGTTGTTAAAACAGAGGTATTTTAATGAGTCTAAGCATGCTAGTAACTAGCTTTCAAGCTTAGCTGACAAGCCCAAGGATGCTAATGACATGGCTAATGAGTGTAGTTGGCTAGCTACTAACACAGAGATATAAGTAAACGTAGAATGCTAATAACCAACCTAAGGATACTAATGACAAGGCTAGGGATGCCATTCGTTAACACATAGATACTATTGAGTAGCCTAAGAATGCTAGTAATGCTCATAACTAGCAAAGACAGTTACATGCAATGGATTACCGAGTCCCTGAATGAATAAATATCTGAGCTATAATGAAAAAGCTTCAGCTCCTGATCCTCAACGACTGGATGCATAAACAAGATGAAGGATCCTCCAGAAGTTTCTTAGTACCAGAATCACAACAGAAATGGAGCAACGACTCTTTGAAGCCAGCAAAAAATGTGGTTATCCATCAAAGAAAGTAAAATATTTCAGTCTAAATGTCAAAATACCAAATAAACCAACCTACAAAACGAGACTCTAGTACAGTGTTTCTAATGAAGCTCTATAGACAACTGTTGAAGTCTCCACATGGATGAAACAATACTCAAAGTCCTTAGCTTTAGCATGAAGTTAAAAGCCGCCAGTTTGTCCATCATTCAGCAGAACATGGACTCAGACTGCAGCATAAATGTGAAAGAGGTGAAACAACAACAACAACAATCAGCTCTGTTGTTTCTCTTGCCGTTGTTCCCATAAACACAACCGAATCTATTTGTGGCCAGAAATTTAAATCTCATATTAGCAGAGCAGAGACACACAAAGACGACGTTTGTTCGTCCTCTAAAGCCTCAGACTGCTCCTCACACCAACTCTTCTCTCAGACTGAATCTAATGTTTTGGGAAATTTGCTTCATTGCTTTCTTTCTAAAGCTGATGTGTGAACAATAAGACCAATCTCATGTCGAATGAAACTGAAAAATAAAAAGTGGAGTTCTAAGTGAGTACAGTCTTGTGTAACATCACCTAAATATCTAACGATTCTAAACTGTATGTCCTTACAGTAATCAGATTATTTCCAGTAGAACAGTAGAGTATTTGCTCTGATGTCATTCTTCACATCATTCATTGGTTGTGTTGCTCTTTCTTTTTCTTTAAACACCACAAAGGTTCTGTTGGGTTCAGCTCAGACTCTCACTGTCCAGGTCCTGGTTCCACTCAGTTCTAGTGGAGAAGCTCTTGTTGTTCTTTGGATGTTCTCCTGCTGGAATATTCCTCATCTTTCAGCTCCTGGTCAGCCAGTATTCTGGTTTATCCTCATCTAGAAGTGTCATCTGTCAACTGTCAGTTTAGTTGCTCACTGATCTTCCTGGATCTTTTTCCATCTTTGTCGAGTCTCTCAGTCAGATGTTTCTCTTCCTCTGTTCAGTTGTTTTCCACATGGAGCCATGATGCAGACATAGATAGACCCAGTCCATTGAGTTTCTACATTGGAGTCTTCTCTTAATCTTAATTAGAGGAAATACTATTCTGTTCAACAGAGAAGTAGTGCAGTTATTGGTACAGTTTAGAACTACTTGGCATTTAAGTGTGGTTCCGCAGGGGTATATTAATTATTTTACCTGTCTGAATGCCTCCATGCTTCACTGTCAGGACTGTGCATTCACTCAACAAATTCATTTTGATCTCATCTGAACAAAGAATATTCTCCAGCATTCATCAGGATTCTTTTTAATGAGTTTCATAGAAGTTTTGAACCAAAGAAGTAAAGGTGTTTTTCCCCCCCATTTTTTCTTCATCGATTTTGAACCGAAGAATCCGAAGTGAATCCTGAATCTGCCAAAGATTCCCACCTGGTTGTGCTCATTCATCACCTGTGAGGCTGGGTTACACCTGGTCCACCTTCACCAACACTCTCTCTTTCATGATTGGCTCCGCCCAGCTTCCCCTCAGGGTTCCTCACCAAAACAACGGCAGCTTTCAGACACAATCTTCTCTGCAGCCAACAAAAGGTGGAAACTCGACACACGGCGTTCGTTTCTGGCCTTACATTTCCTCAACACAATACAAACAGCCGCGGCTTTTTCTCTCACCGTGAGAGTTTTTTATCCGGAGACACCCGAGACGACGACGTAAAGCTGAGAGGAACTGCAGAAACCAGCAAACATCACCTGAAGTTTAACCTCCAACTGCTGCATGTTAAGAGACACTAAAAACCAGAACACAGCTGCAACTAACACGAGTCTCCATTATGGATTCATCTCATAAAGACTTCTTGCTTCCATAAAATGGACTCGTTCAGTGTCTCTGATGTTAAAAGTTCACTAAAAAATGATAAATAAATGGAAAGTTTGATGCTTTTTTGTCACATGATGCTAAATTGAACATCTTTCTAAGACAAAATGACATTTAAAGTCTTGATCTGTGTGAAAAGCAGCAGATTAATCAGAAAGTTGTTGTTTGTAGCAGTGAAATGAAAAGTCCAGACTAAGAAAAGCAACACATCCTTCCATTTTAGAGGCTTGAACTTCCTAAATATGATTAGTTTTGGTTAAAAACAGGTTTAATTAATCAATGAATTAATCATCTAATTATTAAATACTCAACAGTTCTTCATATTGACCAGTCTGACTGTTGGTGGAAAGAATATTTTTATACTCTAATGTTCAAAAGTTTGGGGTCACCCAGATAATTCCATGTTTTCCATTAAACTCCCAGTTTTATCCATGTGCTAACATAACTGCAGGGTTTTCTAACCATCAATGAGCCTTTCAACACCATTAGCTAACACAATGTAGCATTAGAACACAGGAGTGATGGTTGCTGGAAATGTTCCTCTGTACCCCTATGGAGATATTCCATTAAAAATCAGCTGTTTCCAGCTAGAATAGTCATTTACCACATTAACAATGTCTACACTGGATTTATCATTCATTTAATGTTATCTTCATTGAAAAAAAAGTTTTCTTTCAGAAATAAGGACATTTCTAAGTGACCCTAAACTTTTAAACAGTAGTGTAGATATATTTATATATATATAAAACCAATGTTTTTTTTTAAACAGTCTTTAATGGGAATAAAATCGCAGTAAAATAGTATTAATTGACATGTTAACCATAAAAAAGAGGCCAAAACTGTAAATATTCAATATTAATACTGTAAATATAAGAAATTCTTCTACGTTTGACTGTAAAATTATTGATATTTGTCAAAAATTCTACATATTAAGGATTCAGAAATGGTAAATATTTTTTTAACAATTATTTTCCACATTTTTCCTATTTTGTTAAATTATAAATAATAATTTCTTCTTTAATTTGTTGGATTTTGCTGTTTGTCAACTTATAAATTATTCAGAGGATGAATCAACAAGTTAGTATTTCGCAGCTATTTTTAACAAATACTGAAGAAATCTTGTGTTTGATTTATTTATTTTGCTTCTAGAGTTATTTTCTGTCTGATGAATGTAAAATAAAAGTGAAAGTATGAAGCAGCAGAAAACAGAAAGAACCAGGGAAAGAACCTGAAACTATCAATGAGGTCAAAGACTAGAACTTACTGCAGCTGAAACTCTCAGATTATTAACTGAGGAGTTATTTTTTAGTCTTTTTGTAAACAAGGATTCGTTGCGCCAAACTCAGCTGCTGATCTTTTACCATCAGAGAGTCTAAACTAGACCGATGGAGGTGCTTCGTCAGTCTGAGGTAAAACCAGTTTGTTCGTCCAGATGACGCGACTCCAGCTGGATGCGTCAGTCCGTGCAGGTTTCCACGGCGACGCAGCAGCTAGAGGTTGTGGGAAAATCTCTGAAATTTTCATGTTTGTTTGGACTCGGACGCCTCCACAACCAGAAGAACATAAACACATAAAGATCTGTGTTTGGTTTGAACCACAACACTCGAACGCATCACTGAAGTTTCCCAGAATACACCTGGAGAAGCATCTGGTTTCTCTATTGGTTTATCAGTTCAATTACTGATTAATCAGTTATTGAGAAAATACTGGTAATACCATCACAGACCGTTGACTGTTGTAGAAAACTCATAATCAGATTTAAACAGTGGATCAGCGCAACTGGTGTCACTGGTTTTAAATAAACGGACTGGATCTGGACTGGTTCTAGACTGGTTTAGACCTGGTTAGTCTCTTTATTTAATCCTTAACTGACTCCATGAAGCCGGGATCAGGTCTCTGGTTTCTGACTGGTTTTGGACTGGTTTTAATCTGGGTTTTGGACTTGGTTTCAGACTGATTTTAAATCAGTCCGAACCTGCTTTCAGAATTTTTTTTTTTTTTTGTGGTTAAAACATTTGAATAATCAGAGCTGCTGCTAATGAATTTCCTCCTTGTGATTTACCGATTATTCTACTTGTTGAGTTTTCTGACGTCTGATTTGAACTTCTGCAGTTTTGTTTCATCACATTTCACAGAAATCTTCTTTTCACCAGTTTCTTCAGATTTCCTGCCAACAAACAACAAACTGAGAGTCAAACCTGTTAAATTTTCAGACTTCTGTTTAATCTGGGATCACATCAAGGCTCCTGATTTAAATTAAACATCTGACTGCAGATAGAAGCTGCAGCTTTCAGCTTCTGGTTCTGAATATTTAGTCAGTTCAGGAGAATGAACCAGTTCCTGCACCAGCAGCAACGATTACAAACGTCAACGTGAAGCCAAACGTCGCATCCTGAGCTGAGGAACTAAGACCACCGAGGCTCTGAGACTCGATTTAGACTTTAACCTGACAGGATAAAGAATCTGACAGAAACAAGCTCTGATCGGCTCAATGTGACTCCGACTTGTTGTTTGCTGTTCAAGAAAAATGTGATTCAGCCACGAGCAGCTTCAGGCTAATTCCAGCAAACAGGGCGAACAGGTTGTCGACTCCTGCAGCAGCGAAGTGGGAGAGTCGGAACATTCGTTAAAAAACAGGGAGGCGTCACCTGAAAGTCCTCAGACAGAGTCCTGATGGGTAAGAAAGGTATGAAACCAGACCAAAACCAGGTCAGAAACCGGACCAAAACCAGGTCAGAAACCGGACCAAAACCAGGTCAGAAACCGGACCAAAACCAGGTCAGAAACAGGACCAAAACCATGTATGAAACCAGACCAAAACCAGGTCAGAAACCAGACCAAAACCAGGTCAGAAACCAGACCAAAACCATGTATGAAACTGGACCAAAACCAGGTCAGAAACCAGACCAAAACCATGTATGAAACTGGACCAAAACCAGGTCAGAAACAGGACCAAAACCATGTCAGAAACCGGACCAAAACCAGGTCAGAAACCGGACCAAAACCAGGTCAGAAACAGGACCAAAACCATGTACGAAACCAGACCAAAACCAGGTCAGAAACCAGACCAAAACCAGGTCAGAAACCAGACCAAAACCAGGTCAGAAACCAGACCAAAACCAGGTCAGAAACCAGACCAAAACCAGGTCAGAAACCGGACCAAAACCAGGTCAGAAACCGGACCAAAACCAGGTCAGAAACAGGACCAAAACCATGTATGAAACCAGACCAAAACCAGGTCAGAAACCAGACCAAAACCAGGTCAGAAACCAGACCAAAACCATGTATGAAACTGGACCAAAACCAGGTCAGAAACCAGACCAAAACCATGTATGAAACCGGACCAAAACCAGGTCAGAAACCGGACCAAAACCAGGTCAGAAACCAGGACCAAAACCATGTACGAAACCGGACCAAAACCAGGTCAGAAACCAGACCAAAACCAGGTCAGAAACCAGACCAAAACCAGGTCAGAAACCGGACCAAAACCAGGTCAGAAACCGGACCAAAACCAGGTCAGAAACAGGACCAAAACCATGTATGAAACCAGACCAAAACCAGGTCAGAAACCAGACCAAAACCAGGTCAGAAACCAGACCAAAACCAGGTCAGAAACCGGACCAAAACCAGGTCAGAAACCGGACCAAAACCATGTACGAAACTGGACCAAAACCAGGTCAGAAACAGGACCAAAACCATGTCAGAAACCGGACCAAAACCAGGTCAGAAACCGGACCAAAACCAGGTCAGAAACCAGACCAAAACCAGGTCAGAAACCAGACCAAAACCATGTATGAAACTGGACCAAAACCAGGTCAGAAACCGGACCAAAACCAGGTCAGAAACCGGACCAAAACCATGTATGAAACTGGACCAAAACCAGGTCAGAAACCGGACCAAAACCAGGTCAGAAACCAGACCAAAACAAGGTCAGAAACAGGACCAAAACCAGGTCAGAAACCGGACCAAAACCAGGTCAGAAACCAGACCAAAACCAGGTCAGAAACCAGACCAAAACCATGTATGAAACTGGACCAAAACCATGTATGAAACCGGAGCAAAACCAGGTCAGAAACCAGACCAAAATCAGGTCAGAAACCGCACCAAAAACCCACCTATAAAACACATCCTAAGACAAGACTAAGATCCATCCAAAACAAGGTCTGAAACTGGGTTACAACCAGTTCAAAACTAGTCTAAAACCAACATAAAACCTAGTCTAAATCAGTCTAAAACTGATCCAAAATCAGTCAGAAACAGGTAAGAACAAGACCAGAAATCAGGTCCAAAACCAGTCCCAAGCTGATCTAAAAACCTAGCCTTAACCCAGGTCAGGACCAATCAAACCCAGTCTAAAACTCATCCAAAAATAGTTCAAAACAAGGCCTGAAACAAGATTAAAAATCTGTCCAATCTGATCTCAAATCCAGTCTAAAACCAAGTTTAAAGTCGGGTCAGACACCAATTCAAAACCCATCCAATATATATCCAATAAGTCTAAAACCAGTTCAAAACAAGGCCTGAAATTGGGTCAAAAACCAGTCCAACGCTGATTTAAAATCCAGTCTAAAACCAAGTCAGAAACAACTTAAAACCCAGTCTAAAACAAGGTTAAACCATCCAAAGGCAGTTATAAACCAGTATAAAACCATGTGGGCCTTAAACTGCGTCAATAATCAGTCCAAAGCTGATCTAAAACTCAGTCTAAACCCAGTCTAAAACCCAGTACAGAACCAGGTCCAAAACCAATATAACCCCCAGTCTAAAACCAGTGTAAAACCAAAGTAAATCCAGTGTAAACCCAGTCTAAACCCAGTCTAAAACCAGTGTAAAACCAAAGTAAATCCAGTGTAAACCCAGTCTAAACCCAGTCTAAAACCAGTGTAACTGTGAACCCGGAGCTCCTGGAGGTGAAAACTTTCTGCGTCGGGTCCAAACTTTAAGCGGCAGCAGCTGCTGATCTGCAGCTTCCAGCTCGGAATGGAAACGAAATTAAGGTCAGAGCTGATTTATGGTCGACATGTGGAGCAGAAGATGGAGGAACCAGAGGAGGAACCAGAGCAGGAACCAGAGGAGGAGGAACCAGAGCAGGAACCAGAGGAGGAACAGAGGAGGAACAGAGGAGGAACCAGAGCAGGAACCAGTGGAGGAACCAGAGGAGGAACCAGAGGAGGAACCAGAGCAGGAACCAGAGGAGGAACAGAGCAGGAACCAGAGCAGGAACCAGAGGAGGAACCAGAGCAGGAACCAGAGGAGGAACCAGAGAGGAACCAGAGGAGGAACCAGAAGAGGAACCAGAAGCAGGAACCAGAGCAGGAACCAGAGCAGGAACCAGAGCAGGAACCAGAGGAGGAACCAGAGGAGGAACCAGAGCAGGAACCAGAGCAGGAACCAGAGGAGGAACCAGGGGTCGGTGCCTCCAACAACCTGAACTCTGAGCCACATTTAATCTGAGCACCAGACGGTTTTCTAATCTGATAAAATGATCGATTGATTGAATCAAGAGCAGAAACATCAGAGCTGCTCTGATCTGATGCTTTTCTTTGTTTTTGTCTTGGAGTCTTTCAGACAGAAAAAGACTTTTTTTCAGTTTTGTGGGACAGAATCGGAGCTGAAGCAGTAAAACTTCTTCCATCTGGAACTGTTTGACTTTTATTCCTTCCAGTCTGAAAACACATTTTATCATGTTGGAGGAGTTTAGTTTGAACTGGAAAACCTCAAAGTCTCCATTTATCTGCTTTATTTTTGGTTTAAATGTGAACAAGAAGCTAAAAAAAATTAAACCTATGAACATGTTTTCATTTCAGTAACTTTATTTAGCATTAAATGTTCTGTAAAGTCATTTATTTTCATCCATGTGAAGCTAAAAATGTCAGTTTAAAGCATGAAACTATAAAAATCTTGTGTGAATTAGAGCTGCAGCGATCAATCAATAATCAGTTTGATTAGTTTTGAACAAAAATAGACTCAATTCTGTGATTTCAGCTCCTTAAATGTGAACATTTTCTGCTTTCGTCCCTCTTTAATGACAGTAAAGTTCAGATATTTGGACTAAAAGAGACATTTGATGCACATTTTTCGTGTTTTCCATCAGAATAATCCAGACAATAATCCACAGATTAATCTTCTATGGTAATATTAATGGTGAGTAGCAGCTCAGACGTGGTTAATGTGCAGCTGGACAGATTTCACTTTCAATAATTCATGTTTTATCACTAAAATCTTTCATCTAACAAACAGGTTTTACACAAAATGTGAGAACACTGGTAACAATAATTCTAACAGTTCATTTTCTGCATTTAAAAGCTCAAAATGAGTGGATAAATGTGCAGTTTGAGAGGATCTGATGTCCTGCTGCTTTCAAACCTTTGATAGAATCAATGAGTGGAACAAAGTCCAGCTGTTTACTTTCTGTTTGAACCAGAAGCGTTTTAATTCTCCTCTAAGCAGAAAGACGCAGGAATCTGATCGATTAATCAAACTCCTGATCACTGATCTCCGCCCTCGCCTCGTGCTCTCTCGGTGGTCTTTACAACCAGCAGCTCCCGTTAAAACGCCCGTTTCTCGGTGACTCACGTGTTTTCTGGCTCTCCGGTAACGATCCTCGGTGCGGCGGCTGCTCGGACTGACGGACCTCCTGCTCGGCTCGACGACAAAGCGGCGGCAGACCGGAGGAGGCGGGCGGACCGACGGACGGACGGACGGACGGCGGGGAATCCTCCGGTCCACCGTGTGGCGGAGGAGGGAACTAACTAACGGCGCCGTTAACCCCTCAGCGGCCAATCAGCGAGCAGCTGCTGCTGCCCACATTGAAGAATAAAATGTAATAAAATAAAATCTAATAATTATCATTGTGATTATCAGTCTGGTAACTTTCTACCTGCTAGAACCTGAATATCTTTCATTCATCTGCTTCATTTATGGTTGAAATGTGGGCAAGAAACTCAAAAGACAAAACTTATGAACGTGTTTTCATTTTAAAAGGTTTATTTAGCATTAAATGTCCTCTAAAGTCGTTTATTTTCAAACGTATGAAGCTAAAATGTCAGTTTAAAGCATTATTATTATTATTATTATTATTATTATTATTATTATAGGAACGGTGTCTACTGAATGTCGGTGTCACATGTATGCCAGCGACATTATAACAAATTATAATTTAAATATCAGTGATAATACATTTATAATCTCTAAGGGCTATCAATTCAAAACTAATTGGAAACCATTTTTAGAACAATAAAAAAATAATTTCTGTATGTGTACCTAACACTTAAGTTGAAGCTAAAGTGAGAGTGACTTTAAAAGTATGGAAATAAAGTCAATGTTATGTTTAAATATTGAGTTTATAAAGAATTTGCATTTAACTAGCATGAATACTTCTCTGTAGCTGTAGCGTTAGTAACGCTACAGCAAGCTAATACAGCTAGTTAGCATTTTACACAGATATATCTATTGCTGGTTAGCTGTTATGGTTTACATGATGGTGGACATAATATTCTAACTGCATTATTGTTGATATTTGATTATAAAATTATCATCATATCAACAGGTAGCCTACACTAGCGAAGCATTCACGCTAGTTGACGAACACTACAGCAAGCTAATGTAGCATAGAGCTATTTTAAAATAAAAACAGCTAGTTAGCGTTTTACACATATATCTATTTCTGGTTAGCTGTAATATTAATGTAGTAGATGTAGCTAATGTATCGTAAGATATTCTGACCTTATTAGCACTGATATTTAAATTAATGGCACATCAGCAAGTAGCTACACTAGCAAAGAATTCAAGCTAGCTAGTTAGCTCAACAGGCAGCCACTATGAACTAATGTTGTCTGGTCCGCTAGTTAGCCTTTTAGACAAATGATGATGTGTTTTTACTGCTAGTTAGCTCTGATGTTTTTGTATTAAATAATTGTGTCCATGAAATTATCACATCGGACGACTATAACTTTAGTAAAACTATCACTTTTTACACTAAGCTAGCTGGCTATTGCTACAGTAATAATTGTATTGGCTTAACACAATGAGGTAGTTAGCCATCTAAACTGATTGTTTCTGCTTGTTAGCTATGTTACTGTATTAGATGATGGTGCCTGTGATATGATCACATTAGTAGAGATTATAATTTATTATTATGATTTATATTTAAAGTACTGACATGAAAATAAAGTCACATTATCAGCCAGCTACTGCTACAGCTAGCTGATACAGCATGGAGTTATTAGCGCAACATAAAGTTAGCTGGTTAGCTTTTTATACAGATCATAAAGCATCTTTACAGCACGGTTAGCTGTTATATCCCTCTGTTAGTTGTTGCTGAACATATTTGATCAGATTTGGAGAGATTATAACTTTATTATTCTTTATATTGGAATTAGTGACAAAAAAAACAAATGTTTTGTTATCTGAGGTGTTTAGCCTCCACTTGCTAGGTAGCTAATGTTAGCAAGGCAGCGACTATTACCAACACAAAATAACATTAGTTAAAATAAAGTTACCTAGTTGAGCTTTTAGACTGATGATTATATATTTTACTGTTGGTTAGATATTATGTTGTTTTATTAGACGATGGTGACGATAATTTATCAGAAATCTAACATGAGCCAGGATACAACATTCAGTGTTTTAATCCATATCAGGAGGAAAATAAAATATATTCTTACAATTTCACATATCAAGGGAAAAAATCTTTTATATTTCTAAGTAATAAATATGAGCTTCACAGTAAAACAATAAAATATATGTATATCTGCTTATTTGTCCTCTGAAAATATTAAATATTACTTCAACTTACCTCGAAATCATTTGTTATGATTTTCTTGCAGCAGTAAAAGACCTGAAATAGTAACGTTCTGTATCTAGTGATCAGAGGGGGATTGTTGATTTAATAAACTGCTGAACATTATTGCCTAAATAATATCTGTCATTTCAGTGCTGCCAGAAATATCACTAAAATAACTAATCCTTTATTCATTTATCCACCTGAAAGTACATTTAGAAATATGAATGTTATAAAACCTTAAATCCATAAAGTCTCAGTGACAGCAGAATATAAGCTAAATACAAAATAAGAATGTAAAGATGGAAGAAAGGTTAAAATAAACTTTATATCCCAAAATGTACATTTTTGAAGCACTGTTTTTCACCTTTTACTCCCAGAAATGTGAGCTTTTACCTCCTCAGAAAGGTTTTATGTCATGATTTACATCTTTTTACGATCCTGACTAATGTTCCTGGGGACGTTTTTCATCTTCTGTGATGACTTTATTGAGTTTTGTGCTCACAGTGGTGGTGATGGCGTTAGCATGGTTAGCGCTGCTAGCAGTGGTGAGGTCAGGGGACGTCTGCAGAGGACAAAGATCCTCCTCAGAGCTCAGCACATGCAGTCAGCGGCTCCACAACATCAGCAGCGTTCTCATGTAAATGGTGTCATTCTGCAGCACAACTGAAGAACAGAGCAGCTTCCATCCAACGTCAGACCTCAGAGTGAGCTCAGCGTCGGTCCACCAGAGGCTGAATCATTCCTTCATAGGGACAGAATCATGACACCGAGACAAAACCACACTTTAACCCACTATGGAGCTTTATCTCAGCACTCTGAACGCCTCGCTCACATTTTACTGAGTTTATTTGATCAGTTTTCACACTTTGTCTCAAGATTTATACCATTTCTCTCATAATTAGGATTTTAAAAATGTAAATTTATAACAATAATACTTTAAAAAATGAGATAAAGCTCCAAGTTATGAGGCAAGAAGAAGTTCTGAGATAAAAGATGAGATAAAACTAAAATACATGAAATGAAACCTTCAATTATAAGATTAAAGTCTGAAATACAAGACAAAACTGAAAAATTATGAGAAAAATGGCCTCAATTATGACATAAAATGTGTAATTATGAGCTCAAAATATTAAATTGGAGATACATTTCAAAATAAGAGCCTAATTACTAAATAAAATAGTTAAATTATGAGACATAATAAATTATGAGATTAAACTCAAAATTGTGAGACTAATGGCCTAAATTATTACAAAAAATGTGAAATTACAAGCTGGAAATATTAAATTATGAGATAAATTTCTGAATAAGAGCCTAAATTATGAAACTAAACTAAAATGTTTGAGGAAAAACTGTAAATTAAAAAGAACAAAAGTTCAAATAATAACATAAATTTCAATTAAAACACGAGATAAAATGCCTAAATTACAGAGATAAAACTAAAATGTATGAAAAGAAACCTTTAAGGATGAGATTAAATTCTGAAAAACGAGACAAAATGCAAAATTATGAGACTAACGGTGTAAATTATGATAAAAAATATTAAATTATAAGCTGAAAACATTAAATTGAGATCAATTTCAGAATAAGTGCCTGAATTACTAAATTAAATAGACATAAAAATAAATTTTGAGATTAAACTAAAAATGATGAGTCAAAGAGGCTAAACTACAAGATTAAATGAAGATATGAGATCAAAACCTTAAATTTTGATCTCAAACTCAGAATTATGAGACAAAGAGTCTGAATTTCAAAATAAAATTCAAACATGATGTCTGGCCTTTAAGTTATGAGA
Organism: Amphiprion clarkii; assembly: GCA_027123335.1. Taxonomy (NCBI): domain Eukaryota; kingdom Metazoa; phylum Chordata; class Actinopteri; family Pomacentridae; genus Amphiprion; species Amphiprion clarkii. The sequence continues at coordinate 41,133,775 of CM049567.1, forward strand.
TAAACTTCAGAATAAGAGCAGAAATTAGTAAATAAAAAAAATAAAATTATGAGGCAAAAAAGCTAAATTACATGATAAAAATCATGTATTATAGTAAAACCTTCAATTATGGGATAAATCTCGAACTGATGAGACAAAGACTCTCAATTACAAAATAAAATTTCAATAAATTTAAATGAAAACTCCAAATTATGAGCCTTAAATTATGAGATAAAGTTAAAAAACTGAAACAAGAATGAGACAAATAACCTAAACTCTGCTTTAAAAACCGTAATTCTGAGACAAAATGTGATGAATGTTGATCGATTTTCTGCTGAAAATACTTCCTGTATAAACGTTTGAACATCTAAAAATCAGAACTTTGTCAGACTGAAGTCTGCAAACGTTCAGGCTCCTAAAAACTGATTTAATTCCCTTTTCTCTGGTGAGTTTTTTCAGCTTTTCATGGTTTAAAACACGGCAACAGAAATGTGTGAAATGGAACCACAAACTCAGGAAACAAGAGTCACAAAGAAACTTTATATAGTTTTCAAGTATTCAAAACTGTTAAATAAGTACAAGATGTGTTCACATGATTTACATATTGGACAATATACGCACTGCCCATTCTTAATTCTCTTTACATGTTTCCCACTAACCCACGCAACACGCTAAAATGTCCGCAAACTATTCACATTTGTTTCGATTTTTTTCTCTTTTGCGTTTGGAGACGGTGACGGTGGTCTACGGGACACAGACGAAGAGTTTACAGTGATGGTTAGCTGCTGGTGATGTCGACTAGAAACACAACAAACGGGTTCACATTCAGCTGATCCTCGCTCTGCTGCTCAACAAACCACACAATTTACACAAGGACTGACGGACGCTTCGCATCTTCACTCTCTGCTGATTGGCTGTTGGTCGAAATGTGTCCGAACGCTCCTTAAGGCACCGAATGCTGTTGGAAAGTCCAGACGGGCGACAGATTAAAGGAAAAACGCGAGGTGTTGAACGCTGATTTATTCTGGCTGAGGGTTGGTGTCGGGGATCGGATGGCAGGAGCTTCAGCAACACAGACTGAACTAAACGGGGTCACCTGATGCTCATGGATCATAAACGAAAGAGAAACTGAGTCAACATTTTCCACTTTTAGAGCCACCTGAACCTTTGTAATGTTCCGACTGCAACAACCATCCCTCTAGAACCTCTGTAGGTGAAAAAAAGTTCCTTCTCCAGGGTTGGTGCAGCTGAACGCCCTACAAAACTTGATGCTGAGAGGTGGAAAACCATGAGGCAGCTTTACGCTGCAGGAACTGACAGCAGCCACAAGGTGGACATTAGAGAAACTGTCTCATAATTTGTCTATCCAGCAGCTTCAACTCACAATGATAAAATGAGAACCTTAAATTGAGACGGAACGACACAAAACACCTAAATTATGAGGCAACACGTCTAAATCACGAGCCAAAACACCTAAATTATGACAACAGGGCTAATTAATGAGACAAAACCCCAAAATTATGAGACAGAAAGCAAAGAAAAATGCTAAAATTTAATAATTACGGGACAAAAATTCTAAATTATAAGAGAAAGTGCTTAAATTATGAGGTAAAAGTCTAAATTATGAGAGAAAAAGTGGTCGGTGTTGGTCGATCCGCTACTGAAAACATCTTGAAACTTTAATAATCAACAGAGAATCTGGATGTATGAAGTTTTAAACATGAAAGGATGCAGTTGAGGAGTTTTCATGGAAGTAGAAGCTGTGAGCAGATCTGAAACATCTACTGGCCGTAAGTCCAGGTCTAGTAGGAACCAGAACAGTAGAGGTTTGTTCTCTTACGAACAACTTCAGGTTAGTGACGGAGACGCTGTTGGATAAGGACATCGAGACGACAGCAAAAAAAGACCAAATTTATCAGATTGTTGTGGTTTTTTAGGGCTGCTCAGCTGCTTTTTACTCTACAGAGACGGTTTCTGAGATCAGAATAAAGGTTCTCGTCACCCTAAAACAACCCAGAAGTTCCTGCAGTCGAAAAATGTCCAAAAGGTGTTCAGACTGAAACTGAAGAAAGGTCTGCATTTGGATGCTTGATAGAATTCACTGAATACAAACTGTGATTTAAAGTTCTGTTTTGATTCTAGAACCAAACAAATGTCCACAGAGGATCCACTTTAAAGTTCATGATCCATCTACATGCTGTTCTCTGGGTTTCACAGCTCAACTAGTCCACATATAAACTCCACTGGTTCTTCTCTTGTTTCTGTGCTGCAGGAATTTTGGAAAACATTCAACACTTTCTAGCTCATAAGACAGTTTGAACTAATACATTAGTGACATAAACACGAGTGGAAGAGTAAACACTCAACACAACGTTGGGAACGTGAGCAGATTCAACACAGAATAAATAATCGAGTTTTAGAAACAAAACAGTGACTGAGAAAAGTTCCTGGAGCGAATATGAAGCAAACTTTAGAATGTTGCATGAAAAAAACCCAAATAACTCTGGTTTCTATCAGTTGCATGATGTGGACAGTAGGTGGCGCTGTAGGTTGTGAGTAGAAAAAGAACGAGATCTTTAGCTTCATCCAATTCCGTTTGAGCAGATCATTTCTAAGCAACAGGTCCTAGCTGTACTTATACTGCATGAAACTGTAGTTTGTGTTTGATTTGTTTGCTAACCGCTAAAAAAAACTTCAAAGAAGAAACAAGACTTTTATGAGAGAAAAATGAAGGAATTAATCTTTCGTGTTCAGTGTTATTGAACCTGTTTCATGTTGTCTTGAGGTGAAATCAATGAAGGAAGCAGATGATGGTGAATTAAACGTTCAGAAACCCTTCAACCCTCACCATCATAGGGATACTTTTGTTATGAGTATACGTACAACTTTCTGTCAGTGATGGAGATGCTGCTGGATGAGGACATCGAAATGACAGAAAAAAAAATTGCGAGTTGAACAGATTGTGTTTTTTTTAACCTATAACAATCTGTTGTAGGTTCAACCATGACAAAGAGGGTTGAAGTGTTTCTGAACATTTAACTCACACCATCATCTGCTTCTTTCATGACGGTTCAGAAATCAGGTTCCCATCCAACATGAGCTGCATTAATGGCGACATTTAATATTCTGCAGTTTTTTTATTAACTTTCTAGTGCAATAAATTAAAAATACGGGTAAAAATCCATTGTGGAAACTCGGCTGATGTCAGCGCAGGACGTGACGAGGCTTCAGCAACAATCCACGATGGCAGACGTCGATAATATGAGACGGTTAAACCCCCATTAGTACATTATTTAGACATCAGTGGTGCAGAAAACAAAAGAAAGTGCAGCTAAACAGATAAAGAACTTTCTGTGACACTAGAAACCATCCAAATTATCGCTTGGTGGATTATCTCCGATGATGTGCCCCATCCACAACATTAGAGGAACATCGCGACGCCTATAAACGGTTTTTCCTTTAATCCGTCGCCCGTCTGCTTGTGTGCTCCTGCAAAGAAAAACAACTGAAGCCACTACAACACTCCCGACTGTGTTTCCATTGAAGTTAATGCTGCCGCCATCCACCGGTTACCGGAGAAACAGATGAGGGAAACCGAAGTAGCACCACAGAGAGAAAGTACATGATCCTAACTAGAAGAGTTCAGTGGAAGCTTCTCCTCAGACTCTAGTGTCGACGACTTCAGACCTCTGATTAATAAAAGTGACAGTGGAGATGATTCAGCCCGTCCTTCTCTACGTTTCGTTTTCCTTCCACCGCCTCCAGGTTCCACGTTCCCACCACAGAGCAGCTCCGCCGGACTAGAAGACCTCGTGTGCTTTTAATTCTGGTGATGATGCAGCTTTAATTAACAGGTTTACAGCAGAAGAAACACCAGATGTTGTTCTGTTTGACCACTTCCTGTTTGGGCTGCAGAGTCCAGATCGACTAAAACGTCAGATTCTGATTGGTTGTTTTCATTCAGTCATTTTTCAGTCATAAAACAGTGAGAAATATTCTGATTCCAGACTCTCAAACGAGAGAATTTCTTGCTTTTTATACCAAATATCACTTTTAAATAACCACGTTGGGGAGTTTGGAGTTGATGTTTCCTCAAATTAAACGTAAATTTGATGTTCTGGTGGAAATGATCTAATCTGAGGGAGACTTCTACTGAACATTTACTGGGAGTCAAACTAACTGATGTTGGTGGTGGTTCTGCATTTGTTTAAAAAGTGGAGCGGAAACTTTCTAAACAGCTCAACAACCAACATCTGGATCATCCCAGTCACTTCTTAACGTTTAATTTCATCATCAAAGGATTTAATACGCTGTAAAGACGAGCGTTTATGTTGATTATTTAGATTTAATTTAGCTACAGGTAGAGATATCTATGAAATGTTTGGTATCTGAATGATTTTCTAGGTTTCCTTTGGTTCACTGCAGCTCTGATGTGGATAAAACATCTGGATGAATATAAAACTACTTCCTGCTGATTGAACTCTGAGAATAATAAGAGCTGCTGTGATGAAGGGAACTTGGTACCTGATTGGCTGGTGTTCACTCTGGACCGACCTGTTCGCCACAGAAACTTACAAACTATGAGACAAAAATCAAAGGATCCATAAAAACCTGCCTATGAGACAGAGGGGATACTCACCATACTGTACACTTTCTACAATATCCATGTCCATTATGAAGAGAACAAGTGCATTCACTGAAAGGAAGAGTTCAACGTAAAACAAAGTCTCGGTTTTCACTTTTCAGATTATTCAGAAACAAGAGGGTGATTCCTGCCATGATGGATGTGATGAACGTCGCATTAATAGAACTAAAATGACGCGTTGATGAGCAACTCAAGTGAAGAACAGAGATTTGTTTTAGGTTAACAGCACCCTCTAGTAACGTTCATTCAGAGTCTGAATTTCAGCAATTTTCTGTGTTTAAATTACTGTACTTCTTTTACATCAACACAACAGTTGATTAGCGGGTCGTGTTATTTACAGAAGGTCCACAGCTTATGCATTGAGCCTCAGAGACTGATCCTCTCTCCTCCTGGAGGAGATATCGATGTCTATGGAGTCTTTACCCACGATGAGTCGCAGACGCTTTGCCGGAGGAAGTGGAATGAAATCGTCTTCGAACTCGTTGTCGAAGTAGTCGTCGTCATCCTCCTCCCCTTCCTCGTCGTCCTCGTCGGACGAAGGCTCCGCCAGAACCTTTTGGGTCCGATGTCCACCGTTCCGGGCCTCCAGACCCGGAGCCATGTCCCCGTTGTACGACACCTGGTCCTTAGCATGGGATATTCTCCGAGCATCGTCCTCCCGCTTCAGCTGGATCTTCAGCTTGGTGGCGTTGCCGTGGACGACGGGGGCGAAGCCGTTGTTGAGCTTGGCGATGTAGGAGCTGCCTTTGTCCTTGTCGTGGTCTTTGCTGAACTTGATGCTGATCTTGCTGGAGGAGGCCGAGTTGACGGCGGCGGCGGAGAGGGTGGAGGATGCGATGGCGTCTCCGGGGTCGTTGGTCTTGCTGCTGCTGCTGTCTCTCCGCCGGCGGAGCGTCAGTTTGGGGATCCCCGTGTTGTTCTCCAGGATCAGCTGAGCATCGTATCGCGTGATGCGCCGCTTCTTCTTCCCCTTGTCCTGCGACCGGCAGCTGCTCTTCCCCTTGTCCCTGCGGAGGGACTTGCTACCATTGGCAACGCCGTTATAGTCCCTGTGCCGGTCGGCGAAGCTCAGCAGCACGTTCCCACAGTCTGAGAAGTTGGCGGTGTGGCTGCCGGCCACCGGCATGAACGGCTCGCCGTACGAGTCCTCGCATTTAATCGTCCGCTCGGTCCGGAGTCGCGTCAGCCGTTTCCGTCTGGTCCGTGAGCCTCTCCTAGCGTAGCCAGCGTCTAAAGCCGGCTGCTCCAGAGCGACTCCATGGTGGAGGTACTCCTCCATGTCAGCCGGCTCCGTCTTGATGACGACTCCTCCGGGCACCGGGCTCAGGCCGTCCATGGCGCTGGGCTCTAGCTTAACGCCGGCCGCTGTTTCCTGGGCTTTTACAAGCGTCCGTGTGGACCTACGAGTTCTGTACGTGGAACACTGGCTGCCCTCGCTGCTCTGAACAGCTGCCACGTTGCCGTTCTCCTTGGCGGCGTGCCGGGTGATGCAGCCCCGCTGGCCCGGCGCCGGCTGGACCGGCTCCTGACCGTCCTTCTCTTTCTTGACGGTGACGCCTTTACACAGCGACACCTTCGAGTCCCTGAGACCCAGCTGGCAAGTCTCTCCTTTGGCCGACGTCTTGGGCTCCGCCGCCCTCCTGCGACTCCGCAACTGGACTTTACTTAGTGAAGGCTTGGATTGGGATTTTAGTCTCTTTGGTACCCTGTTATTGTTTACACGACCTTGTTTTGAACATGAGGTAGAAAGGGCTCTGGACAAAGTCTGTCTGGTTTGAGTCCTGTTTTTATACTTCAGGCCAGATGAGGATGATGATGTTCTTTTTCTGGCAGCTGCAGGAGCACAGAAAACACTGAACATTATCAGGGTTTCAGATACATGAGAGGTGATGCTTCTGAGCTCCGTCAGCTTTAATAAAACAGAACTCTGAGGGAGACTCATGGCAGGAAGAAGAGACAAAAGAACATGAAGACATTCATCACTTCACCGTAATAAATCTGGATTTCACTGATGTAATTAGCAGTTTAACATGTTTCTGTAGCTGTAGCAGAGACTCTTACATTGATGTGTTTTTGGCATTTCCTGAGAGTCTACGTCGGTGTGGGAGCCCACAGAGTGACTGTCGGAGCTCCGGTTTCCTTCTCCGAGCTTCTTCAGCCTGTTCAGACGTTTGTCCGTCTCCCGCAACCCGTACTTGCTGTTGATCACCGGTACTTCCACTGGTAGCCCAGCTTTGGATTTAAAAGCACCAGTTCCCCGTCTGCAGAGCAAAAACACCAAAAAATAAAGTGTCTGTTCATCATTTCCCCCTTTCAGAGGGAATGACTTCTCTATAAGTTTGGTGATTAACTGAATGTAAACCTAAAAACAAGCTGCTTCGCGTCTCATTACAAAATTCTTGCAGCTGATCCATGACTGATTCTAGATTTCTAAAACAGCTGGTAGAATAAATAATCAAAGAAATTCAAGTTTTCTGAGTTCTCTCTCCTTCTTCATGTTGTTCTGGTTCCACAGAGGTTCAGGACTTTAGATTGTAGTAAAAAATTCTGCTAACAGCAAGGAAAAATGAGACAGGAGCAAAAAACCTGCATCAGCTTCACCTGTCTGCTCCTACTTTATCACCCATTACTGCCGCATTTACCTTTCACACGTATAGCATTCACAAAACTCATTGTTCTCCCCAAAAAACCCGTCTCCGTAGTAACACGAGATTTCCTCTCCGGGTTCGATGTCCCTCAAAACCTTCACACAGGCCGTGTCTCGTCCTGTCGACACAAACTGAACACAAACGATTAAAAAAAACGTTAGAGGACTTTATAAACATAGGAATAAATGACAACAAAACTTTTAGGCAGCCTCACCTTACAGTTTGGCCGACAATCTGCAGGAGATAAACAAAAAGACAAAACACAGACGGTTAGTATCTGAATGGAGACGTTATTAAAGTGTGTAGTTAGAGGTGAACTCAGGTAAATATGGGTACCGTGATTGATGAATGCAGCAGGTCCGAGCCACAGCTGAGCACAGTTCTTGCGTGTCGAGTACATGACGCTGAAGTCGTTCTCTCCGTGTCGCAGCAGCAGGTTCTCTTCGCTCTCCGACAGCTCGGCGATGCAGCCGACGAGGTACTCGATCTTATCGTTCCTTTTCCTGCAACATCGACCGAGGCGTACAGGTGAGTTACACTCAGGTAGCACTTCCTTGTTCTTTGGGTTTGCTGTTCATAATCATCGGAACGTTAGCAGCTAACAAGCTGAGAGGAGCTTTTATTACAAACCACAGCGGGGAAGAGTGCAGAGGTACGGCTGCCAAGGACCGAGCAAAAAGTAGTGAATAGGGCTGCAACTATGGATGAATCGATGAAGCACGTTACGTTATCAAAAGCAGAAGTGAGCGCGCTGTGCAACAGAAATAACCGTCCGGGCTGAACATGGACGGACATCTGCGCCGTATCGTGCATATATAATATATGTACGACACACTTCTGCTTTTGATCCCATAATGAGCTCAGACGACTCATCGATTGTTGCAGCTCTAGTAGGGAACATCAGCAGAAAAATAAAAAAATACCCTCAAGATACAGGAGGTCCTCGACTTATGTCCGAATTCCGTTCCTACGGCCCAACGTAAGTCGATTTTCGCTGTAACTCACACTCTCCTACACATCCCCTGTGTAAAACGCAGCAGCTTGACCCATGTTTGTCAGTGTTTCTTCCTGTTCCCAGCGTTTTATTCTGTCTAATTTCACTTCCATGGAGACGGCTTTCCTTTTCTTCCAAGCATCAGAAGAGTCTGACTTACGCTGGAAGCCAGAATGAAGGACAGAAAGTTAGTGAATGTAGCACAATCCAAGGTGGAGTAGAACCAGAGAATGGAAACAAAGCCGTCTGATAGGACCATGTGACGACGTATTCATCCACTCCACTCCACTCCACTCGCCAACTAGTTCCACGTAACCAGTTCTGATGTAAAAATGAAACGCTGTAAGTCGATGACGTCGTAAACCGAGGACCTCCTGTATACACAAGTACTGTTGATATTCTACAATTACATGCTAAAATGAATGAACAACATTGTTTAGGTAGCTAGCTGGCAAAAAACATACCAATGCTTAGCTTAGTGGATTTTAGAATTTGTCATCTTAACAGAAACGCATCATAATATTGTTTTACAAACAGAAAGAAATTCCTGCCACAATAAAATAAACTAACATTTGAACTTAGCAGCTTTTACCCAAAGCAATGTCCTATGTGGAAAATAAAAATATTACGCATATCTACATATTGAAAAACACAATTATCTTGCAGAGATTTTTCCATGAGTAGAAATTTAAAAAAAAAAAAATTCTGATAATGCAGAGGTCCTTCTGTGAGTACAAAATTCTACTCTTGCATGGATTCTTGTACACATAGAAAACATGAATATAGTTTTGTAAAAATGTACAAAACATTCTTATTGTATAGATTCTTCTGAGTGGAAACTGACATCTTGAACAGGTTCTTCTTGGAGTAGAAAATACTAATATTGCGTAAATTCTCGTGTATGTTGACCAGATCGTTGCTGTTTTTTAAAGGTAAAAACATTTATAACCAACAGGTTTGAGTGTGTTGATGTCGAAGGCTTTTACAACCCAGAATAATCTCCTCACCACTCCTTCGTCGCCACGATTTTGGCTCCGTTCTGCTCCGATGAGTAACGGTTACAGGGAAGAATCTCGAAGCCGCTGTCGGTGGCGAACATTCGCAGATAAACGAACACCTGAACAGAACAGGAAGTTAAACTACAGATAGACTACAGATAGATAGATAGATAGAATATGACTATAGATAGATAGACTATAGATAATTCGATAGATAGATAGGGTTTACATGCTGCTTGAAGAGCTTCTCCTGAGCCTTGGTCTTGTGCAGGAACAGGTTTCTGGACCAGTCTCCTGTCGTCAGAGATCTGAAGGCCTTCTCCAGGTTGTCGTGTTTCTTGAAGCGTTCGATGATCTCCTTCAGCTCCTCCTGCCTCCCTTTGACCGGTCGGAATCTGTCGGGACACAATCCAGAAACAAAACGTTAGAATCAGAAAGAACGCTCAGTGGGGAACCTATGTGGCCGATCTGCCCACCTGGTGTTCATCTTGTGAGTCTGAAAGCCCAGATAGGGGTCGAGGATGAGGCTGGTGGTCAGGTCATCGTTCTCACAGAGCTCCTTGGCGGTCATTCCTGAGGACGGCACGTAGCGCCGCTCGGCCTCCAGACTGGGTGCATTAAACCCTGTAAAGACACGACAGGACGTTAGAGGACGGAGCTGCAGCAGAAGCAGATCTTCAGGCGTCTCTGGGCTCCACTCACTGCGGCTACATCTCCGGTTTCTGGGGTGAGTCTTGCTGTGTCGCAGCGACGCTCGCTGAGGATGCTGGGAGCGAGTCTGGCTCTGGCTCACCGGCTGCTCGCTGGTCAACTTGTTTCCGTGTCGTCTGCCATTTAATACCATGTTCTTGGATTCGCCCAGCCACTTCATGCCCACAAGCCCCCTGGTCCAGTTGCATTTAGTCTCCGAGATGAAGAAACGCTCTCGAGTGGGGAAGACGGGGATCCAGAGTTTGAAACCTGCAGGACCAGGAACAAACATTTAAATCCTTTCTGTATTTATCTGGACAGGACAGTGGACATTAATCTCATAATAGTTTACACAAGGTTGCAGTAAATTAGCCAGATTTAGCACAAATCATAAAAGAAAAACATAGTAAAACAAAGACATGACAAACTAATTTCACCTGGGTTAAACCTGTCCTAAGTGCTGCTATTTTAGTAACAACAAACGTGTGAAACTCTCAGAGCTGCAACGATTAACCGACTGGTTTATGAACTTTAATCAGTGAGTAATTAACTACTAAATCAATCTAAAATTAATTTCAACCTAAACTCTCAGATTTTAGCTTCTTAGTTGTTAATATATTCTGGTTTCTGTCCTTCTCTATGACAGCTTTATCTATCTTTTATCTACGTTTTTTGGCCTCTTTAGAACTAAAACAATGATTTTCATCAGTGATTAATTCTAATTTTTTGTTGTTTTGTCTCTAAAATATCACAGAACAGTGAAAATGTCCATCGCAGAGCCTCTGGTGACGTCTTAAAAAACATTATTTCTGTTTGATCAGCAGTCATAAAGTCAGTTAAACATCCAGAGCCGCAAAGATCATTGGATTAGTTGTCAGCTATTTAATTAGCAACTACTTCAACATTGATTAATCAGCGAGAGTCATTTTTGACATAAAAATTGTGATTTTAGCTTCTTAGATGATAATAACTTCTGGTTTCTTTCCTCCTTGATGACAGGAAACTAATTATTTTTCAGTTGAGAACAAAAAAATAAAACACATTTGAGGAAACTCTGATCAGCATTTTTGACCATTTCAGACCAAACAGCTGATCAAATGATCCAGAAAATAATAAACTGATAATAAAGATCAGTTCACCCTTGGTAGGACTCAGTGGAGAGAACTGTGACTTGAGTGTAAAATTTAAATGTAAATCTACATTTTTGTCCTCCTTAGAACTAAAACAATGACTTTCATCAGTGATTAATTCTAATTACTAATTGTTTTGTCTCCAACATATCACAGAATAGTCTCTGGCGACGTCTTAAAACATTATTTTTGTTTGATCAGCTGTCATAAAACATCCAGAGCTGCAAAGATTACTGGATTAGTTGTAAATTATTTTATTATTTATCTACTGGTGTCATTTTTTTAAATAAAAAGTCTCTACATGTTGTGATTGGAGCTTCTTAGATGTGAATATTTTCTGGTTTCTCTCCTCCTAAGTGACAATAAACTGACTGAAACAAGACATTCATCATTTTGGACCTCAGGAAACACTGATCAACATGTTCTGATATTTCAGAAACCAAACTACTAATCCTTTAATTGAGAGAAAAAATGAAATAATTATTAGCAGCAGCTCCATTATGGACAGAAAATTCATCTGCAGTAATTTTATTAACTGAAATTTTAGTTTTGAAGTAAAACATGTCCAGTACTTGCTGCTTTAACTTTACAAAAGTGATGATTTGATGCTTTTAATGTCGTACATAAAGATAAACTGAACAAAAACAAAACATCTGAAGCTGTGTCCCTTTATACATTAAACAAATAACTAATAATTCAGTTCCTAAAATACTAGAAACTTCTGTCAAACAGTCAGAACACTTTTGTTGATCTGTTCACGCCTTCTTGGTTGTAATTATAAGTAGACACTCATCATTTTACAGTTGATTTATTAGTCCATCAAAGGAAAATTAATTTGAAACAAGGTCAAACATTTGCTGGTTTTAGTTTCTTAAATGTGTGAATTTGCTGCTTTTCTTTGTCAAATCTGATCATTTATAAAATATCTGAGTTTTGGACTGATGCATAAATCAGTAAATATGAAGTTTAAGCTGCAGGAGGATAAAAACTGAATGAATAATCAGTGAAAAGAGAAAGTAATTCTTGGTTGCATCCAGAGTTCACTGAGTTCTGCCCGACAGCAGAACAAGTTCCTCACACCCAGACTATCTGTTGGTTATCAGGCCTCAGTAAACTGAAGAACGGTGGTCAACGAAGCCGGTTATCAGCCGGTTATCAGCCGGTTATCAGCCGGTTATCAGCCTGTTATCAGCCGGTTATCAGCCGGTTATCAGCCGGTTATCAGCCGGTTCAACCCAAACACCACCGACTGTTAACAGCTTCATTAATATCTCTGCCTCAGAGCATGAATCTGACTCCAACTTCTATTATGTACGACCAAATTAAAGAACAAATATAAAAACATCAGTGAAACTCATGAGTCGGCTCACTGCAGGTCTTATAGGATCAACGAGTACAAGGCTTTAGTGTGATTTAGGATTATATCGCTGTATAAACACCTTCAGGAAAATTAAATCTGCTTTAACCTCAGTCAACAGGAAGAAATAAAACAAGAAAGACCAGAGTTTCCTCCACTTCTCTCATATTTACTCATCAGGGAAAGGAAAACGTTTCGACTAAAATCTGTTCTGTTCAAATGTCACCTGCAGGTCAGGTGTGCAGCATCAGTTACCATGGCGATGATGCCCATTAAGAGGTGAGTTTAACCTGAAGGTTCCTCTCTAACCTCAGATCCTGTAGTCCGACACCGATTAGTGGCATTAAACATCCAGTAAACGAACAATAAAACCGACTACCGGCAGCAGATTCACCCTCTGAACTCCAGACGTCTGATCTTTGAAAGAAATTAAATAAAAGACAACAAAATTAACCCTTTAACGTCTACCATTGTGCAAAACCAGGACATACTCTTACATTTTTACTGAGTGTAGTGCAGTTTTTTTTGAGTATTTTTATTTGCTTTACATCAATATAACCCGTATATCCCAACTTTAATAATATGTATTGATTTATGTCTGAACTACTACAATAAATTGTTTAAAAGTGCAATAAACCTTAAAAAAAGAAAAGAAATATTTTTAGTTTTCCACATATATTTCAAAATACAGAAATTGCATAGCTGTGTCATAACACTTCTGTTGTGTGCTTTATTGTGTATTTTACAAACCCATCACTGCAACCAGAAAGTGCTCTGAGACCTGGTGAATGTGTGAAATGTTGGTCTAACTCCTCTGATTTCATAAGCAAAAAGAACGATGGATCTGTCTGATCTGGTTCCACATCTACCACCAATCACCCCAACCCTTCACTGGGATCCAAAGGGTTAAACCGTTTATCTGCAAGAAACTTTAAAAACAGGAAAATTCTTCAGAGTTCCAACTTTCCTTCAGTGCTTCAACTACTCATGTTCTGCAAAATTAACAACACTTTCATCAAAAATACCTTCATTCAGGTGTCATTTTTTTAAAAAATGTCAAAAACGAACAATTTGCTTGAATCAAAATCTATAAAAACTAAAAATTCTGCGGTCCACAACGTAACCATGAAGCCACGACCGACTCAGCTGTGAGCAACGATCACGTGAGAAAAAATCTAAACGTGTTCAGGTGGAACTGCAGGCAGTGTTTCCACGGAGACTGAGAGGAAAACCAATTAAATAAACTCAACATGGCTCAGAAACAGTGAACAGAGGAGGAGGTTGTTGGAGATCCATTCAGCATGGTGAAACATCTAGCCAGCAAACTGCAACACGGCGTCAATGTTCTTGACCTAAACTTGTGTAATATTACTCAGAAATCATCTGAAATGATTCAAAATCTGCCCAACATGATAAAAAACTTGTGCAATCGGCTGTGAAACATCCACACAATGACAAAAAAAGTCTAAAAATCACTAGAAAGTTGCCAAAAGTTGCAAAAACTTGTCCAAAATATTATCCAAAATTAATCTAAAAAAGCAAAAAATGACCAAAGTCACTTGAAAGTTGATGCAAAAAGAGTCAAAGTGCAGAATAGAGAGAAAAAGTCTGGAGAAGCTGTAAAAAAAAAAGATTCAAAATCACTTGATTTGACCAAAAAGTTTGAAAAGAATGTCTAAAATTACACAAACAGATCAAGGTTTTCTCATAAATTGAACAAAATGACACAGATCGTCCCAAAATAACTGGAAAAAAAAACTAAGAAATTCAACTTTTTTAATGCTTTATCTCATTCTAAATTTCTGGATTTTAGTTGTAAATTAATCAGTTGTTTTCTTCTTTTATCTGATATTTTGGCATTTTGTGTCAAACTGCAGAGAAGACTCACAAAAACAAAAATGAAACAAGCCGACAAATTGAGACATAAAACAACAACAACAAAGTGACCACAGCAACACACAAAACAACAACAATGCAGACTAAACTATCCCTCAGAGTTTGGGTCAGCTGTAAAAATGTAAATAATTAAATATTTATTAATAAATTGCCAAAAAATACAGCACTTACTTGAACCAGATTCTGTAAAAAAATAAAATTCTACCTTTCTCTGCACAACCATGAAGACATCGACCACTGAGCTACAACCAACAATCACTGAACAATAATTCAGGGACTTTTCAGCTGAACGAGTATAAAAACTAATTAAACGTGTAAATAGTTACATAGCTACACAACGTGGAGTCTCCACTTGGAAAAATGTTGGATAATTTCTGCACAATAATCAATATTATTTCCTTCTTTAAAAATAATTTCCATCATTCTAACTGTCAGACTGACAGAAGACATTTCTGAGTTCTGTTTTATGTTCTGTTGTTTTCTCCTGACTACATCCTTGCTTGTGTTGGATCTACTCTCAGATGTTCACCACCGTTCTAAAGTTTGGGGTCACACACATAATTCCATGTTTTCCATTAAACTCCCACTTTTATCCATGTGCTCACATAACTGCAGGGTTTTCTAATCATCAATGAGCCTTTCAACACCATTAGCTAACACAATGTAGCATTAGAACACAGGAGTGATGGTTGCTGGAAATGTTCCTCTGTACCTCTATGGAGATATTCCATTAAAAACCAGCTGTTTCCAGCTACAATAGTCATTTACCACATTAATAATGTCTACACTGGATTTATCATTCTTTTTGTGTTGTCTTCATTGAAAAAAGAAGATCTTCTTTCTAAAGTAAGTTCTAAGTGACCCTAAACTTCTGAACGGTAGTGGAATAAAATACAGTAAAAATATAGAGAAAATACATTAAAAATACAGTAAAATATATTAAAAATACAGTAGAAATATATTTAAAATAGAGCAAAATATATTAAAAATACAGTAAAAATAGAGTAAAAAATATATTTAAAATATGGCAAAAATATATTAAAAATTCAGTAAAACATTAAAAATATACTAAAAATACAGCAAAAACATTAAAAAATACAGTAAAAATACAATAAAAATATATCAAGAATACAGTAAAACATAGTAAAAATAGATTTAAAAAATACAGTAAAAAAATAGTAAAAAAAAGTCACAAAAATGCAGTAAAAATATATTAAAACCACAGTAGAAATATAGTAAAAACACAGTATAAATAGAATCCTGCATTTTGGTTCTTTTATAGATTTACTAAAGTTAAATTAAATTTAATGTTATCTTCACTGAAAAAAACTGATTTTCTTTCCAAAATAAAGACATTTCTAAGTGACCCCAAACTTTTGAACGGTGGTATACGTCGCTCTGGATAAAAGCATCTCCTAAATGAAACTGTAGAGATGTATTTCTCTCTCTTCTTTTACATTTTGGTGTGTGTCCAGGACTTTAGATTGCAGAGAAAATACAACAGACGCTCTGATAAAACACCCAGAGAGGGCCTTTTGGAGCTGGGAGGGCTGACCCAGGTGTGACAGGTGACACACAGCCAGTTTTAAATGATCCTGCAGCGCCGCCTAGTGGTAACCTCAAACACTGCCGCTGCTTACTGTCAAGTGCAACACAACAGTCTTCGGTCCCTTCATCCATCCACACCTAGAAAGTCCAGCTTTGTTCACGTAAACACCGTAGAAACCCTCAAACACCGGGAGCTGAATGAACCCGTTATCATCCCACAGCATTAGCATTAGCACGGAGCACGGAGCCGCTGTTTAGCTCCGCGGCTAACTGCTACAAACACACAGGGATCGGCCGTGGAAACCCGGAAGGCCACACCGACATCTGAGGCCGACACTGGGCCACAGCTTCCCAAACGTCGGCCGGACTGTTCGTAACCAGCCGCCGCCTCTCCGGCCTCCGTTCCCCAGTGTTAGCATCCGGCTAACCGCGGAAGAAGAGCAGCGACACACCGGCTACACATTCACACCACAAACACAACAGTCCCGACACAAAGACCCGCACCGGGAGTCACCGGGAGGGGGGCATTTAACGGGTCCATCACACACGTTAAGTCCACATCACGACGGTTTCTCCCGTCTAGCATCCGGGCTGCTAACGTGCAGCTAACAGAGCTAGCAGTGTGAATAATAAACGTGTCTGCTGCTGCTCAGACCGCAGAGCTGAGAGGATTTAAACACTCAGGTACTCACTAGTTGGTGTTAGCTGCCGTCAAACTTCACTCAGCGAGCTGCTAACTTAGCTCCAAACTGAAGTTGGCTTCTGAATGGAGGCTTCCGAGGCAGCACTTAAGGGAGAAGATAAGGGAAACTTAACTTCTAGCACTCAGATGGTGTTATCCCTCAGTTTGATGATGCTAATTAGGTCTGAAATCCACTTTAACAGCTGTGAAAATGCAAAAAACGAGATTTCACAGCTTTTTTTCACACGTAGACCAGCTCCAGATCTATAACCACTATATGTTAACGACTTAAATCTGCTCAAGATGATGCTACAGAGGCTAGAAGGTTCCATTTAGCATGAAAATCACATTAAACACAGTCAAGATTAAAGACGTAAACATAAACATATAAATAATCATAGGAGCTTCAGTCGAAACCAACCAGTTGGTTTTTATTGAAGCTGCTACAATTGGATAAATTTTAATTAATTTCACAATTTGAGGTTTCAGTTTAAGACAATTAAAGCTGCAACTATTTGGTTATTTTGATTATCAATTATTCATTATTTTCACAGATGGGGTTAGTTCTTTCGAACCTCCCAGACAAGTCCAGCTGGTTTCTACTAAAGCTACTGATAAATTTCACAATTCAAGCTTTCAATTTAAGATAATTAAAGCTGCAACTATGTGAAACTTTTAAAAACTGCTCAGTTTCCATAGGACAATCTAGTCCAAATTTAGCTATTTATATACTCTTATTTTTATAGTGTTCTCAATTTTTACCTTACGTTTAGTACTTAATTGTTGTTTTTTTCTGATTACTGTACAATGACAAATTAAATTCACCAGAGTTGAGCTCCTTGTTTACAATACAGTTGATTCTAGTTCTGATTTAACAAGTTCATGTTAGGTTACTTTTGGTCTAAATTGTTCCAGAAAGAACAGAAAAATCCCATTTTAGTACTATCCTACATAGAATAAAGGTTTAACAGATCCAAACCTGTCTGAAAACCTCTGCAGGACCATCTAGTCCCGAGTCCACCTGTTAAAGATCTTAAGAGCTGGACCTGCTCTAACTTGGTTCAGATAAAGGTAGAAATCTCACACTTTTGTATTTTCATCCATGCAATAAAACTTTCACAAACATGAGAATGGAAGTCAGTCTATATTAAAGATTCACCTGTACTTTCCAACTCATTTTAACATCTTTAAAATGTGGAAATAAAGTTAAGTCTCCCTTAACTTCCTCCTTAACTGTCGGGTCGGAAGCTACGAATCACAAGCTAACTTCAGCATCGTTCCCTTAGCCTCTCCGTCAGCTAGCACAGTCAATAAAATGCAGTTATCACGTCTGAACCAACGACACAAAGCTGACTTAATAATCCTGAAACCTCTGATTATTATACTCATCATTTAGCTGCACACATGTCCCTTTAGCTACTCGACCTACCAGCAAACCACTGGAGCAGCGGCTAACGCAGCTAGCATCCACTGCGTTAGCTCCGGCTGTCTGGTGTGGAGCCGTTAGCAGCTGAACGGTGGAAATGAGTCGTTTGTAGCACAATTTAAAGTTAGTTTCGGTGCTTTAGTCCTCATTTCTCTGCTGTGCTGGAGCTACCGGAGCAGGTGACCCGGAGCGGCCCGGTGATGTTATTTATCCTGACGGCTAACAGCTAAACAGCAGCTCAAAGCCTCCAAAGCGTTAAATGTCCGCGACTCGACCACACAAACACCGAGCGGTCCGGCAACACTCACCGGTTTATTCAGTCACACGGAGCCGCGGTTCTTCACACGGATCCGAGCCAGACTCCCCGAAAAGGAAAATATCTCAGCAAACACATTTTTTTAGAAATTAACATTAAAATTCAAGATGGCGGCCTAGCACCGGGGAGAGAGAGAGAAAGGCGCAGCACCGCCGTCCGACACAAAGTAGTCCCTCCAAAGACGCCTCGATCCGGTCCACCGGGGCTGAACCGGGAGCAGCACCTCCGGGTTCTGACAGGAAAGGACGAAACGGACACCGTCGGGGACTTTTTGTGTCTGTTTCTGTGAAGAATGTCGAAAATCGTTCTATCGGTTTGTGGCAGTAATTGTCGGATGTATACAAAAGTAGTGCTGCATAAACAAACCTCTTTACGCTTCCTAAAGATCCAGCGGTGGAGAACCAGAGAACCACAGAGAACCAGGGTTCTACTGCTGTTCTATGGAGAACCAGAGAGAACCAAGGTTCTACTGCTGTTCTATGGAGAACCAGAGAGAACCAAGGTTCTACTGCTGTTCTATGGAGAACCAGAGAGAACCAGAGAACCAGGGTTCTACTGCTGTTCTATGGAGAACCAGAGAGAACCAGGGTTCTACTGCTGTTCTATGGAGAACCAGAGAGAACCAAGGTTCTACTTATGTTCTATGGAGAACCAGAGAGAACCAGAGAACCAGGGTTCCACTGCTGTTCTATAGAGAACCACAGCAGCAAAACAGAATCAGACCAATTGAGCCAAAGTCCACAAACCTCTTTATGCTGACTAAAGATCCAGTGGTGGAGAACCACAGTTCTACTGCTGCTGTTCTTAGGAAACCCACAGCAGCGGAACCAAACCAGAACATTTTAGCTTTAGTCATGAACCTCTTTATGCATCCTAAAGATCCAGCGGTTTTACAGACACGGTTCTGATGCTGCTTTATGGAGAACCACAGCAGTAGAACAGAGTTAGAACCAGAAAGCTAAAGTCCACAAACCTGTTTACACCTCCTAAAGGTTCAGTCGTGTGCAGACACAGTTTGGTTCTGCTGCAGTCCTACATAGAACCACGGTTCTGCTGCCCATTCTATGGAGAACCACAGCTCCAGAACCGAAACATAAGATCTGAACTGTAGTCATGAACCTCTTTAGGTTTCCTGAAGATCCAGTGGTTCCTGCAGACACGGTTCTGCTGCTGTTCTATAGAGAACCACAGCAGCAGAACTGAACCAGAACCTTCAAACTAAAATCCTTAAACCTGTTTACGCCTCCTTCAGATCCAGACATGTGCACACATGGTTCTGCTGCTGCTCTACGAAACCAAACAGAACAGAACCAGAACCTTCAGACTAAAGTCAACAAACCTCGTGTTCCCTGAAGATCCAGCCGAGTTGGCAGACGTGGTTCTAATGGCCCATTCAATGGAGAACCACAGCTGCAGAACCAAACCAGAACCAACAAACAACTAAAGTTCACTGTTCTCTTTATGCCTCCTGGAGATTCAGCTGTGGGTGTAGACAAGGTTCTGGTGCTGTTCTATGGAGAACCACAACCAGTAGAACCATAATGGGAGATTTTAACCTCAACAAACGTCTTTATGGTTCTTTAAGATTCAGCAGTGGTACCGGATAGGGTTCTTCTGCAGAACCGAACCAGAACAACAGAACTTCACTGCACTAATGTTCTAATCAGGTTTCACTGTTCCTGTGGTTCTTTAACAGATGGTTCCACTAAAACACTGGATCTGTTAACGGAGACGCTAACAGCAGGAGGTGGCACATTAGCTTAGCTTAGCTTAGCTTAGCATTAGGACAGGAAATGTTTACATTTTATGTTTTTAAAGTTGGTTTTTATAGTTTTATTTAATTTGATCATTTTATTGTATCTTATTATATTCTGTCTATTTATTTACTTTATGCTTAGATTTTAATTGAATTCTTAAATGTCGTGGAAATGAATCATTTAAACTTGACGACGGAACTGGAGAATTTAATTTAATGCAATTTTTTGACTTCATTATTTTAATTTAACTTAGTCATTTTAATTAATTTTAGGGTATTTAGTGGATATATCTGATAAAGAACCTGTTCTTTATCTGTTTAAAGTTGACTGGAGCAGTTTTATTCTCTGTTCTGTCGCCTGATTTATTTTCAACCGATCAATTAATCAATTAATCGATGAGTGACGAGCTTCATTTATCCCCCGAGGAGAAATTCATGAGAAGCAACAACAACAAACACATGAACTAAACCAGTGACATAAATCAACTCAAACACTAAATTATATTTATGGACACTTAGATTTAATATTTACTGATTTAAATCTAGACTTTAATTATTATTTTATTCTCATAGAACCAGAGACTGAAACAGTCAGTTCACTTCCTGTTTGACGGCTGATCAGAAGTTCTTCTTCCTGGACTGAAGCCCAGAACTGGCCGATCCTGAACCCAGTGGGTGTTTGTGTTCCTCAGAGTTCACAGCCAGTGGGATGCCGTCGCCATGGAAACCACTAAATACCTTTTTACCCCGACAAACCCTCACCTGGTCTCTGGAGCCGAGACCAACGTCCAGCAGTAATAATATAATAACTTAATATAATAACTTTATTATAACTTTAATACGTGAACATTGACGTACATTAAAGTTATTTAATATCCGTCAATGTTCACGTTATTCTGAGACTCACATGACTTCATTAATCCCTGAAGGAAAATAAAGTTGTTCCAGCAGCTGGATATTCAATAAACTGGTAAACAATAAAACAACACAGAATATTAAGGGAGAAAGTGTAAAATAAAAATGAATTAAATTGGATTTAATTTAAAGAATAAAATCAAAGTTCAATTAAAAGTAAATTAAATTAAAAGAAAATAATAGAAAATTAAATTGAATTAAGATAAAATAAAGTGAAATAAGATTTTAAAAAAATATAAAACAATATAGAAAAAATCTACAGAATATACAAGAAAAATTCAGTTGTTCCAGCAGCTGGATATTCAATAAAGGTGTAAACAATAAAACAACACAGAATATTAAGGGAGAAAGTGTAAAATAAAAATGAATTAAATTGGATTTAATTTAAAACACAATCAAAATAAAATTAAAAATAAAATAAAATTGAATTAAAATAAAATGAAATAAGATAGAAAAATACTATTATATAGCATACTATAGTTTACATCAGAATGAATTCCTTTCTGCATAAATCTATAAAATAAGGTTGAACATGAGTTGGTTTGCTTTTATTAAATCTTATATTTTCTAAACAGCCGGACTTCAGAAAACCGAACATTTTATAAAAACAGAGTAAAAGGTGAATTTGTTGGAAACTTGTTATAACAATATCACAGAAACACTGTGTGAATACTGACGTTAAATTATGACATTTACAACATGAATAATAATAATAATAATAATAATAATAATAATAATAATAATAATAATAATAATAATAATAATAATAATAATAAATTTATTGATGTAAAACTTCTGACACGTTAAAATTCTTTGACAAAGTAAGAAACTCAGAACACAACAATTACAGATAAAAATAAAAGACAGCAGATGGAAAAATACTAAACACAATAAACATCAACACAGAATGACCAGAGTCATTAAAATATTAAAGTTAGAACTTTATCTAATAAATAAAAGAACATCTGTCCTGCATCTGATCAGCAGATGTCAGACCTCCATCAAATGCTTTTTATTCTTGTTTCTGTTTGTTTGGTTTCTTTTGTTGCCTTTTGGTTTATTTTGTCCTTTTGTCTTTTTTTTTTTTTTTTTTGCATTTTTTCCAATATGACTTTTTTATTGTTTTCATTTTCTCTTCATCCTTTTTCTTTGTATATTTTAAAAATCTTTTCTTTTCATTTTTCCTTTTTCCTCCATTTTCTTTCTTCATTTGCTTTTTTGCTAACTACTAATAAACCTTAAAGAAAAAGATGATGGATGTTAATGCTTTTTCTTTTTTCCTTTTTTCTGCATTTTTTTGTCCAATTTTTCTTACAGTACTTCGATCTTGTTTTCCTTTTCTCTTCACCATTTTTTCTCCGTACTTTTATAGACTCTCTCTCTCTCTATCTATCTATATATATATTCTTTTTTCCTTTTTTATTTATTAAGTAATTACTGTAAATACAAACATTTTGGTTCATCTATTTTCTATTGTCCTTCATTTCTTTTCATTTAGTTTCTTTTCTTGCTTTTTTCTTTCTTCTTTATTGCATTTTCTCCTTTCTAATTTTTACAATTTTATTTTTTATTTTTTGCACAAATAAACTGCAAAGACAGAGATGATGTTTTTGTATTTTTAATATATTATTTTATTTCCATTTGTAAACTGATTGTTGTGAAAACAGACGTACAGATCCAGACTCCACCAGCAGGTGGCAGCACCGATTCATTGTTTACTAACTGACAAAAACAGTTTAGAAATAAAAAGAAGAGATTGGAGGGATTTTTGGGTTTTCTTTTTTCTATTTTTCTGTCGTTTTTTAAATTAATATTATTTTTAAACCAGTGTTGTAAAAACTGACCGCTGCTCAAGAGTCCAACCAGCAGGTGGCGGTAAAGACGCACCAGTTCCAACCTCCATTAAACCGTAGAAGAAGAAGCAGCAGTAATTGTAGCCATAGAAGAAGACACGCGGCGGGGCTTGTGGTGTTGAAGCTTCGCGGGAAAACGTTCCGACGCAAACAGCTCTGATGGCCTCACGCGCAGCTTCAACTGAACTTTAACACCGCTCACCTGTCGGACCCTCACCTGGCCGCTCTGCGCACGCGCTGCCCGGACACTCATCAGACTGCACGCGCCATAACGTCAGCTAGCCCCTCCGTAGCTCCAGGCTAATCGGTTAGCTTCGCAACCGAACCTGCGCTGTCCCGGTTTACCGGAGAATCCGGCAGCTCTGAGGACCCGGTGACCCGGACAGAGATGGCGGAGAGACCCGAAGACCTGAACCTGCCCAACGCCGTCATCACCCGGATCATCAAGGAGGCGGTGAGTCCGGTTAGCTTCACCCGAGCTAACCGTTAGAGCCTCTGTAAGTTACCGGTGTTTACCAGGTTGAAACCGTTATCAGATCGTTTTTAACCCCCAGAAAGCCTCTCCGTGATCCGTAAAGTTTCCTCTAAATGTCCGGAGGGGAAAATATTCCAGCAGCTTCATCCTGAAAGAGATTTTTAACCCGATTCAGAACCAAAATAAAGACGGAGGCCAAATTAAAAGCTTTAATTATGAAATTGATCAAATTCAAGTGTTTAAATTGTGAAAATGTGTTGATTTTCCAGATCTTAAGTTTAATTATTTAGATGTTCTTGACAGAATGAGTCATTTTAGTGACAGTTTAGACTCCAGATGATCAACTGTAAAAATAACGTGTAGTTCATAAATAATAGTTGCAGCTTTAATTAGCTCAAATTGAAAGTGTCTCTTGTCTGTGTTGTCTTGACTTTGTGTTATGTGTCTGTTGTTACTATGTTGTTGCTATATTGTGTTACCATGTTGTTGTGTTACTGTATTGTTACTATATTGTGTTATTGTGTTACTGCGTTGTATTTGTTGTGTTACTGTATTGTGTTACCGTGTTGTATCTGTTGTGTTGCAGCTTCCAGACGGGGTGAATGTTTCCAAGGAGGCCAGGAGAGCGATTTCTCAGGCAGCCAGTGTGTTTGTTCTTTACGCCACTTCCTGGTGAGAACAGAAACCGTTTAAATTCTCAGCTCCAGTGTTTGGATTCAGCTCAGAACCGAACCAGAGAGACTGTCCATCATGAATTAAAGATTAAAAGACGTGTTTTTGTGGGTTTCAGTGCCAATAACTTCGCCATGAAGGCCAAAAGGAAAACTCTGAACGCCGGAGACGTGATGGCAGCGATGGAGGAGATGGAGTTTGAACGATTCCTGGAACCTCTGAGAGAAGCTTTGGAAGGTCAGGAGATGATTCTGGATTATTTCATCCTGATCAGGATAACTTTATGCGCTCCACCTCTGTGTAAAGATTCAGAAAAACAAGCTAACATCAACGTGAATTATCTGGAAAATTCTAATAGCTAAAAATGTGATTCACAATTGGAAATATTAGCTAAAAGTGTAGCTAACAGATGAAAATGTTGCTTAAAGTGTGGTTAATAGTTATTAGTTGGTTAGTAGTTGGAGATGTTAGCCAGAAGTGTGGCTAACAGTTGAAAATGTTAACTTACATTGTGGTTGTTATTATTGTGGTTTACAGTGGAAGATGTTAGCTAAAAATATGGCTCATGGTTGTCTTTTTTTTTTGTAAATTCAGTTTGGGGCAGATGCTAAATTTTAAATGACACAGAAAAACTGGATCCAGACGTCACCACCATGAAGTGTTTCCTCAAAGCTGCCAGATTTATCTGGAACTCTAGCTGATTGTTATTTAACCTCACAGTAAACATTTCTAGAATATTAAAGTGTTGTTTTGTTTGTGTTTACATCCTGCTGTGTTTCTGTACTTAAAGATAAATGTGTTTGGTTTCAGTTTATAAAAAGGGCCAGAAGGGGAAGAAGGAAGTTTCAGAGCAGAAACGCAAAGACAAAGAGAAGAAAGTCGACTCTGAGAGCCGAGAGGAGGAGGAGGAGGAGGAGGAGGAAGAGGAGGAGCGCATGGAGGAGGAGGCCGAAGGTGAAGCCGAGGAGGAGGAGGTGGAGAACTGAGGAAGATTCAGGGCCGTGGTGCGTTCAGGCACCGCTCGGTCAACAAAGCGCTGATCATCCAAACCAGTGAGGAGTGAGGAGGAGGAGGTCGTCTTCCAGCTCAAAGCACAGCGACGCCGACATCCAGACGCATCACCAACATCCAGAAACATCACCACCATCTAAACGCATCACCACCATCCAGAAGCATCACCAACATCCAGACGCATCACCAACATCCAGAAACATCACCACCATCTAAACGCATCACCAACATCCAGACGCATCACCAACATCTAAACGCATCACCAACATCTAAACACATCACCAACATCTAAACACATCACCAACATCTAAACGCATCACCAACATCTAAACACATCACCAACATCTAAACACATCACCAACATCTAAACGCATCACCAACATCCAGAAGCATCACCAACATCTAAACACATCACCAACATCCAGACGCATCACCAACATCCAGACACATCACCAACATCTAAACGCATCACCAACATCTAAACACATCACCAACATCTAAACACATCACCAACATCCAGACGCATCACCAACATCTAAACGCATCACCAACATCTAAACACATCACCAACATCTAAACGCATCACCAACATCTAAACGCATAACAAACATCCAGACGCATCACCACCATCTAAACACATCATCGCCATCCAGACGTCCATCTTTTATTTACATAAAAACTCTGTTCGGTTCCGTGTTGACAGAAAACAACAATTTTCACCATCGAGTCAGAAAAAACAGTAAAAGTTTCAGTTTGACGTAAACTGAAGGTTTGTTTGGATTCTGAACCTAAATAAGTTGTTCTGAAAGAAATTCAAGTTTTATCGACCAAACAAACTGACAAACAGTGAAAATCATCTTTTCATCAGTAAACATCAGCAGAGTTAAAACAGTCAAAGTGAAATAAAATCCTTTTTCTACATTTCTGAACAATAAAAGTGAACATTTATTGATTTAAAACTGAATTTAAATCTGGAGCTTTTTCAGTAAACGATCAGAAAACCAACATTTTACAATTTTGGTAGAAAACGTCCACATCTGGAGCTTCTTCCTCCAGACAGACGTAGATCTGAGCTGTTAGTTAATAATGAACACGACTTCATTCCCAGTGAAAATAGCTGCGCTAGTCGATCAGTTTGTTCCTTTTTCTGATGAGTTTTTCAACCATTTGTACTTTTGTAGACTTGTATATGACTGGCCGAGATTTTCAATAAATATTTTGTATAAAACCAAAACATTCTGCTGTTGTTCTGTCTGAAGAAACATCAAGAACATCCTCCATTGTGATCCAGATAAACCCATAATGATTGACAGATGAGTCAAATACTGATTTCAAGGGAGTTTTTGTGAGATCAGAATGGTTTATATGTCTGGGAATGAAGTAAACCAACAGAAAACATACATGTTTAGCTAACAGTTGTAATTTTGGCTAACATTTGAAAACGTTAGCTCAAAGTGTGCCAAATGGTTATAATTTAGGCTAAAAATATGGTTGACAACTGAAAATATCAAAGATGTGGCTAACAGATTAAAAAGTTAGCGTAAAGTGTGGTTAATAGTTGTTATTGTGGCTAACAGTTTGAGATGCACACATTTAATCAGATAATGCTCACTTGTACATTTTAAAAGAAAATTTGATAGTTTACATTTGTAATAAATTACTAAAATTAATGAATTAAAATTTGTAGAACAAAATAATTTTCATTATGTGGTTTCCTGGAACAATATTTTTGTATTTTAATTTTTACATTTTATTTGATTTTTTACAAGTGACTTTAAGACTGATCATCTTCAGCAAGTTCATATTCATGTGGTTTTCTGCTGTTTTTTGGTTTTCCTGCATTTTACATCTGTACACCAAGTTTTCATTTTTTCCTCCAACTCTGATGCATTTATCTCCAGCAGCTCCTACAAACTTTAGTTGTATTGGTCTATATTTGCTCATCATTCACACCACAGGGTTCCTACAGCTTAAGGCAAGTTAAATTCAAGACTTTTTAAGACTTTTTTATTGCTATTTGAAATTAAATTGAAGACCAACTTCACAATAAACACAAATGAAAAAAACACACCACATCAATTATATAGGTTTAGGGACAATTTTACCCAAATGTTTATTTTAACATAAAACATGACTTTTTGGTCCAGTGAAAAGGTTTTTTTTTCTTTGACCATACCTGCAGGCAAAATTCCTTCAGTTGCAATATGTTGTTGCTGGAGGAACTTCCAATTAACGTTTGGTCCATCCATGGAGACGGACAGCAGCTTACGCCTATCCAGGTCCTTGACACCTTCCTGAGAATAAACAATGTTGAAGCATATAAAAATCACACTGGATTAATCCAGTATAGATTTAGCAAACTGTTAGACAGCATATTGTCTTTGTTACAGATGGAAGGCTGACAGAAAAGATATCAATAATAACACCTTACAGCGATATTCCACTTTTCAAGAATAATCCACTCAATATGTACTCACCTCTATGCCCATGTGAGGATGGGGGAAGATCTTCAGTTCACAAAACAATCCTGGAGTTTCAGCAGAAAACAGCCTTGCAGCTAATTAGAGTGAATGATGACCATGGATAAAATCAACCACCACAGAGAGCAGAGACATTTTGTGTTTGTTTTTTTACATTTTATCCGTGGTCACCATTCACTATAATTAGCTGCAACGCTGTTTTCTGCTGAAACTCCAGGATTATTTTGTGAACTGATGATTTTCACCCATCCTCATATCGGCATAGAGGTGAGTATATATTGAGTGGATTATTCTTGAAAAGTGGAATATCGCTTTAACAAGTCAAAGCTGAAGCCCATCAGTGGTGGACAAAGTACTCAACCCCAGTACTTGAGTCAAAGTATAGATACTCCTGGTCAAATATTACTCAACTACAAGCGAAAGTTGCTCAGTCAAAATTTTACTTGAGTTAAAGTACTAGAGTTCTTGCTTTAAAAAATACTTAAGTATTCAAAAGTACAAATTACAAAATACATTTTGTAATATCAATACATGCTGTATTGTTTTCACGATGCATTTAGAGAACCTTGTAACTCTCTGAAAGCACCTGATGATGCACTGACCTGCTTGTAGAACCACTCTGCTACATAAAGCCTACAGAAACATCTACAAAAACTTCAGCATAGAAACAGTCAAGAACAAAACGGACAGCTGTTGTCAATTTCTGATGTAAATGTAATAAAATCACATCCTAAAATTAGATTGAAGCCAACTCTAAGGAGTTCTCCAAGTCTATTAAATAACTGAGATGTCTTTCTGTCTTCAGGAGCAGTATCTACATGAATGATGTGGTATTTTTCACCCCAATAAAAACAATCCAACTTTAAAAGCTACCTGGAATAATGAATAATTATAATAACATCTTGAGAATTCATTTTGTCTTTCTCCTGCTGTCACTATTACTGCTTCTTGTTTGAATAACAGAGGGAGAGCTTGCTTGCTCTTGTTCCAGAGTGCACCTGGATGATGTATTTCCACTTTTACATCAGTCCCATCTGAGAGGAGCTACTGTGATCGGTTTGCTTTGTGAGGAACAGCATGTGACCAACTGCATTTTAGAAAAGAAAAAACAGCAACAGCTGACTTCAAAGCTTAGTCGAAAAGTAACAACAACCTTCCTAGAAATGTAGTGGAGTCAAAAGTACAGTATTTGTCTTTGAAATGTAGTGGAGTGAAAGTCAGAAGTTTCCAAAAAAAAACAAATACTCAAGTAAAGTACAGATACTCACAAAATGTACTTAAGTACAGTATTCAAGTAAATGTACTTCACTGCTGTCCACCACTGAAGACCATACAATATAAACAACACTTGTACAATATAATGTGATCAATACAACAGCCATGACTTCTACCTTTACAAATATAATAATGTTCAGTTTGGATTGACACTTTCAGAGAAGATATGAACTTCATTACTGATGTTATAATTTGCAGTGGTGTTGAAGTGGACTGCATTATATTCAAAGTTTATGTCGCTACATTTACATGCATGAGAGGCAGAATGATGTTTCTAATCTTCTGCTTCCATAATAATCTATGTTTGCCGCCTACTTACTTTGAAATGGCGCAGTAAACCCTCAGCTGTTCCATGTCCCATCAACTGCGACCCTGAATATCTTGACTGGACGTGATCTTCGCACCAACAGCGGATATGCAGATCCAGTTGTTCTGTTTTCATGGTCTGGTTGAGGCTCATCAAACATTAAAACAAACGCGTCCTTGTTAGCATCCAGCTGTTCTGAAATGTACGGGGTTAATCCAGACCTGCTGATGGAGGCCGTCTGGTCGGAACCGCATGCAAACGAGTGGACAGAGTCTGGGAACACATCACGGAATAAGCCTCCAACTCCCTCATTGACTGGTATGACTGGTGTTTTATCACGAAGTTCAGAGACCCAGTACCTGCGCTTTCAGTGCAGGTGTCCACCAGAACATAGTCCGGGGATGCGGTGCTGCGGTCCCGGTTGTTGCTATCGGGGCTGGAGGTGGAGACCAGAGTAGAACAGAACTGGGAAACATCTGGCGTTTGTTGGCAGCTGGACTTTGAGGCTTTGTGTTTGTGTGACTCCACGGCCTTGACTCCCATCGAGCCTCGTACACACTGCCTGGTACCGCTTTCAGCCGTGGACATACATCTTGGTTGGACAAACAACTTCCGTTGAATTTACACTTTCCCACGTGGTCCAAAGTTGCTACATGAACGACGTGCGTCTGCTTTTAGAGTCCCGGCTGCAACCACATCACTGTTTTGTTGGTTCCGCTATTGTGATTGTAAGATGTTACCACGAGAGTCATTCTGTACATTATTTAAATGAATAAATGTCACCATTTATTTAGAGATTTGAGACTAATTTCAATCATAAAATCATACTTATCACGTGTTAATATTTTTAAGACGTTTGAAAGATTGATTTAAGACATTTTAATGCCAATTAAGGCCTTGTTTTTAGATTCATGAGTTCAATGCCTCTTAGACTTTTTAAGGATCCACGGGAACCCTGCACCATTCATGGAACATCTCATTCCTAAAAATATGGAGGAAGTAACTTTTTTGTTCATGATACCCAAGAGTCTCTTAATAAAAATGCTTGAATTTGTCTTTAGAATAATCATGAATCAGAGTTGATCCGAGGTTCAGATTTCTGTTCTTGTCCGAATCGGTCGACTCCTGTCTGAGGTTTTAAACAAATCCTGGAAACTTCTGACAAAAGAAACCCTGTTCATCTGTAGCATCTCATTTTAGACTACAGACAAATTCATGACCAAACCTGCTGAGATTTTTCTGCAGATTAAGTCCAACAACAAAATTCAGTCTCCATCTGAATCTTAATTTTCCTTTTAAAGCTCTATATAATTATTTATTATTAATCACTGCATCGACTTCATGATATAAACTCAGCTGATGGTTCGACAGTTCAGCTAATAAAACACAGAAGTTTGGTTTTTCTCCACATTTTATTCGTGTCCTGTTCAGTCAGACGGGCATTCCACTTTGCCGCTGTTGATGTCATCGATGACATCATGGGGATGGCGTCCGTCGATGGTGCAGCCGACAGACTGAGCGGTGCCGAGGATCTCCTTGATGGTTCCTGATGGAGAAATAAAGATCTGAGTTAGAAACCACAAGACCTCAGGTAGAGATCACAGCATCGACCCAAATATAAGAACCGATTATAAAACCACACGACTTCAGAAAGTCCTGCAGGTTAAACTGAGCTACAAGCAGAAAGATTCACTGGAAACACCCGTTAGCTTAGCAACAGTAATGCTACAAACTACTTTCTGTAGAACACTTGCATCTAAACATTACATCTAAGTAGTCATTTCAGATTTAACCACCATCTTCAACCGTTGGCCACAATAATAATGATTAACCATAATTTAAGCTAACATTTCTATCCGTTAGCCACACTTTTGGCTAATATTTTCAATTGCCAATCGCACTTTTATCCAAAACTGTAACCGCTAGCCACATTTTTAGCCAATATTTCCTACTGCTAGCCACTCTTTTGGCTAAAATTTTCAATTGTCATCCACACTTTTAGCAAACATTGTAACCATTAATCATACAAAGCTAACATTCTCAACTGTTAGCCACATTTTTAGCCACAATGATAACTATTAACCATGATTTTAGCAAAATTTTTTATCCGTTAGCCACATTTTTGGCTAATATTTCCAATTGTCAACCACACTTTTAGTCAAAATTGTAACTATTAGCCACACTTTAAGCTAATATTTTCATCTGTTAGCAACACTTTTGTCAGTATTTTCACTAAAACATTGTCTTA
The DNA here is from genome assembly GCA_027123335.1 of Amphiprion clarkii. NCBI lineage: Eukaryota > Metazoa > Chordata > Actinopteri > Pomacentridae > Amphiprion > Amphiprion clarkii. Next base: position 41,165,076 of record CM049567.1, read on the forward strand.
TATTTGTGTCTGTTCTACAGTTTAAAGGATTTAAATCTTGTTCCAGACTTTTCGGCACAGAGGTGTCCATTAGTGTGAACAGCTCTGTTTCCTGAAGCCGGGTCGCTCTGAGCCTCCACTGGATTACACTCAGTCACCAGCAGACGGGTGTAGTGGCGGGAGGCTGTAGTAAACCAGTAGACGGGTGTAGTGGCGGGAGGCTGTAGTAAACCAGTAGATGGGTGGAGAGGAGGGAGGCTGTAGTAAACCAGTAGACGGGTGTAGCGGGAGGCTGTAGTAAACCGGTAGACAGGTGTAGAGGGAGGCTGTAGTAAACCAGTAGACGGGTGTAGAGGGAGGCTGTAATAAACCGGTAGATGGGTGTAGTGGAGGGAGGCTGTAATAAACCAGTAGATGGGTGTAGTGGAGGGAGGCTGTAATAAACCGGTAGATGGGTGTAGTGGCGGGAGGCTGGAACCTGAATCCACCATGAATCTTACCGGCGAGCTCCCTGGCGATGGAACGAGGCCTCATGACGCGAGCGATGTTCACGATCTCATCGAAGCTCACGCTGCCGCTGTGTTTAACTGGAAGAAACAGAAACAAGGATGAAGTCTGGATTAAGGTCTAATCATCCAGTCTGGTTTAAGATCTATAAACATTCAGAGTAACTTACTGTTCTTGACCTTCTTCCTGTCACGAGGAGGTTCCTTCAGAGCTTTGATGATCAGAGCCGATGCAGATGGAACGACCTCGATCTGAAACACAGTTTAATGAAGTTCTAGGTTCAGATCAGCAGGAACAAAGAGGCAGAATCCCACTATTTATTAGGAGTCGATCGACACAGTGCATCTTAGAGCCGATCCTGATTATCAGTAATCAATGAGACGATGTTTGCAGCAAAAATTATAATTCAGGTCAAAGTTGAGAAAATAAATTTCTGTTAAACATGTTTAACTCTAGGAACTTTTCATTGTTTATCCTTCCTTGCTGAATGGCTGCTACTGGCAACATCTAACCAATCAGATAGTACTACTAGTAATAATGTTTTCTGCAGTTCTATTCCAGCCTGAACTAAACTGTTTATTCTGCTCCTGAATCCACCGTGGTGCGTTCAGGAGCCCATGTTTTCCTACGTACCGCTGCCTGTCTGTTCTGGATGGTCAGCTTCACAGTGATCCTCAGACCTTTCCAGTCTCCGGTTGCCTTGGCGATGTCATCACCGACCTTCTTAGGAGACTGAAGAAGAAAAAGAACAAACAGTTTAAAAATCAGTCGACTGAGACGCGTTCAGGTCACGTTGACGCTTCGGTTTGTTCTACACATTTTTTTTTTTTTTTTTAACAAAACTGTCACCATTCGCCTCATTTTTAAGCTAACACTTCCAACTGTTTGCCACAACAATGACTATTAACCACACTTTAAGCTAATATTGTTATCTGTTAGCCACACTTTGGGCTAATATTTTCAAATGTTAGCCAAAATTGTAATGGTTACCCACATTTTAACTAACATTTTCATCAGTTAGCCACACTTTTGGCGAACATTTTCATCTGCTGACCACGTTTTTGGCTAACATTTTCAACTATTAGCCGAAACTGTAACCGTTAGCAACACTTTCATCTGTGATAATAACCATTAGTCATACTTAAGCTAATACTTTCATCTGTCACCGACACTTTTGGCTGATATTTTCAATTGTCAACCACATTTTTAGCCAAAATTGTAACTATTAGCCACAATAATAACTATTAATTACACTTTACGCTAACATTTTCATGTGTTCGCTACACTTTTGGCCATTATTTTAGGATTTAAATCTTGTTCCAGACTTTTCGGCACAGAGGTGTCCATTAGTGTGAACAGCTCTGTTTCCTGAAGTCGGGTCGCTCTGAGCCTCCACTGGATTACACTCAGTCACCAGCAGACGGGTGTAGTGGCGGGAGGCTGTAGTAAACCAGTAGACGGGTGTAGTGGAGGGAGGCTGTAGTAAACCAGTAGACGGGTGTAGTGGCGGGAGGCTGTAGTAAACCAGTAGACTGGTTTAGTGGCGGGAGGCTGTAATAAACCAGTAGACGGGTGTAGTGGAGGGAGGCTGTAGTAAACCAGTAGACGGGTGTAGTGGCGGGAGGCTGTAATAAACCAGTAGACGGGTGTAGTGGAGGGAGGCTGTAGTAAACCAGTAGACGGGTGTAGTGGCGGGAGGCTGTAGTAAACCAGTAGACGGGTGTAGTGGAGGGAGGCTGTAGTAAACCAGTAGACGGGTGTAGTGGCGGGAGGCTGTAGTAAACCAGTAGACGGGTGTAGTGGCGGGAGGCTGTAATAAACCAGTAGACGGGTGTAGTGGCGGGAGGCTGTAGTAAACCAGTAGACGGGTGTAGTGGCGGGAGGCTGTAGTAAACCAGTAGACGGGTGTAGTGGCGGGAGGCTGTAATAAACCAGTAGACGGGTGTAGTGGCGGGAGGCTGTAGTAAACCAGTAGACGGGTGTAGTGGAGGGAGGCTGTAATAAACCAGTAGACGGGTGTAGTGGCGGGAGGCTGTAGTAAACCAGTAGACGGGTGTAGTGGCGGGAGGCTGTAATAAACCAGTAGACGGGTGTAGTGGCGGGAGGCTGTAGTAAACCAGTAGACGGGTGTAGTGGCGGGAGGCTGTAGTAAACCAGTAGACGGGTGTAGTGGCGGGAGGCTGTAGTAAACCAGTAGACGGGTGTAGTGGAGGGAGGCTGTAATAAACCAGTAGACGGGTGTAGTGGCGGGAGGCTGTAGTAAACCAGTAGACGGGTGTAGTGGCGGGAGGCTGTAATAAACCAGTAGACGGGTGTAGTGGCGGGAGGCTGTAGTAAACCAGTAGACGGGTGTAGTGGCGGGAGGCTGTAATAAACCAGTAGACGGGTGTAGTGGCGGGAGGCTGTAGTAAACCAGTAGACGGGTGTAGTGGAGGGAGGCTGTAGTAAACCAGTAGACGGGTGTAGTGGAGGGAGGCTGTAGTAAACCAGTAGACGGGTGTAGTGGCGGGAGGCTGTAGTAAACCAGTAGACGGGTGTAGTGGAGGGAGGCTGTAATAAACCAGTAGACGGGTGTAGTGGCGGGAGGCTGTAGTAAACCAGTAGACGGGTGTAGTGGCGGGAGGCTGTAGTAAATAACAGAACCAGAACTCACCAGACCCAGAGGTCCAATTTTGGGAGCCAGAGCTGAGGTGGCGCCGACTTCTCCTCCTGTGCATCTCATGAACACTGAAACAAACAAACAGAGGCTTCAATCATAAACACCTGGACAGGTAAACACCAGATACTTTATTCATCAACACTTCATTACCCAGAACACATAATTAATCAAAACGGCATAATTAAAAAGTGCCAAAAATTAAGAACGAGATGAACGTTCAGAAGCTTTAATCTGTTTATTTTCAAGCTGCAGCCAAACTGTGATGTCTTAACCCATTTACATTCATTTCCCAACAGGAATTCCAAACATTAATTATAATTAACCACAAGCCAACAAAGCAGCAGGAAAATGACAGAACCAATTAATCATTCAAATTAAAGACTGGAGCTGTAAACATTTAATAAAGTCATAACTAAACCTGCAAAAGTTTATCAAACATTCAACACTTCTGTAACTATTGAACGTGCTTTTAGATATGGGTGCTAATTAAAGCTGCAACTACTGATTTTTATTGTTTATTATCTCAGTTTAATCAGTTTGGATCTCTAAAATGACAAATGTTTAATTTTGTTCAGAGATATTTAGTTTACCGTCAAAGAAACCAGAGAATATTCACATTTAAGAAGCAGCAGAGAATTTAAGATTTTTCTCTTTACAACCAAAACACTCAAACCAAATAATCAATTGGTGTATTAGCCAGTATTTTTGATATCTGACTAGACCATCTGGGTGCTTTAAATCTACATCTTCACTCTGTTTAACCTCACGGTAAACTGTTCATGTCTTTATAATATTTCCAGTCAGAGTTCTTGATATGCAAACATAATTTTTAATTCATTCATTTACCTTCTGGGGGTTTCTGACAATTTAATCCTGTAAGATTTATTAAATAAACAAGTTTTCTCCATAGTTCACTTTCCACAGAAACCTTTCATTCCTTTTTTACTCTAAAAACTACTTCAGTGTTTAACTGGTTTCACTGAAAAGCTCAGCGCCTTCATCCATCAACTAAACAACCTAATTAACACAGAATAGGTTCTTTTAAACAATAAATTACTTCAAAGTTTGTGCAACAAAGTGATATTGTTTTCAAAAAAAAGGACACTAAATGCACACCATCTGGTTGTGCATCAAATCGTTCCATCAACTATTATGACTCCAACAGCAGAAGTATTTGACTTAAAGCCAACACCTGATTCTACTGCTGCAGATCTAGTGTTTAAATAAAAATCCAACTGTGCAGAGTCAAAACTAAATCCCAAACTCCTGAGGTTATGTGTAACGTCATGAGAGCTAAAATGTTTATCACAGACAATAAGAAAAAGCTTGAAATATGAAATATCTGCACCAATTCATCACTTGTCAATTATTAATCTCCAACTATTCAGACTGCAGCTTCTTTAATGTGAACATTTTCTGGTTTCTATCCTCTCCTATGACAGTAAATTGAATATGTTTGGACTATAAAGGCATTTTGAGGAAACACCGCACAATTAATTGACAAATTAATAAAGTAAGTGACAACTGAAGTAAGACCCTAGATTTATATAAAATGTACCTGATGAACTTAAATTTAACTAAATTATTTTCTGTGAACGACTACAGACCAAAACATGTTCAGTAAACTTGCAGTCTGACGAATGAACCACATTATTTATTAAAGTAGGAACATTTAAAGTACAACTGGCTAAATTCTAGATGCTTTCAGAATTTCAACATCAATGAGTTTCTACATAAAACCACTAAGTATTAGAAATCTGAGCTGAAGGAACATTTAAAGGACGCTAAAGGCAGAAACTTTTACTACGCATTGGATAATTTTGAGGCCTTTTATTAGGATTTGTCAATTAAATATTTACGTAAAAGCAGTGTGCTTCCTATTTTTGAAAACGTGGAAACCCTTATTATGATTAAAAACTGTCCAAGTAATGAGTTGGAAAAGTTTCATGGCGAGGCGTTCGTTAAAACCGAAGCTTCCTATAACGAAAATGACAAAATTCAACAAAATGTCCCATTATCAATAAGAAAAATTTTCACTTTTGCACTTTCTAGTTATTGTGATCAATATTTTATCGTTATTAAAGAGGGGTTTGTTCGTTAATCAGTCGCAGCCTGATTTTAACAGCATTTTGCTCCTAAACACATGAAGAAATTGATTTTATACTAGGTGCTGATGGTATTTTAAGATGTATTAAATATTAACAGATGAATAAAAAATCTCTAACAATCGGTGACGTATCTGTTCTGGAGATCTGTGCAAAGTCATGGTTACTTAAAAATCTAACATCCAATTTTCACACGATAATTCAGACCAACTAAAATAAACCTACTTTCTCGACCTGTATTGTCTCTACGCTTTAAGAAGTTAAAATAAAGACTTTAAACCTGCAGAGGCCTTAAATTGAAGAGTTTAAACATAATTAATCACATTAACACAAAAGCAAAATAATTTCTAAAAATATTTAAGAAGGTACTGAAGATAAAATATTTACACTGTAAACCTGCCTCTGAACATTAAAATTAATTTCTCCGGATGCTAGCTGACAGCAGCTAACGTTAGCCACATTAGCAGCTAACTAACGTCTCCCACGTGGAACAGATCGGTTTATCCCATTTATCCCCACACCTGATGATAACCAGCCACAGTTCAGATTTTACACATTAAATCCGACAAAACTCAAACACAAAAGCTTCATTTCTTTTTTCGTCGAGCTTCGTGTCCCGTTTTTTACCGTGTTTCTGCGGCCCGTCGGCAGGCCGCTACCGCCGGCACAGAGCGGCTCCATCCCGGCCGTGAAAAGGCTTTTATTACCCGCTGACAGTGAAAACGTACCAACTTTAACCTCGTTGGGGTCGAATTTAGGAGGCATGATGCTGCTGCGAAGGTTGAGCTCAGTTCAGCTGGTTGGTGAGGGTGTCGGATGAACCCGGGATTCGGGACGACCGATTACTGTTGCACCTTCACCGCTAACGGGGAAAGAAAGACCGAACGCAGGCCGCGGAGGCTTTTATAGCTCCACCAAATCCCGCGACAAGTCCACTCAGTTCTCGTAGTGACGTGGTGTCGAATAAACTCGGTGGATCTTTATAATATTCAGTTTTATTTTATTTTATTAAATTAATAAACGAAATATATTAAAAACAAACATTTTTTTAAAAAAATTAAAATTCTGATGTATTTATTTTACCCAGGAAATAATTTTTAAAATAAGTAAATGCCAATAAAAATTTATAATATTAAATTTAAATTTACTGCATTAGTTTAATACAGCAACAGTTTATATTATATTCTATTTTAGCTCATAAATAAATATAAACATGTTGTAAATAAATAATAATACATATAAATGTTTTACAGTAACAACAGAGAGCTGTGAGTCACAGATATGAACTCCGTCCATCAGCCGAGTGTTTAATGGACTCGGAGGTGACCTGGTCCAGAGTGCTGACGTGGGCGCCGAGTGGACGTGGAAGCTGCTGCCAGCGTCGCCGTGACGACCGTCAGGTGTTCTCTGAGCTTCCAGGTTGCTGGCAGCTGTGTGATGTGGAAGCAGCGCTCAGATTCCTGCAGGACTTTTTGACTCAGAGCAGCTGACAGGAATAGCAGCAGAACACAAGAGGGAGTAAGTGGGTGAGAAGCAGAGATGATCTGAGCTGCTGCTGAATATTCATCATGAAACTCACAGCAAACATCAGCATGTGGGTCAGGCCAGAGCTGGAGGACGTTTACATCCAATAATCCACGTAGAAAACCCGAAAACATCAGTAGCTGTATAAATGCTCTTGTCCTGAGAACAAATCTATAAAAACTAGGAGACAAGAATGTTTAAACTATTTTTAAATACCAAATAAGTTCCCCTAAAATGCCATTTTTCTCTTGTCCACCCCCCTGATGACCAAACTGGATCTCTAATAAAACAGCATTTAAATCTCCTTTGTTTGGTTTTATTTTTTTCATCGATGTCTCTGTAATTGTGGGAACATTTTTTTAATAATAATATATTCTAAATAATAATTATTATTCATGGAACGTGTCCCACAACATGTTAGCATCACCTGTTGATGACGTTTTCTATTTTAATTTTGTCATTTTCTGGCTTGCTTTTCTCATTTTGTATTGTTTTCTGTCTTGTTGTCGTATTGTGTCCTGTTTTTGTCATTTTGTGTCTTGTTTTTGTCATTTTGTGTCTTGTTTTTGTCATTTTGTGTCTTGTTTTTGTCTCCCTCCAGCTCATATTATCAGGATCAGACTAATTCTTTGGACTGTTTTCCATCAGTCAGTTTGTCCTCTTGGTCAGCAGTAACAGCTAAATATCTAGCTTCTACATTAGCATGGATCAGAGTAGGGTTAGCAAACAACACAGAAAACATGGAAGAAGAAGCTGAGCCAATCAATACCTATTATTGATCAATATGGAGCAGAAAGCTGCAGAAGAGAAGGTTGATTTTTCAGACAGGAGGTGTCACAGTCAAATAATCCATGTTTTCAGCTGGTTCTGTGTGAGAATGTTTGATATTTTAAGGTTTTGACGATCCTGAAAAGCCAAACGTGAAGTTTTCCTCCTGGTTCAGTGTTTTATCTCCATCATAGGAGTGACGGTGAGCAGATAAATCAGCTCTCTGTGGGAGGACCAGGCTGAGCTACGTGCTATTAAAGTTGGAGATGGGATTAAAAATAGATTTGAGAGTTTTCAGTCTTTGTCCAGCAGGAAGATGAAAGACGAGGCTGAGCTGAATATTTCTGACTGACGGTCCTCAGCAACAAGAAAACTGCTTCAGAAGAGTCCAGTTACACCCTGTGTGTGTGTGTGTGTGTGTGTGTGTGCGTGTGTGTGTGTGTGTGTGTGTGTGTGTGTGTGTGTCACGCTGATTTATTGTGTTGAAAGCGTCACACACAGACTCACAAACATGACGTTCAGTTTAACGTGTCCAGAAAATGAGTGAAGGTGAACGAGACGTCATGGAAACACAACTGTGTGTGTTTGTGTGTCTCTTTGTTGTTGTTTTGTGTGCCTTTGTTTTCATTTTGTATCTCTTCATGTCTCTTTACTGTTGTTTTGCATCTCTTTGTTGTTGTTTTGTGTCTCTTTGTTGTCATTTTGTGTCTTTGTTGTTGTTTTGTGTCTCTTTGTGTCTCTTTGTGGTCATTCTGTGTCTCCTTGTTGTAGTTTTGTGTGTCTTTGCGGTTCTTTCCACTCTCATCACAGAATTAGTTGCTTTCTGACCTTGGACAAACTTCCTTTAGCTGTTCTGGACTCAGTGAACTCGAGGAAACAGACGATTTAACGTCAATGAAGTTGTTTGTCGTTCAGACGGAGGTTGGATAAAGGTTAAATCCAGGTTAATGGGGTTTACACGGTTAGCTATCAGCGGTTCATGAATGATGTCCACAGCAGCAGATGTTAAATGACTTTCATCAGCTGTATCATGAGGAGGAGATTAAAGTTCTCCCGGCGTCTGGACGTTCGAAACTATTGATGAACGTGTTGAGGCCGAAACGATCGAGCAGCTCAGATCCAAAGAGAATTTCTTCCTGAGTTAGAGCCGACAGGCTGTTAGCTCGGCTCCGGTTCCCCCGAACGAGGCCGACTCCCACTGATCAATAGAGGAAATGGTAGCGCAGAGAAATTAGAGCGAGGAGACGAATCAGCTGCTGATTGGAAAACAGGACGAAAAGGTCGAGAAGGAGAAGAAATCAGATCATTTAGAGTTCAACAAACGAGCTGCTGGAGGCTGTTCATCACTGAGGGGCTGAAACAACAACACTGGTCACCATGAAACATCCATCAGTCCTGTACCAGGACCTCCACAGAACATCTGGTTCTTTATCTCCAGTAACCTCATCAATGATCAGACCTTCATACTGGGAATATTTCCAGAGCTCCGGGTCCTTGAAGTCCATAGAGGAGAACGTTCTCTGGAGAAAGTTCTAGAGTAGACCTACCTCTAGAACTTTCTCCAGGTGTCGGTAGGTCTACTCTAGAACTTTCTCCAGGTGTCGGTAGGTCTACTCTAGAACTTTCTCCAGTTGTCAGTAGGTCTACTCTAGAACTTTCTCCAGGGGACGTTCTCCTTTCCTGCTTCCAGTCTTTCAGTTTAGTCTCACTTAGAACATTCCAGGTCCTTGAAGTCCATAGAGGTGGGTCCAGATTTATCACTTTTTCATGGACTTTTTCCATCATTTCTGAGCCTCAGAACTTCATCAGTCCAGCAGATAGAACCATGACATTTAGGAGGCGAAACATCGGAGTTCTGGTAAAACTGACACCAGATCAGTTTAAATCCATTCAGGTGTCACAGTCTAAACACTGAATCTGGTTTCTATTCAGTTTCTCTAGAACTACCTTTAAGCATCAAAGTTATAGGAAGTATCATAGTTTCAGGTCACAAAGAGTCAAAATTTTCCCCCAAAACTTGTAAAATGATCAAAACATCACACAGAAGGATAAAAACAAGAAAACAAGCAACACAAAACAGAAAAACAAGCCTCAAAATGACTAAAACAAACAAAGATGACCACACTAAGAAAAATCTGACCCACACGCAAACAAAATAACACATAAAGACACACAAAATGACAGAAGAACAAAGAACCGACTCAAAACTAGAAAAACGAAACACAGACAAAATGAGCAAACATCAGTTTTACATCCATCCAGTGCTTTTGTATCTCTTTGTCGTTGTTTTGTGTCTCTTTGTTGTCGTTAAACAGCAAATGTTCAACAAACCTGAGTTTATAGAAGAGATAAACAGACCGATGTACATAAATCTAAAAAGCAGCACATCAGAACACCCCGTAGGACAGGAAGCGAGACCATCCTGAGTGTTTCCTGACTGATGGAGGAACATTTGGTGGCTGGACGGTAATGAAAGCTTCGTTTGGAGGAAGAGTGGACTGAAAACGGCTGAAGGCCACTCAGAGCAGCTCGTCATGCTGCTCGCTGCTGTTTAACGTCCCTGTTGACTCGACTCGCTCAGGTAGAAAAAACAACAACAGACAAACTCTGTGAAAGCCAACAAACTGAGACTTCATCCCTCAGCAGCATCATCATCCTCTGCAGAGACTCACCATCGTCTCCTCAGACCTCAGCTGGACGATCACTGAGGGAAATAACTCAGTAAAGAGCTCAAAACACGGATCTGAAGTCAGGAAAAGAAACAAGAGAAATAAAGCAGCTTTTTGTTGTTGAAACTCAATAATTCCAGGTGTCCATGAACTCAGCAGTGAAGCCGATAAATCAGATAATAGTTGGAAATAAACTGGAAACGTCTGAGATAATAATTAAACTATTTATTCTTCCTTCCTGCATTAAATCCACTTTCCACCTTTTGCTCTCAAACATTTATCAGCAGTTTCTGTGTTTCTTATTCAAACTTTACTACAGAGAAAGAGTTGCAGTGACGTCTGACGTTTCCTGCGGCACTTGAACACAACACAAAGATCTTAAAGCATGAAAATACACATTTAACAGCCTGAAAATACCAGAAAAATAAAGAGATTTCATCCGATTTGATCATTTTCTGTCTTGTTGTTGTTGTTTTGTGTCTCTTTGTGATTGTTTTGTGCCTTTTTTGTGGTCATTTTGTGTCTTTTTGTGGTTGTTTTGTGTCTCATTGTGGTTGTTTTGTGTCTATTTGTGGTCATTTTGTGTGTCTTTTTTGTGTTTTGCATCTTTTTGTGGTTGTTTTCTGTCTCTTTGTTTTTGTTCTGTATATTTTTGTGGTTGTTTTGTGTCTTTCTGTGGTCATTTTGCATGTCTTTGTTGTGTTTTCCATCTTTTTATGGTTGTTTTGTGTCTGTTTTCGTTCTGTGTATTTTTATGGTTGTTTTGTGTCTCTTTGTGGTCATTTTGTGTGTCTTTGTTGTGTTTTGCATCTTTTTGTGGTTGTTTTGTGTCTCTTTGTTTTCGTTCTGTATATTTTTATGGTTGTTTTGTGTCTTTTTGTGGTCATTTTGTGTGTCTTTGTTGTGTTTTACCCCTTTTTGTGGTTATTTTGTGTGTCTCTGTGAACCTGCGATGTGTTTTTTCACACAGCTGTGTTTGTTCTCTGGTCAGCTGTTGTGTTTTTTAAACTTGGTATTTTGTGTGCAGCTGGAAGGCTGAAGGGATGTAAACAGACTTTAAATGAGCTGCATTATTCTCTCCAACATTCTGGCCTTGTTCTGGTGTTTCTCCGAGCGTGACTCAGCTCCATTTATCTCTGACAGCTCGGTCCCACCAGATCACCTCTATCCCATCATGCATCTCTTCCCTGAAGATAAGGTCCACTGCAGTGAAGCTCCGCTGGACAACGTCACAGATTCTGATCCTCCTTGACCCAATCAATGCCTCCTGAAGATCTGTGTTCTCTGAGTTTTACACAAAATGTTAGAGACGACCAACAAAGAACAACAGCAGAGAAGGAACAGAGATAGAACAGAGATGGAACATAGAACACAGATAGAACATAGAACAGAGATAGAACAGAGACAGAACATAGAACAGAGATAGAACAGAGAGAGAACATAGAACAGAGATAGAACAGAGAACATAGAACAGAGATGGAACAGAGATGGAACATAGAACAGAGATAGAACAGAAATGGAACAGAGATAGAACAGAGATAGAACAGAGAGAGAACATAGAACAGAGATAGAACAGAGAGAGAACATAGATCAGAGATAGAACAGAGATGGAACATAGAACAGAGATAGAACAGAAATGGAACAGAGATAAAACAGAGATAGAACATAGAACACAGATAGAACATAGAACAGAGATAGAACAGAGATAGAACAGAAATGGAACAGAGATAGAACATAGAACAGAGAACAGAGATGGAACATAGAACAGAGATAGAACAGAGATAGAACAGAAATGGAACAGAGATAGAACATAGAACAGAGAACAGAGATGGAACATAGAACAGAGATAGAACAGAGAACATAGAACAGAGATGGAACAGAGACACAACTGAACCCACCTGCATTAGAAAACAACACTGAGCTAGCATCAGTCGAAAGCTGAGGTAACACTCAGCTACAATCAGCTAAAATTGATCTAGCACTGATTTAACACTGAGCTAATATTGAAATAACGCTGAGGTAGCATTCAGCTAACACTTAGCTAACATTCAGCTAACTCTTAACTAATACCGAGCTAACAACAATCTACATGAACCTGACAATGAACTAACACAGTTCTAAAAATGATCTAACCCTTAGCTAACGCTGAGCTTACATTGATTTAACACTGAGCTAACTCTGGTCCAACACTCAGCTAACAGTGATCTAAAGCTAAGCTAACACCATGCTAACAGTGATCCAAAGCTAAGCTAACAGTGATCTAACACTAAGCTAACAGTGATCTAAAGCTAAGCTAACACCATGCTAACAGTGATCTAAAGCTAAGCTAACAGTGATCTAAAGCTCAGCTAACACTCAGCTAACAGTGATCTAAAGCTAAGGTAACACTCAGCTAACAATGATCTAAAACTAAGCTAACATTCAGCTAACAGTGACCTAAAGCTAAGCTAACACTCAGCTAAGAGTGATGTAAAACTAAGCTAACATTCAGCTAACAGTGATGTAAAGCTAAGGTAACAGTAAGCTAACACTAAGCTAACAGTGATCTAAAGCTAAGTTAACACTAAGCTAACACTGAGCTGACAGTGATCTAAAGCTAGGCTAACAGTGAGCTAACACTACAGTAACAGGATGTGTGGTTGGTGAACTTTAGAATCCTCTGCAGCCTCAGACTGTTGGTTTCATCCATTCTCTGATCATCAGCAGCTGAAAGCCGAGAGCTCGAGTAAAAGGACACCTGGCCTAAATAATCTGATTCCTGACCAGGGTTTCCTCCGTGAAGAGAAACAGGAGACCGAACAAACAAAGCTGGAATGCTAAATGAAGCGAAGCTCATACCAACACGCCATCGTAATGAAACTCAGAGAGGACGGCCTGAAGACTGATAAGGAGGCGGTTAATTAACGAGGCTGTTGTTATCGTTGCCCTGCTGCATCCCCTGGTGCTTCACACAAACCCAGAGAGCAAAGCAATTCCCCAGGAGTTCGGTTTAATTTCTTCCACTGAACCATGTTAACCTCCAGCACCGCCGGAAATTAGGCTGAAAGAAGCTTAAGGTTCCAAACAAGATGAAACCAACAGCGGCATCACAGAATAGAAATGAGCTGCTAAAGGAGAGCAGAGATCCAGACCTGAAGGACCCGAAACCTCCGACAGCAGCTAAACATCTGGACGGAAACCATTTAAAGAGTGTTTGCTGTTGATCAGCTGCAGGTTTGTGTCTGACAGCAGAGAAACGTCGTCAGGAGGTTAAAGCAGCTCCTCCTGGATTATCATGTAATCCCTGATATTCATCAGCCGACAGGTCAGAGGTCGTCTTACTGCAGCTGCATCGCTGGGATCCTTGTGGAGATAACAGCTGGACGACACCATCCATCACCTTCAGCAGCTGTCAGCCTCAGAACAGCTGCACACCTGAGGACCAACAGCTGAGGACCAACAGCTGAGGACCAACACCTGAGGACCAACAGCTGAGGACCAACAGCTGAGGACCAACACCTGAGGACCAACAGCTGAGGACCAACAGCTGAGGACCAACAGCTGAGGACCAACGCCTGAAGACAAACGCCTGAGGACCAACAGCTGAGGACAAACACCTGAGGACAAACACCTGAAGACAAACGCCTGAGGACCAACACCTGAGGACAAACACCTGAGGACCAACAGCTGAGGACAAACACCTGAGGACCAACAGCTGAGGACAAACACCTGAGGACAAACACCTGAAGACAAACGCCTGAGGACCAACAGCTGAGGACAAACACCTGAGGACAAACACCTGAGGACAAACACCTGAAGACAAACACCTGAGGACCAACAGCTCAAGACCAACACCTGAGGACCAACAGCTGAAGACAAACGCCTGAAGACCAACAGCTGAGGACAAACACCTGAGGACAAACACCTGAGGACAAACACCTGAGGACCAACAGCTGAGGACAAACACCTGAGGACCAACAGCTGAGGACAAACACCTGAGGACAAACACCTGAAGACAAACGCCTGAGGACCAACACCTGAGGACCAACAGCTGAGGACAAACACCTGAGGACCAACAGCTGAGGACCAACAGCTGAGGACCAACAGCTGAGGACCAACAGCTGAGGACAAACGCCTGAAGACCAACAGCTGAGGACCAACAGCTGAGGACAAACGCCTGAAGACCAACAGCTGAGGACCAACAGCTGAAGACCAACAGCTGAGGACCAACAGCTGAAGACCAACAGCTGAGGACCAACAGCTGAGGACAAACACCTGAAGACAAACGCTTGAGGACCAACAGCTCCTTATTAACCGTCTGAACACCAAAACCCTCCAGCAGGTTGTTCTAGAGAAGAATCTCCAGATGTTCAGCTTTCCAACGGTCCTTAAACGTATCATGGTGAAGAATAACTGTTTTATTGGTCACATCTCAACTAAACATTTACCAGAAATGAAACAGTTATAAACAAAAACAATAAAAACTCTTTATTTACACGTCTGGTCCTCCAGTAATGACTCAACATTCATAAAATAAAGTGAAATAAACTAAAGCAAACATCCAATAAACTAAAGTGAAACACAATTCAAATGAAATAAAATAAGATGAAATAAAATAAGCATAAGATAAAAGAAAAATAGAAGAAAATAAAGTGCAATAAAAAATTAAATAAAACAAAATAAAGTTCAATAAAATAAAATAAAAATGAATTAAGTGAAATTAAAAATAAAATAAAATAAAATTAAGTAAGGTGAAATAAAATACATATAAAATAAAATAAAAATAAATGAAAGTAAAATGAAAATCACAACAAAATAAAATAAGATCAAGTGAAAAATGATTAAAATAGCTATAAAATATAACTGAAAAAAATCAACAGAATATGTAAGAGTGACAGTATGTTTTTTGAAAGAGTATGCAGAAATGTGCAAATGAACAGAAATATAATAATAAAATGTAAATATAATCAGCAGGGATTGACATTAACATGGAACAAATGAGTCCGTTATTAGAACATCTGTGGCACTGAAGCAGAAATATTAAATCCTGAGATAATTCTATTATATTGGATTTATTTTGTGGAGTAAAAATCTGATTCCAGAGCAGCATAAATACAGAAGAACTGCTGACGTCTGAAAACAGTCTGAAATGTAGAACATTTTGCTTTTTACCGTGAGAACAACCAGCCTTTCTGGGGTCTTTGGGGTTAATTTGAAGCATCGTTGCAGCAGCAGTTTAAACAGACGAAACAATGAACTCTGAATCTGCTTTGCTGGGATTAACTTCAGCGATGTCAGAGGAGCACATTTACAAGTGCTGCAGTTAATCCCTCTAAGCTCCCGACTTCTTTTTAAATGAATCCACAGCTGCCAGGCCCAACTAATCGACCTGCG